>OZ019962.1:1454660-2022753 GCA_963970385.1 Theonella swinhoei | reverse complement strand
CGTTATGTTTCTGTACCATATGTGTGTGTATACCCTATACCATGGTTTGTTGGTGTTCCCAAGGATGTTTTCTTGAGCAGGAAAAGGAGTTTTAAGGGTTTTGCATCACGGAAGAGACCTGAAGCCATAACTGTGGCTACAGAATGCAGATATACCATATCATTATCCTGTTCCCCAAATCTGCTTTGATATTTAAGCTTATGTGTTTCCCAGATAGTGATTGCATCCATAGCATGGTGTATGTTAAATAATGGCTGGGTTTAATCCAGGGGGGCACAGGAGGGGCAAATGCTTCCCAAGGATTTCAGTTGCCCCTCAAGCATATGACACCATCAACAATCCCTCTCCTGCCCTGCCAAATGTGCCCCCACCCCCAAGTTTCTACAATTATGCCCTCAAGGACACCTGAATGGTAATACCTGCCCACCCGCATTGTGTGTTGGGAACTACTTGATGAAAAACTCATAATCAACAAATTGGGGCCTTACATGTACGTACATGTATAATTATACATTGTGTGTGTATGTTGAACAAAACAATGGAACCAAGTCTGCTGCTGAATTCTTAAGTTACATGTATATACATGTACACTACAGCAGTTTCTGTAATACATGTATGTATCTTAATGTAAACTCTTTTATTTCCCATACATGTATGAACCTATTGCTGTGTGGATGCCCTAACGCTGGTGGATGACCTCCACAATGCTCTGGTGGAGTTGAAGGGAGAGGAGGGAGTTCCAGTGGAACTTGTTAACCCAAATGTTGCCTCCAAATCAAAAGGTCTGTATGTACACTGTAGTGGTTGCATGTATCTAACAGCTGCTGGGACATGAGGTTTTTACACGAAAAAGGTGTGCACAGAGCAAACTAGGCAAATGGTGGACAGCTGTTTCAGGCTGGTTGGCCCTCATCATTGCTGTGTATGTGTAGCTGCTCCAGGACCGCCTAGACTTATACATACCCTAGGCAGGCCTGAGTAGTTGTGGTTTCAGAACAATAATATTCATCCACCACAAACCACACAAGCAACAACCCCACTGCCTAACATGTACTTTGTTATTTGCTTTCTGTGCAGGAAAGTTTTCCTGAGTACCCAGAGCTCTTGAGTGAGGCATTGTCTCTAAGCAGACGACTACAAGACCCTCTCACACCTCTTGCCAGTGCTGAGAACGATGAGCTCTCCTGCCCTGCCAAATGTGCCCCCACCCCCAAGTTTCTACAATTATGCCAAATCACTCAGGGCAAAGGTCTGTATGTACACTGTAGTGGTTGCATGTATCTAACAGCTGCTAGGACATGAGGTTTTTACATGAAAAAGGTGTGCACAGAGCAAACTAGGCAAACGGTGGACAGCTGTTTCAGGCTGGTTGGCCCTCATCATCACTGTGTATGTGTACCTGCTCCAGGACCACCTAGACTTATACATACCCTAGGCAGGCCTGAGTAGTTGTGGTTTCAGAACAATAATATTCATCCACCACAAACCACACAAGCAATAACCCCACTGCCTAACATGTACTTTGTTATTTGCTTTCTGTGCAGGAAAGTTTTCCTGAATACCCAGAGCTCTTGAGTGAGGCATTGTCTCTAAGCAGACGACTACAAGACCCTCTCACTGAGTCCACAGCTCTTGCCAGTGCTGAGAACGATGAGCTACTGGCACTGCAAATGGAGCTACTCCAGCCTCATTGGACCCAGACGAACTCCGGGCCTGTCTGGAGAGAGAGCTAGGGAAGAGGGTGAATGATGTGGGGGTGGATGTTAACTTCTGCTTGGAGCATCCCACGCTATTGGGATGCTGTCCTATATATGTGTGTGGCCTTGGACCCAGGAAGTCTCTATTCTTACTAAAGGTGTGTTTGTCCCATACATACTGTACATTAATACCTGTAGAAGCTCCATGGTTGCCTCTTTGTAAATCTCGTGCACATGTCTATTACTAATTACTCCATGAGATGCTTAGAAAGACAAGGCAACACAACAACTCACCCAAATGAGACAAAGAGAAATTGGCGTGCCTCGGGTGGGATTCAAACCCATGGCACTCATATTGTAGGCGACGCTCGTACTATGCACCTGTACATATGTGTATACATGTATTTAGCAGACTGCATTTGCTTGCTAGTATATCTCTTGACATAATATTTGCTACTCACTTTTTGCTGATTGTACCACATATTTATTATACATGTATTTTTGCAGGTTTTGAAGCAGGAAAACTCAGTTGGCAGAGCAGATCTCAGCTGGTGTCCCAGTGTTCTACTGCGCCGGGTTTATACGTATCGACACTAATACCTTTTCTGATGCGTAAGTTTTCAGTCAATGTACATGGAAAATGTGCATAGCACACTAGAAATAATAGAAAGGAACCCAGAAACCTTCTGTACATGTATATATGTACAGCATTTGCCATTTAAATTGTGAAGGTTAGTAGAGTTCCCAACTGTAATTTTATACGTTCTGTTCCGTATGTTTTTGTGTACTGTGTACTTATAATATGTATACTAAACCTGTATGTGTATTTGACTGGCTACCATCTGATATTGGTGTACGCGTGTGCGCGAATCCTTAAACGCGCTCTAGATCTACGTTAACGGGAAGTATACAGAACACTTTAGGCTATCGAAAAAGTTGTTGGTGCAGTACCCTACAACACAGGAAGCTCTGCAATGGAGTGGTTTCAGAGAAATCCCCACAAATCGACCTCCGTTGCCTGCTGAGTACGTGACAGTATTTTCAGGACGAACAGACGCTCCAGAAGTGAGATGTGACTCACACACACACACACACACACAATACAACTACCATAACCCTCTGTTTGTGTTTTAGCCGTGTAGCTATCGTGTTATTCCATGTTACAAATATCCAGGTGTGTGTCGCGTCTGGTTTCCGTGCATGTATGTACATAGATGTACACATTAAACGTTACAGCAGTGCATTTCATCGAAGTCAGTAACTATTTCTGTCTGTATCTGAGCCTCTATTGATTCATCACCACTGCTGAAGTTGTTCTCAGACTCAGGCTGAGACTGTCACTATCTCAGACTGTGAAATGTGCAATGAATACTCTACCAGCATTATTACACCTTTGACAGTGACATCCTAGTACACAGCAGGTTCTACATCTACACTGATTCCCAGATTGTTGTGACATCCTGAGCAGCCTTTTGTTAGAAAGTTTATTGTGTCCGTAACTACTCTGCACTTCGTTCAGAGCATTCCCAGTTGTAAGTGTACATACCAGTTTCATCATTTAGCTAGCCACATGTTTCAGGAAGTGGTAGCTCATCATATGGGTTTTCTTTAGTAGAACTCTGCCACATTTTAGCAACCCAACAAGAATGCATCCAATGTCTCCACATGGCAGTTGTAGTGGGCATATGCTCCTTTTTGTTTGATATTTTGTCACTAACAATACCCCTTATTGCATTATACCAAGCTTCATGTTGTTCTTTCTCTGTGTGTGAGGGAAAGTAATTAAAATGTTACTGTGGTTTCTCATTTAGGAATGTATTGTGGGTTGTCCCATATTCGTTTTGCCTCTATGTGATGTGCTGGAGCTATATAGTTCTGAGGTAATAAACTTCCTTCCCCAAGCATCATAATGACTCACCAAGGACTTGATTTATTGCAGAGTAATAAGCAAAGCCTGTCTGGACAATTCTTGGAGAACTGTACCTTATTTGATTGTCTGTGAGTATCCTGGGCCCTGGTATTTGTAGATGCCTAAAAATACAAGGAACTAGAAGTCCCTATTCCTTTCATATTGTAAACTATCATGGTGGCCCAAGTGTTCAAGGTAGTGAAAGGCATTCTACCAACCTTTGTTAAAACTTACCATGCTCTACACTGCCATTAATTGTATGCACTTTTCTTTGGCTCCAGGAGAGAGATCCACACTTTGGGAGGAATAATGAAGCACTGAATGTTTAGAGGAAGGCATTAATGAATTTTTTTATGGCATGTTTACCAGTGTTATGGATTTGATAGCTGTACCTCTAAATGAATGTTGTTACGCAATCCATACTTATAAAAGAAACGTCGTTTCCTCATTATCACTAATGCACAACTTTAAATCTCCGTTGCCTAGAAGTGTTATACGCACATCATACTCAGATCTACGTATGTGCATGTGTTTTTTGTTGCTATAAATCTGATGTCGCCGCCTCCAACCTGTACACACACAGAAAACATGGTCGGGGTGGTGAGGCCGTCGGCGGCTCCAAAAATGTGCTCTACAGAGCAGTGAGTGCCTGGGCTGCGGAGAGTGCAATGCAGCCTGGCAAACGGTGGAGCACCAGGTTCACAGCCTTTTTATACTGCAAGACCAGAGGAGGTTGGCCTCGATTAATTATGCACACGCAACGTGATGACGTCATCACAGCTATTGACCAAGATGTCCGTGACCGTTTGGAAGTGATATTCAAGCAGCTCGGACTCCCTGGAAAAGCTACAGCTGTCTGATTTAAGAGGTGGAACGTGAAAAACAAGGATTTCTGAGTGTATATACGGCTTATGAAGCTCTCAAACCACTGCTAGATGGAGCAGGGGTAAGTCAAATGCAGATACTTACGGTGAAATCGAATAATTAGGTAACTTTGGAGGTGTTTGCATCAAAACGCGAGTATGTATATACAGTAAAACCTCCGAAGAGAGGACGCTATGGGGACAGCCTTTTTGTCCTCTGGTTATCCTCTTTCGGAGAAAACTATTTTTTAACAACAAATATTTATGTGGGAAAGCATTTAAAATACAACACATTATTGTAAGAAGGTTGATAGCTAATTATTCAATGAATGAGCCATGAGTCTAATGTAGTTTGCTTTTTACTGGAGAGTAACGAGACCTTATCCATTATTGAGCCAATTTGAAGGGCTTCTTCGATATGTCCCTCTTTTTCGAAAAATATGTGAAGTTCCTCAAGGTATGCATTAGCATCTTTATATGTTTTTATCATCTGTGAATGTTCAATTTCATCATCTTCCTCTTGTTCTTCATTGGGCTCCTGTTCTTGATTAAGTTCAGCAAAGAAAGAACTTTCCCAGTCACTGTCATCACGACCAGCAGAAACAGGAAGGCTATTCTCTCCAGTTAAATAATCTCCAACTTCACAACTTTCATCGCTACTCATTGTAGTACTAATAAGATCTTGAAGTGGTCCACATTCATGTAAACAGCTGGAAGGCAGTGGAATGCAACCACGTGTAAGAGGTCAAAGGGCAAGGTCTCATCGTAATGGCCGCTAGCCAAGTTGTTGCTACAGTTGGGGATCTAGCTGTTGTTGAATTCGAGTCATATGTGGGGGATACCATGCGTACATGCAGGTCTGGTCTCCAGTTGTTGGACAATCTCTCTGTGTAAAGAGAGAGCCCGCAAATATACTCGATGGGCATACAGTCGCCGTTTGTAACGAGAGTCAAGTGGTAGGACATATACCGTACAACCTTGCACCGACAATATCGGCTTTTCTAAGAAGGGATGTAAATAAAGCTTTCGCTGAAGTGACAGGAGCCACAGTCAACAGAGGAGCTGGTTATGGCCTAGAGATACCATGTATTTACCGGTTGTACGGTCCTAAATCTTATGTGGAGAGAATGAGGGTCATATGTGAAGAATGGCGTGCTATTGGATACATACAGTAACATATAGCATGTTAAAGTTAGATTGCTGTGATGTCGAATTCATTTCTCTCTAATCTGTGACATTACTACACGTCATCATTATGGTCATTAAACACACGCGGACGCAAGCGCTATATACGTGCGCGGCAGGCGGCGGCTACCGAGTGGGGGTGCGGCCAACCTGTCCGCTTTGGGAGGCTAATTTATATTGCCGAAGTCCGTCGGGGGCAGCGAATGTGTCCGCTCTTCGGTGTTCGGAGGTGGCCGCTCTTCGGAGGCTCCAAATGTATTGGTATAATGGGACGTTCGAACGGGGGCAGTGTAACCGTCCGCTCTAGGGAGGGTGTCCGCTCTATAGAGCGTCCGTCTTCGGAGGTTTTACTGTACAAGTTTTTTTCAGCTAGATAGAACAGAACTGGGAGTTTCTTAAAATTCACTTTCCTGGGGTGACACCCCCTAAGTTTGGAGTTATGAAGCTTTGAAAGTAGTGAAAATTGGGCAAAGGCAGTGTATTTGATGCTTTGTTGCCATGCAAAGGGATTGCATGTGGCTGATAATTGATGGTCATTACAGAGCACTGTCATAGAGCTGTGTGATGGCTACCAGAAGTGTGGTGAAAACTGCCCCAGATTTGTATGGTGAGGTTCAGAATACTTGTATCTTATACAGACTGTAGCTGACCTCTTAGTTACCTACTTATTCGATTTCACCATAAGTATCTGCGTTTGACTTATCCCTGCTCCATCTAGCAGTGGTTCATTCCAAACAGTCACGGACAACTTGGTCAATAGCTGTGATGACATCATCACGTTCGGCGTGCATAATTAATTGTGGCTGGCCAACTGCAAGACAAGCGCAGCGCCAAAAAACACCACTGTAGTAGAGGCAGGGCTCGACACACCACTTTAGTAGAGGTGGGCTCGGTTTGAACCTGCAGATGCAGGTTTTGGTATGCATGTGTACTGTTAGATGCCTATCTTACTCACTGGACATACCAGTGACCACTATATAGTTTCATGCATTGTGTACGTACTACTCAGTGTGCCGTACTGCCGAGTAGTCTGCCTTACTGCTGAGTCTCTCATATGCCGTACTCCCAATTCGGTGAGTCTCTCATACTACTCAGTGACACGTGCATTCAGTAACCTAGTGTACGAGTGGTGTACTACTCAGTGACTCTGCCCTGCCGCTTTGGTCTCTCTCTCTCTCTCTCTCTCTCTGCTAGACTTGTAAGGATGAGTAGTGTGAATGATGTTACCAAAAGGGCCAAATTACATACTATAGTGGAATACATGAAAAATGAAGGTAGGTTCAAATTGTGTCACCAAACTCCAGTTGTTTGGAATTGAAGGTCGTGCATCCATACCTAAACCTTTATTCATGCCCATCAGAACATGCCCATCAGAAAGACTTTCAGGTACAAGCATAGTGTACGATCGATTTTCTGGGGTATTTTTTGGTGATATGGTGCCTTCCCCCCCCCCCATCAGAAATTCAAAGCAACCACCATGTCCCAGAGCCTGCCTGTTCCTAACACCTGCCTGCAACAACTGAATCAGCAGAAGCTTACCATGTGATGCCTACAGAGGTAGGTGCAAATTTAAAAATTTGATTGTGCGTTAAGTGTGCAGGTTTAGGCTTGCTTGTGATTTCCTTTCAGGGGGAGTTTTGTCTGCTTTCATATAAATATAAAGGCAGGCACAACTTCAGTTCGTATTTGTCTCCGAAGTGACAACATTCTTGAAAGAGTTGAATACATTTTTTATTGAGAGTCAAGTCAACTTTGCTGACATGGATGAAAGTAACCTGCCTGCCAACCTGTCTCACTCAGGAATTGGTGGAAAATTTATGGCAGTGTACAGCTATGCTCATGCCTCACAATTGGCTTACCTTTGTGGATGAAGTAGCAGGTAATTGACATGTAGTTAATGGAGATACATGATAGCATGCATTTTATCTTTACTCATACAGATTCACTTGTTCCTGGTGTTAGACTGGAAGATATTCTAATTTTTGTTACAGGTGCTTCTGCAGTCCCCCCACTGGGGCTTGAGCCCAGTCTGAAAATTCGTTTTGTTGGGTGGGAATGTCTTCCCTTTGCATCATCATGTGATAATGTGCTAAGTTTGCCACGAACTCTTGTTTATTACTCCCAATTCAAGGAGAAAATGTCCTTTGCTTTGTGTAGCTCTCATGGGTTTGGATGCGTTTGAATTTTGTGCATGTATCTGTTTCTCAGTCACCTATCATTTATATTTTACTGCAGTTTCTCATACCAGCAATTGCTACACACCTATGATTTGTACATTAAAGTTAACAGCTCTTAAATATTACGTGTGCTTGAACCACTTGTGTAACTTCTTTACTATAATATATATACTTGTCCTATTCTTTACTATAATATATATACTTGAAAAATGTCTACAATACATGCATATATGCAATACATACAAACATATATATATATACACGTATGATTCCTGTATACTGGTCAGCTGTAATCGCAAATAAAGCTCTAAATGGAAGAAAATATGACAAATGACAGACTATATATAGAGCTGATATATCACAAATGACATTATATGTCATGGTATGTAACAAATGACATTATATGTCATGGTATGTAACAAATGACATTATATTTAGCTATATATAATATATTTAGCTAAATATCATGATATATAACAAATGATGCGACATTTAGCTATATATCACAAATGGCATTAAATTTAGCTAAATATCATGATATATAACAAATGGCATTATATTTAGCTATATATCATGATATATAATATGTATAATATATTTAGCTATATATCATGATATATAATATATTTAGCTATATATCATGATATATAATATATGCATTATATTTAGTAAATATCATGATATATAACAAATGACGTGATATTTAGCTATAAATGGCAGCTAAATATCATGATATATAACAAATGGCACGACATTTAGCTAAATATTTAATTAATATCACAATATTTAGCTAAATATTTAATTAATATCACTTTCCTTTTTGCAAGTCATATTTCTCAGAATATTTTTACAGATGGCGCCCCATATTTGTAACCAGGGGCAGGGTACATATGTACGTAGGAAACACTGTTTCATTATTAGTTCTGTGTGGTTACCAAAGTATGGAACGTCCACCGGCGTACTTGTAAACTTCCAATGCCACAATAGTACCTAACAGCAGGGGGAGGGGGGAAGTGTGAAGAATGAGGGAGTGAAGGAGAGGGAGGGAGAGAAAGAGGGCAAAGGCAGAGCTGGTTAATGTTTCATGACAGATGCAAATAATTCCCTCACCTTTGCCACAGGTATGTGTCTAGAACAGAGAGTCCCAACAAAATACACACGTGCACAGACAATACCTACGACCACATACTCAAATATGCAGTCAAGGACACCTACAAATGTAAGGCATTTACACCTTGTGATTACTACATACATGTGTAACATGGCTTTGCGAGAGAGAGAGAGAGAGAGAGAGAGAGAGAGAGAGAGAGAGAGAGAGAGAGAGAGAGAGAGAGAGAGAGAGAGAGAGAGAGAGAGAGAGAAACACACCACTTAGTACAGGAGGTGCTCTGCTTGAGACTGCAGATGCAGGTTTTTGTGACTGGAGTTGTAAGTGAACTCTGTGGTTACAAACCTGAGTGCATTTTAAGTTTACATAGGTGGCCACAAGCCATTTGACATCCTGTCTATTTCCACCTACATATTTCAGCACCTTTGCCTGTAGACCACACCAATAGATGGCTTCAATGTGTGCCCATAGTCTTTAGATAGCCATCTATGTACTAATGACACATAGAAATAGTGTGTGGTATACAGGCTCCTGTTCCAAAGTGCTGAAATATGCCGTACTTCTGAAAAGCATCCTGCAACATACAGTACTCACTGGACATACCCAGTGGCATTAGTTTGTCAAACAGACTTGAATGTCAAATATATACTATACGATGGTTGGTTTGTGTTTGAACGTGGGAGTACTTCTATTCTCAGTGTAAATTTCAGGTGTATATTGAAACCCATAATGGGAATGGAGATTCCCAGTGATGGCCTGAGGCCATTCCATACTGGAATAATACATCCAAGGATGGTAAAAGAATATACCCAAGGTTGGTACTATTATCCCCACTATTGGGATACTGAGACACAGGATTGGTACAACAATTCCCATTATTGGGATACTGAAAGCTAGAATGACTCCCACTATTGGGATACTGAGACCCGGGATTGGTTTTACAATGTATATTGAGACCCGGTACTATAATTCCCACTATTGGGATACTGAGACCCGGGTTTGGTACTATAATTCCCACTATTGGTATACTGAGACCCAGGGTTGGTACTATTATTCCCACTATTGGTATACTGACACCCGGGGTTGGTACTATATTTCCCACTATTGGGATAGTGAGACCCGAGGTTGGTACTATAACTATTGGTATACTAAGACCCGAGGTTGGTACTATAATTCACACTATTGGTATACTGAGTTTTGAAACATGTAGGTAGTATGAACACATGATATTCTTGCTAAATATTTGCAGAGTCAAGACTCTTCTGGTTTCCAAGCATTGCCATCCCATGATCCAGACAACACAAATAGATTATTTCCATTGCATTGTGCCTCATATCTTCACACACATACACTTCTGGATTGTTAGTACTCCAGATGTAGAAGTGCATCTTGCATGTTTTGTCCTGTTCATTTACTGATGGTATGTGTGCAAACCATATTTCACCACTGTCTCTATGAACTGCCACCACATCATCTTGTAGTGGATACACAGGATCATCAGCTGCAATGGGTAGTTCTGGTCTTTGGAAATGAACGACAACATAGAAAGCTGGTAAATCCATGTTTTCTGGATCTGGATAGAGCATAACTTTTCGCACTTGCATGAAAGTTTTTTTTTGAGATGTAGGTTGAACCACTGGACTACTGTGATGATGGTTCCGATGGAACAACAAACAACTCTTCTTCAACAAAGACATAGTGATGATCATTAATACACAGAGAGAAAAACTCAGTAGCATGAATAATACTCTGTTGATCTTGGTTAGTGGAATCTGATATGAAAATGTGTTCTCCTACAAGATAAAGTGTGCCTTTTACTCCATGGTGCCCAAAAAACATGCTATGACATGAAGTTCCAACCACTTCAGAGCTGTCAGAATGATTCTCAATCATATGAAGGATATCTTGTGTGTTTATTGAAATGAAATGTTTACCTCCTACTTCGTGGTGTGTATCAGTTGCTAAAACAAGTGTAGGCCTTTTCGAGGGAACTGGTATGTCGTGGCTAAAGGAAAGGCAGAGAACAATTGTTACAAAACACATTTATCACACAGTACAGTAGTACTGTGTATATAGGGATTGCTATGGTCTATCCCCATTGAAAACTATATATAAATATATTCTTCATTTTCACTTTCAATTTGAAGTTGATTTCACTTTTAATGATATCAAGGTGAAGAAGGTGTAAAAAATAACCATGAAACAAAAATTGGTTGATCTGTGATGTAAGATATGCGTAATATCACAAAAGTGCTTTTCACATTTTTGCCATCTTCTTATTAATAATAATAATACTCATGAAGCTACCATAGCATTACTGCCATTGACCACGCACCCACAATCATGGGCGGAGCCACACACACATGCACATACAGACAAATCCTTACCACCTGTTCCTCCCTCACCTGAGGAACATAACTTACCATCCCTTTGCCCCTCAACTCCAGCCAGCTGCAGATCCTCAGCCAAGGACTGAAGTTGACTAGGGCATGAGTCATCACCATACAATTTTTGTTTACGCGCATCCCAGACACCTACAACATATTCTTTCACTAAGCTGAGTAAATCGACAAAGTTGTATTCCCAAAGCTCACTTCCTAAAACATATGCAGTTTTCTCTATACTATTAAGCTTGTCAAACTCTGCATATCTGTTTCCTAAAAGCTCCCGAAGCTTCTCCACAAAGGTGTCTCTAATATTACTATAGGCTGAACACTCCCACAACACATGAACTACACTCTCACACTCAGCACCACACAACACACACTCTGATTTGCCTTCTCTACCTCTATGCCTGCCTAGCTCTTCATTCAAGCCATGTGTTCCTGACCTGAACTTAAACAAGAGTCTAGTTCCTGCATCACCAACCCCATGCAAATACCTCTTAAATTCTACTTCCTTCCCAAACCTTTTGTACATATCTAATTTTACTTTACTATTCAATCCTTCCTCAAACTGCTTACCCTCCCTTTCACTAATACTCTCCTCTACACAAGCCAAAAATGAAGCTAGTGAACTCTCTCCCCTCTTAATATCCTCCCCCCATTCATGCTTATCCAAACCTAATGACACAAAGAGTTCATCAACCACTCTACCCCATGCTTTCCTTTGTCTACCTCTACGAGGCTTAGTTTCCCATTCCCGACTGAATAATTGCTTTGGATATCTATCCTCAGGCATTGATACTAATTTATACCACCACTTTAATTTAGCTCTATCCCTTCTACCCCTCAATGATTCTAAACCCATATCACCTCTAACTGCTTCGTTACAAGTTTTAGACGAACAGCCCAGAATCCTTTTAGCTCCCCCCAGAATAATGGACTCTAATCCAGCTACTTGACCCTTATTACCCTCCCAAATCTCCCCTCCATACTCTATACTAGGTCTAATCACAGAAAGAAGCAACAGCCTACGTGCAGTTAGGTTAATATCTCGATTACTAATAACACTATGCAACTGATTTACCCTTTTCCTGCCATTATTAATCACCTTTTTAATATGCACATCCCATGCTCCATTACTTGCAAAATCTATGCCTAAATAACAGTAACTTGAAACCTTAGGAAGCTCATGTTCTCCCCACTTCCACCTACCCTCTACTCTCTCCTTAGAAAACACCATCACTGCACTCTTACCCACATTAGCCTTTAGTCTCCACCTGTTGCAGTACCTATATACAACATCAATAAGCTTCTGTAGGGTTTCCCTCGACTCACTAACACCTACAAAATCATCAGCAAACAACATTCCTCCCATCCTCTTACCGCTACTTATCTCTATCCCAAGCCCAGCCTCTTCTACATCCTTTAATAAGCCATTTATAAATACTGAAAATAAAATTGGGGATAAGCTACAGCCTTGTGCCACGCCCTGCTCCACCCTAAATGCAGCCGACTTCTCCCCCTCTAACAATATGGCACTTCTAGATGCTTCGTACATATTCTTAATTACACGCCACATCCTTCCTTTCACACCCATATCCCATAGCTTTACCCACAAACCATCACGCCACACAGTATCATAGGCTTTACGTACATCTAAAAAGAAAGCATATGTATGTTTACCCTCCCTCAACCTGCCTTGCACAATCTCATTCAATGAGTAAACATTATCCATGCAACTCCTGTTAACTCGAAATCCAGCCTGACCTTCATGCAATACCCCTCCCTTATCTAAACACTGTACCAACCTATTGTTAAGCACTTTACAAAACACTTTCCCTACAACACTCAGTAATGTAATACCTCTGTAGTTCCCTGGATCCTCTCTATCCCCTTTCTTAAATAGGTTAACAATAAGGCCCTCTCTCCATTGCCTAGGGACAGCCTCCTCATGCCAAACAACTGAAAATAACTGCTCTAACAAGCTAACCATTCCAGAACCACCATACTTTAGCAACTCACCCACTAACCCATCACTACCACCTGTCTTACTATTCTTTAGTTTCCTAAGGCATTTGGCAATCTCGGCCTTTTCTATCCCCTTATCTAAAAAGGCATCCTCACATGACCCTGACATCCTACCACAAGCTTCTACTTTACTTTCGACCTCCTCTTTCCAATCATCATCAAAATCACTATCTACACTAACCCTACCCAAATGCTGATAATGCTTCTGTAACACCTCCAGCTTGCCTTTTGTACTAGTTACAGATACTCCCTCAACCCCCTTCAAGGAATCAATACCTCTGTTCTTAGCCTTTGTTCTCCTACCAACAAAAGCCCAAAATTCTTTCCTATTCCCCTCAAAATCTACATTAGCTTTCTCAACTACTTCCTTCCACACTGTAAGTTTCTTTTGCCTTACTAATTCCTTCACCTCCTTACGCAATCTACAGTATTCATCCCATAAGTCTTCCCTACCCCTGATAACCTTCTTGTAAACCTCTCGCCTCAAACTAATCTTATCCTTAAGCTCACTATCCCACCATCTAGCTGCTCTGCCACAAACAATCATTTTTTCCCCAACCTCCTTTTTTGCTACCCTATTTACAATACTCTCCCACTCATGCAGAACTCCACTCACTAACTCATGTCCTTTAATGCCCTTATGCACCTTATTTTTAATGCTCTCTGAAAAGCTGTGTACTTCAGCCTTTAATGCCTCCTGATATCTTACTTTTACCTCCTCATTTGTAAACCTATCTAATCTCCACCTTCTAATTACACGCTTTTCCTTTTTAGATCTTTTGGCTATCCTCCCTAATTCCATCCATACAAGAAAGTGATCCGAACAGCCAATATCAGTGTTATCTACCTGTACCTTCCCAGAAGCTGCCATAAGCTGAGCATCAGTGATAACATAATCTATTATAGACATCTGTTTTAAAGTAGGCCTAACTCTAGTCCATTCAGGCTCCACTACCAAGCTTCTACCATTACAAACAACTAACTCCACCTCATTCAAGAAAGAAATCAGTCTATTACCACTAGCATTACATGTATCCTCTCCGAACATACCAATGACATCATCCATTTCTACAGACTTACCAACCCTGGCATTAAAATCCCCAAGTAAGACCACTCTTCCCTTTTCTTTAAAGCTAAGCACATCCTCTTTAAGCTTTTCATAACAACCTTCAATGCTAGCACTACTCGTACAATCAGTAGGCATATACACACACCCAATGTAAAAGGCTGAACTTCCCCTTCCACCCCTTACTTTCATCCACACACTCTCCTCATAATGCACATCAGTAATAAACTCAACCTCATCTACCAGGCATTCTCGCACTAAAAAGCCAACCCCACCCTCACCTCTCTGACTATTTTGATTCCCACGGGGTTTTCCAAACCACTTATACCCCTCAACAGCAATTTTAGTATCCTCCTTTTCCCAAGATTCCTGCCCTGCTACCACATCTATACCATTCTTATCTAATACTTCCCCAATTTCCTTTTGTTTACGCTCGCTACCTAATCCTGAAAAATTCCATGTAGCTACCCTCAATCTCCTATCTCGAACACTCCCACCTAAGGCTCTTACCCTGTCACCCACAAGCTGAACATCCAACCCACTACGTACATGCTCATCCCCAGAGAGGCATTCCATAGGCTCATCACTATCACATGCTTGAACTAAAGGCTCATACCTATTAACACACTGTATATTGCCATCTTCTTATTATTACAAGTAAATGGAAATTTGAAAGGAAATATAGGGATTGCATAAAAAGGAAAGGAGACAAGATTGGGACACAGACATGTTATGATATATCAACGTAACCTTATTGGTACGTCGATATATCATAACATGTCTGTGTCCCAATCTTGTCTCCTTTCCTTTTTTATGCAATCCCTCTATTTCCTTTCAATTTTACTTGTCTCCTGTCATTTTTTTATACATACATTTCGCTATTTTGCAGTTTACAAACGTATTAGCTAATGCGTTGTACATCAGTTAAATTGAATTAGCAGTACAGATAATAGCATGTGCATGAAGGGTTATAGGCTCTGTGTAACTGCCAGTACTATGTAACTGCCGTACTTAGGTTTACCATCATACAAATATTCACATTTAGTGAAGCTTTTGTTAGTGAGATACGGTAACGCTTGCCTGAGGATATTTGTTGTTGTTTACAGAGATTTTATCATTGGGGTATTAAGATTTACCATCACACCAATTTCAGAGCTTGTGTTAGTGAGATACAGTAATGCTTGCCTTACATGGTTTATATAGATTTTATCACATTGGGGTATTAAGCTTTACCATCACACCAATTTCCACATTGAGATACAGTAATGCTTGCCTGAGGCTATTTTGTACAAGACTTACGTGGTTTACATAGATTTTATCACAATGTTGATCATTCAGGTATTAAGCTTTTCCATCATACCAATTTCCACATTTAGGGGAGCTATTGTTAGTGAGATACAGAAATGCTTGCCTGAGGCTATTTGTTGTTTGTTTACAGAGATTTTATCACAACATTGACCATTAGGATATTAAACTATACTATCATACAAAATTTCACATTTAGCAGGGCTTTTATTAGTCAGATATAGGATTATGTGGCCTCCACTATTATACATGGCCTGAGGCTATTTTTGTTTATTTTACAAGAAGTACATCGTTTTTAATATGACGATGCACTATACCCACAGTGTAACTATATCACTGTACCAAATTTCTTGTTTAAATGTGTTACCATTAGTGAATGTTGGAAGGTGAACAATTTACAAAATAGACTTTTGTTAATTTAACCCCTTTATCTACCATTTTATAATCACAGTTAGTTTCTACATATTTATGTTAACAGAAATCCCGTAAGCAGCAAACTGAAAGTGAAAGTGATGAAAACTCAATACATGTTTTTAATGAGGATAGACCATAGCAATCCCTATATATATACACAGTACTACTGTGTGACATGTACATGTATTGCATTGAGAGGAGTGTCAACATCAGTATTACAAGAATCACAAGGGTTAACAACAAATACTTTTGTTATGTTGTGGTATCTCTACACATGCTGTCTTTCAGGTAGATGGTTACCATGGTTGCTGAGTTTTGCTCATTAGTTATCCTCATTCAAAATACATTGCTGGGAGAGATAATGATTAGTAGTACATGAACTACAAGGGTTAATTATACCTCTTCCCCAGTACGTATTGATACATTTCCACATGCAAAGATTCAATTTCATTGATTTTATGGTTATTGAGTTACGCTTCTAGAAGAATAAAATGAAGAACATGGCAAAAAGCACATCTTACATCACAGATCAACCAATTTTTGTTTCATGGTTATTTTTCATACATTGTTCACCTTGATATCATTCAACTTCAAATTGAAAGTGAAAATGAAAAAAATCCTTATATACGGTTTTCAATGGGGATAGACCATAGCAATCCCTATATACGCAGTACTATGCTATGGTCTATCCCCATGGATATTGTTCATATTCAATCTAAAGTTATCAAGAAGAATGTACCATAAAACAAAAATTGTGTGAAAAATAACCAGTATACTAAAAAAAATGTGTGTAATAGCTTAAAAAGTGAAAAAGCTTTTCACATTTTGTCCATGTTTTCCATCTTCTTCTAAGAAGAGTACCTCAATAACCATGAAACCAATGATCTTGAATCTTTGCATGTCAAAATGTATCATTACAGGATAGGGAATAGAGATATAATATTCCGTTAACCCTTGTAGTTCTTGTACTGCTGACTGTTATCTCTCCTAGCAATGTCTTATGAATGAGGAAAACTAATGAGCAAAACTCAGCAAAACTCAGCAACCATGAACAAAATTCAGCAACCATGGTAACCATCAACCTGAAAGTTAGCATACATAGAGCCTATAACCCTTCATGCACACTATTATCTGTACTGCTAATTCAGTTTAACCGATGTACAATAATATGTTTGTAACCAAGTAAATTGCAAAATAGCGAAATGTATGTACCTAGGTCCAGAAAAAAAAATGACAGGAGACAAGTAAATACAAAATTTAGGAAATTTGAAAGGAAAGCATAAAAAGGAAAGGAGACAAGATTGGGACACAGACATGCTATGATATATCGACGTACCCATGTCACGTTGATATATCATAACATGTCTGTGTCCCAATCTTGTCTCCCTGCAATCCCTACATTTCCTTTCAATTTCCTAAATTTGGTATACACAGTACTACCGTTCTGTGTGATTAAAATAAAAAATTTAGGAAATTTGAAGTGTAATATAGGGTTGCATAAAAATGAACAGAGACAAGATTGGGACACAGACATGCTATGTACATCAACATACCTTTTAGTACATTGATGTATATAGCATGTCTGTGTCCCAATCTTGTCCCTGTTCATTTTTATGGAATCCCTATTAAATTTTTTATTTACTTCTCTCTTGTCATTCTCCCTAGCATATGCTCTCTGTATCCATAAACATCTGGCCAAGTATTGAGCTACCAGCTCAGAAAGAAGCCTTCTCAAACTAGACCTTGTTGACCTTAGACAAGGGTGTGCTTGGACCTTTTAAAACTCATTGGAGTCGAGTCTGTCATGATTTTACAATCACTCACCCTGGACAGAAGGTGAATGAATACAACTCTTGTCAGCTTTTCAGCAAGGCTTGGCTTGAATCGATGACAATAGGCACCATTATGGGAGGGTTCCGGACTACAGGAATACATCAATTGAACCGAGATGCTAAAGTAACTGACAAGTTCCTTGAACCAAATCTTGGTTTTACACCACACAAACGGTATGGGCTCCTATGCGGTGTGTTCTCCTCAAGTGACATCAGCAACATCATGGAGTCAAACACCCACCCAAACTCTCTTGTTGTAGCAGGCATTAAGCAAACTACCAGTGAGATGGTAGTGAAGAACAAGCATGTAAAGCCTGAAAATAAGGTTCTTGCTAGTTCTGATTTTTCCAACACCAAACAAGAATGCATTTGGCATAGGAATGTCCAATGTAAGTTTTGCTACTCTCATAGTGATTGTCCTCTCATGTGGATTGCCCTTTTAGTCGCCTCTGCTCAGTGCTTCATATGTGGAACCGAAGCTGTGCTAACATTTAAGCCTTGTGGCCATGCAGTGATATGTGCAGGTTGTGCACAGCGTGTTAAGAAATGCCCCACATGCAAGGTATTGTACATGTATGCACACCGCCCCGTATTACATGATTACATGTTTACATGTACTTCTCACTGTTCAACGTTAGAAACAAGTCAAGAGTTTTGAATCCTTATGTTTAATGTGGAATGAAGCTGCATCCAGCCAATCCTTCCGTCCACCTTTTCTGTTTAGGTATCTCTCAAATGTTGTACATAACTGCTGACTTCAACTACATGTAATATTTGTGCATGCAGAGTGTTCCAAGAGAATGAAATCTTTCTTTCAATGCAAGACAACTATTTTATGTGATTTTTGTAAGTTATGTTACATCACAGATGGTTGGAATTGACAAGCATATATGCAACACGGGTCAACTCTGATGAACACACTGCAAGAGTCAGACAGATTTGAAGATCCAGCTCGGAAAGAAGACTTCTCAAACTAGACCTTGTGATGGTAAGTTCTACTGAGATCATGTGATCACTACATGAAAACCGTGTGCATGGCACAAGCAGGAATTTTAAGAAAGAATATAGAAAGAAACCCACCCATTAACATGTACATGTACTTGTGTTCCCAGGCTCTGACTCCTCCCCCGAAGACAGTACCCTTGCTGCTGCCGGAACCCAAGCCACGATTGTCAAGAAGACCAAGCCAAGAGGACGCAAGCCAAGCCCTCAAGACTATGACAAAGGGAGTCAAATAGATTCAAAGATCCAGCTCAGAAAGAAGCCTTCTCAAACTAGACCTTGTGATGGTAAGTTCTACTGAGATCATGTGATCACTACATGAAAACCATGTGCATGGCGCAAGCAGGAATTTTAAGAAAGAATATAGAAAGAAACCCACCCATTAACATGTACATGTACTTCTGTTCCCAGGCTCTGACTCCTCCCCCAAAGACAGTACCCTTGCTGCTGCTGGACCCAAGCCACGATTGTCAAGAAGATCAAGCCAAGAGGACGCAAGCCAAGCCCTCAAGACTATGACAAAGGGACTGCAAAGAGTCAAATAGATTCAAAGACCTAGCCCTCAAGACTATGACAAAGGGACTGCAAAGAGTCAAATAGATTCAAAGATCCAGCTCAGAAAGAAGCCTTCTCAAACCAGACCTTGTGATGGTAAGTTCTACTGAGATCATGTGATCACTACATGAAAACCATGTGCATAGCACATTAGCCAAACAGGAATTTTATAGAAAGAAACCTACCCATTAACATGTACATGTACTTGTGTTCCCAGGCTCTGACTCCTCCCCTGAAGACAGTACCCTTGCTGCCGGAACCCAAGCCATGGTTGTCAAGAAGACCAAGCCAAGAGGACGCAAGCCAAGCCCTCAAGACTGTGACAAAGGGACTGCAAAGAGTCAAACAGATTCAAAGATTCAGGTCAGAAAGAATCCTAAGACATTGTGATGGTAAGTGATTATGTGATCACTACATGTACCCGTACTTGTGTTCCCAGGCTCTGACTCCGCCCCTGAGGACAGTACTCTTGCTGTTGGAACCCAAGCCATGGTTGTCAAGAAGACCAAGCCAAGAAGATGCAAGCCAAACCCTCAAGACTGTGACAAAGGGACTGCAAAGAGCCAAACAGATTGAAAGATCCAGCTCAGAAAGAAGCCTTCTCAAACCAGACCTTGTGATGGTAAGTTTTATTGAGATCATGTGATCACTACATGTACCGGTACTTGTGTTCCCAGGCTGTGACTCCTCCCCTGAAGACAGTACTTTTGCTGCCGGAACCCAATCCATGGTTGTCAAGAAGACCAAGCCAAGAGGACGCAAGCCAAGCCCTCAAGACTGTGACAAAGGGACTACAAAGAGTCAAACACAAAGATCCAGCTCAGAGAGAAGACTTCTCAAACTAGACCATGTGATGGTAAGTTCTGCTGAGATCATGTGATCACTACATTAAAAAAAGTGCATAGCCAAATAGGAATTTTATAGAGAGAAACCCACCCATTAACATGTACGTGTACTTGTGTTCCCAGGCTCTGACTCCTCTCCTGAAGACAGTACCCTTGCTGCTACCGGAACCCAAGGCGGAACCCAAGCCATGGTTGTTAAGAAGACCAAGCCAAGAGGATGCAAGCCAAGCCCTAAAGACTGTGACAAAGGGACTGCAAAGAGTCAAACAGATTTGAAGATCCAGCTCAGAAAGAAGCCTTCTCAAACCAGACCTTGTGATGGTAAGTTTTACTGAGATCATGTGATCACTACATGTACGCGTACTTGTGTTCCCCGGCTCTGACTCCTCCCCTGAAGACAGTACTCTTGCTGCCGGAACCCAAGCCATGGTTGTCAAGAAGACCAAGCCAAGAGAACGCAAGCCAAGCCCTCAAGACTGTGACAAAGGGACTGCAAAGAGTCAAACAGATTCGAAGATCCAGCTCAGAAAGAAGCCTTCTCAAACCAGACTTTGTGATGGTAAGTTCTACTGAGATCATGTGATCACTACATGAAAACCATGTGCATAGCACATTAGTCAAACAATTTTAAGAAAAAGTATAAAAAGAAACCCACCCATTAACATATACGTGTACTTGTTTTCCCAGGCTGTGACTCCTCCCTTGAAGACAGTACCTTTGTTGCTGCCAGAACCCAACCCATGGTTTTGAAGGGGACCAAGCCAAGAGGATGCAAGTCAAGCCCTCAAGACTGTGACAAAGGTGACAAAGCTCAGAAAGAAGCCTACTCAAACTAGTCCATTTACAGGTATTTCAGTTCTGCGAAAGCTTGGGCCTCGGTGAGTGTCTACTTTCATGCAGTTGTTGTGTTTCATGCATACTTTACAGGTATTGAAACAAGTTCTTTAACATCATTTTTGTACTGATGAATCACAACTTTTGTAGTATGTCCTGTACAATAATTGGGGCGAGCATGAGCAAGCCCCTACATTGATGATGTCAATGTCAGTCTGTCCATTACGTCCTCTGTTTGCGCATGCGCCAAATCACGTGACTTTTATTTGTTTGGAGCTGGAGGCTGGACAACGCGTCAACGGGAACTGGATAGACGTGCCAGAGAAACACCCGAAGAGATATATAACCTACGAAGCATTCTGTGCCAGTAGGTGCATATTGAACAATACTAAAATTCGTATATGCTCACCATAAAGCTGCACATTTGTGCTTGTATTGTTTCCGAATGTGCACATTAAAGTTGAATGGAGATAAGAAACATTTTTGTCCATTTCAGTAGTCCATAACTAACTGACAATTTCATTCCTCACTCGCGCTCGCCCCACAATGCCATGCATTTTCATTAGTAAATTAAATTTCCCAGTGGCTATTTTTACGGTACCGTAAATGTACGTCCCTTGGCTATTTTTACGAAACTTACTGAGCATGTTCAGGATTTCAAGAAGCATAATTCAAGCTGGAGTTCGACCCAGTGCATCATGTCCAACAAAGACATGACAGAGAGGACTGTATTAGCTGAGCAGTTTCCACAGTGCAGGCTTCGAATCTGCTTGTTTCATACCCTACCTACCATGAGGTTTCTACAGAAAAGCTTGGCATATCACAAGGAGAAAGGAGTATGTGCTTGGAAATTCTCAGATATACGCAAGCTGTATGATGAGCTTATGAATGCTCCACAAAAAGTTGTTGCCTACTTCAATAGTAATTGTCATAGCATACGACACGAATGGGTGGATGGCCTTAAAAATGCCAGCTGCAACTTCATGAATTGCACAAATAATAGAGTTGAAAGCATAAATCAGAAGCTCAAATCTGTTATTACGAGATACTCAGGTATAACACAGTTCTTTCAGGATCTAATGAAGTGCCTGACTACACTGAGAGTTGAGCGAGACCATACAGCGTTAGAAATAACAACAAAGTGAAGGGTATCAGCACATGACCATAACATGCCACTTGGACAATACATGTCTCTACTGACGCCCTATTCCTTCAGTTACATTAAGGATAACAACAAAAATACAGAAAATGATTTAAAGTTGGCAAAAGCTATGCCAGCAACTCTCTAATTTTGGTATGCGGGAATTTAACGAAGGAATGGACGTCCTTCAATCAGTGGCCAGTCTGTGGAACATAGGCAAGAAAGTTATTGTTCAAGAAGCAACAGGTTAATAATTGCTACTGTATGTATAACACACACATCTGCATTATCACACAGTACGGTAGTACTGTGTATATAGGGATTGCTATGGTCTATCCCCATTGAAAACCATATATAAGGTTTTTCATCACTTTCACTTTCAGTTTTTTATCCTTGTGATAAAATCTATGTAAACAATGTAAATCTTGTAATATAACAACAAATAGCCTCAGGCAACCTTTCTCATGCATCAAATTATACCATTTTATAATCACAGTTAGTTTCTGGGTATAGTTACACATTCATGTTTACAGAAGTCCCGTAGGTAGCAAACTGAAAGAGAAAGTGATGAAAAATGAGAAATTTGATTTTAATAGGAAATTCTACATACTTTGGGTTTGTTCATTTCTTATGTACAGTCACATTTTACAGTGTAAGTAAAACCTTTGGTAACTAAACACACTGGATATAGTAATGCAAGACATGAACTTTAATGAGCTATTATCATTTTTGCATGTGTAACTGCACAGGATTGTTATACCAATTCAGTAATTAAAGACTGGTATAATATATACAAATCTCATAATAGGTGCATCAAATGGTCGAAAGCCATTATCAGCCATTGATAACATCTCCATTGTAAAAATGCCTCCTGCCATGAGGAAGCGGGGTCGACCAAAAGGTGCTGGATTAACAGTAATTGGACTCCCAAAGAAGAAGGGGAAGGTTGCTTCAAAACCTACAGCTTTCATACTTAAGTCAGAGTGGGGAAAGACGAGAAGTAAATTCATTATTATGGTCCTGTTCATGCAAAGTATTTAATGTTACTAATCCACTGTAGTTATGCCCAGCTGCTTTGTTGATCATGATCCAATGGAACGAGTAACTCATGGTGGGAATCTTATAGAGGAGCATGAAGTGGAGTGCCGTCCTGAATGCATTCCACGGAAGTGTCGATGCGTGGAACCTACTTGAAACCACAATGGAAATTGTCAGTACAAAAGGAAGATGGACATGTTCTCTGTGCCATGCCGACTTACATGCCAGTGACAGTATCTTCTGTGATGGATATCTTGATTGGGTCCACATGAAATGCACTGGATTGAAGAGAGCTCCTAAGAGCAAGCACTGGTTTTGTAGATCCTGTTTCTGTGCATAGTATATTGTATGATAATCCTTTGAGGAGCTAAGCGTGCAGGCACTTCGGTTGGGCGCAGCAGATGGCAAGCATCCAGAGTTGCCTAGTCTCGTGAACCAGACCCTCACGCAAGGAGAGAGGTGTTCCTTCGTGAGGGTCTGGTTCACGATCGAGCGCCGGCTACGATACTTACCCAGCATTAGAAGCTTGCGTGTAATATTCGTCTGTATTATCGTATAGAAGGCCAGAGGTCAAATTCCGACTGCCGCAAAAATAGCCAAGCGACGTAAGTTTACGGTATGAGTATCGTTAAGTGGAGACTTCCAAATTGCATTATAATGTAAGGAGCTTACCCTTCCATTTGATTGGCGAGTTACGTGTAAACGCGGGAACATTGAAATCGTGCACGCGTGTATGGAACGCGGAATGCGACAAAAATTCCAGTACCGCTTCGTAAAAATCGATTGTCGTTCCATAAGGAACGATTGTCGTTCTGTAGAAATGCATTGTTGTTCAGTAGAAATCGATCGTTGTTTCGTAGAAACGATTGTCGTTCAGTAGAATTTTTTTTCACTTTTGATAATAACTAATAATATATACAGGAACATAAAAAGTGAAAATACTATTCTGCCAGCAGTGCACAAAATATACAATAGATAATTAAATAAATAAAAAGAAAAAGACAAAGAATATATATACATCAAAGACTTAGTGCCCAACATGTCCTTCGATGATTGCAAGTTCAATGTCCCCCCCGTCAAGTACCGGAAGGGCTGGACATCCCTTGGAAGAGCGGGAACCCCTCAAGCACATGACAGCTGATCTCAAGAGTGAGAAACTTATCCTACACCTCAACCAGTTCTGTAGACTTTGTTATACTTAGCAGCAATCATGGAGGCCAGCTTCTTGTAGAAGGTTCTAGCAGAGGGCCCCATTCCACCTGAAGCGAAGAAAACTAGAGGAGTGAAGCTTCCATGTTCTATTTCGCGTACTCTCTCATCATATGAGCGTCTCTTCTCTTGTTCATTTTGTCTGTAACAGGAGGTAAGCGAATGATTCCGATAAGATGGGGCAAGTGGGTTAAAAACACGTATGTCAAAGAAGGCACTTTGTCCCTGTTCCAGAAATTATCTGCTTTGATGTCTAATCTGGCACTGTCTTCTGTGTTGGCTGATCTATAGTCCATCCTTTCACTCCCAAGTGGCTGTAGTGCAGGTTCAACACCAACATTGGAACAGACTTCAGTGAGAAGGTGTGCTGTCAAGTCTCTCAGCTCGTTATGCCTTATAGATGGGAAACCTCCACGATGGCAGCTAAGTGCATGATCCACCTGAAAGGATGAGCCACACACACAACTTGATGGAAGAAATGGGGGGCTCCAGTTGTATCTCAAACAGAGGGCATCGCGGAAGGCTCCTTTGTGGAGGCAGAAGCCATGGTCGGCTATGGGGAGAGCTGTGAGCCAGCTGGAGGCTCCCTTTTCACTTGCTAGCTCTTTTGCCTTCTTAAGTGGGTTTGAAAGGGACTCCAACACTGAAGCTTCCATCGACGCGAGCTCTCTCCTTTTCTCCTAGTGTACTTCACACTTAATCGTTCATCGTTTCGTAGAAACGATTGTCGTTCAGTAGAAATCGATCGTCGTTTCGTAGAAACGATTGCCGTTCTAGAAATCGATCGTCATTCTGTAAAAATTGATTGTCGTTCCGTGGAACGGATTGTTGTTTTTTAAAATATCTTCGGTGTTCTGTCTGATTCTGCACTCTTATGATCAACGTAGACGGGGCGGAGTCCTCATGTGCTATATATACACGTGCAGAGTGGTGTAGAGCTATATATGTCTGGGATAGAGAGTGGCCTCAACCTCTCCTCTCTGGGATAGAGAGTGGCCTCAACCTCTCCTCTTCTCAATTGAGAAGAGCGAGGGAGGCCATCAATGTGCTGTCTTCGCTATCAGGCAAGTTAATCGGAAAACTAACTCCGCTCAGTGCAGCAATGCAGGGTAGCGGTCATGTATATTAAAATTTGTCAGTTACCAATTTGTCCATTGTGCTGTTTAAGCTCTTTCTGTTCAGGAATAAATGAAGCTTCTGCACAACCTGGACCCTCTGGATCATCTGTTAGACTCTTGGGAACTCCTGGAACCCTGCCTCCAGCTGGACAGTCAGAGCATCTGTTACGGGAACTCTTGGACCTCTGCCTCCAGCTGGACAGTCTGGACCCTCCGGAGCATTTGTTAGTAGACTCTCGGAAACTCTTGGACCCCTGCCTCCAGCTGGACGGTCTGGAGCCTCTGGAGCATCTGTTAGTAGAGTCTCAGGAACTTCTGGACCCCTGCTTCCAGCTGGACAGTGTGGATCCTCCGGATCCCTGCCTCCAACCGAACAGTTTGGTTCCCTACATCAGTCTGGAGCCTTTGGATCTGGGCAGTTGGGATCCTTTTCCCAGTGTGGAGGTATTATTATGATAGTAGTTAATATATGGTTGCAAGGCACTTGACCCTTGGCCCTAGATAATATATGGCTGGCAACTCACCATGCACTGTGTTATGGAGGGGTTGCAAGAGCTCATTACCAATTTGTGCTAGGTATTCCAGTATTTATACATTTGACTGTAGGCATTCGAGCAAGATGTAATGATGCGATCTTTAGGCTGGAACAAATATGACAAGTTGGAGGAAATAAGACTTTCAGGAGTGAAACTCGAGCAATGGTGCGACAAGCTCAAAAGTGAGGTAATATTGAGCTGAAAAAGGAGGGGAAACGAAAGAGACAGACATGGAAGCACAAATTTTTTTGTTTAGCTTCTGTTGGGCAAACACGTGTGCCAACTACAGAAGAGGAGAAAGATGAATTGTTTGAGGCCGGCTTGGGAGAGAAAGAGATATTATTTGATGAGCTTGACCTCCCAGCCGAGGAGTTCAAAGAGGTGGTGTTGCATTCATTTCCTCAATTACGTCAAGCCGGTGGATATCAGCTTTGTAAGTGTATACCCAATTCTCGGAAACTAGAACCACTTTCAAACCGGGTGATGACTTCTCCCTTAATGTTACGTCAGCGTTGCAGCACGTCGCACACCTACATTGTGCCTCTCCAAAAAGATCTGGATTTAACTCAACTGCTCCTCCAGGTTCTTCTGTAAGTATCACACAGTACGGTAGTACTGTGTATATAGGGATTGCTATGGTCTATCCCCATTGAAAACCATATATAAGGTTTTTCATCACTTTCACTTTCAGTTTGCTACGTAATGGACTTCTGTTAACATGAGTGTGTAACTATACCCAGAAACTAACTGTGATTATAAAATGGTATAATTTGATTGATGATAAAGGGGTTAAATTAACAAAAGTGTATTTTGTAAATTCTTCATCTTCCGCTTCTTCTTCTTCTTCTTCTTCTTCTTCTTCCGCTTGAACAAGCGTAACTCACTAACGGTAACACATCTAAACATGAAACTTGGTATAGTGATGTAGTTCCACTGTGGGTAGTGCATCGTCATGTTAAAAATTTTGTAAACAATGTACTTCTTGTAAAATAAACAAAAATAGCCTCAGGCCATGTATTATTAATGGGGGTACACAATCCTATATCTGACTAATGAAAGGTCTGCTAAATGTGAAATTTTGTATGGTAGTATAGTTTAATACCCCTATGATCAACGTTGTGATAAAATCTCTGTAAACAATGTAAATCTTGTAATATAACAACAAATAGCCTCAGGCAAGGATTTCTGTATCTCACTAACAAAAGCCCCACTAAAAGTGAAAATTGGTATGATGGTAAAGTCTAATATGCCTATGATCAACGTTGTGATAAAATCTCTGTAAACAATGTAAATCTTGTAATAAATCAACAAATAGCCTCAGGCAAGGATTACTGTATCTCACTAACAATAGCTCCCCTAAATGTGAAAATTTGTATGATGGTAAAGTGTAATACACCAATGATCAACATTGTGATAAGATCTCTGTAAACAATGTAAATCTTGTAATATAACAACAAATAGCCTCAGGCAACGATTTCTGTATCTCACTAACAAAAGCCCCACTAAAAGTAAAAATTTGTATGATGGTAAAGTCTAATATGCCTATGATCAACGTTGTGATAAAATCTCTGTAAACAATGTAAATCTTGTAATAAAACAACAAATAGCCTCAGGCAAGGAATACTATATCTCACTAACAATAGCTCCCCTAAAAGTGAAAATTTGTATGATGGTAAAGTGTAATATGCCTATGATCAACGTTGTGATAAAATATCTGTAAACAATGTAAATCTTGTAATAAAACAACAAAAAGCCTCAGGCAAGGAATACTGTATCTCACTAACAATAGCTCCCCTAAAAGTGAAAAATTGTATGATGGTAAAGTGTAATACGCCTATGAACAACGTTGTGATAAAGTCTCTGTAAACAATGTAAATATCTTGTAATATGACAACAAATAGCCTCAGGCAAGCATTTCTGTATCTCACTAACAAAAGCTAGGCTACATGTGGAAATTGGTGTGATGGTAAAGCTTAATACCCCAATGATCAATGTTGTGATAAAATCTCTGTAAACAATGTAAATCGAAATTGGTGTAATAGTGAAGCTTGATACCCCAATGATCAACTTTGTGATAAAATCTCTGTAAACAATGTAATATAACAACAAATAGCCTTAGGCAAGCAATGCTGTATCTCACCAACAAAAGCTTCACTAAACGTGAAAATTGATATGGTGGTAAAGCCATAGATCAACATTGTGATAACATCTCTGTAAACCATGTATATCTTGTAAAAAATAGCCTCAGACAAGCAAAAAAATGACGGGAGACAAGTAAATAAAAAATTTAGGAAATTTGAAAGCAAATATAGGGATTGTATAAAAAGGAACGGAGACAAGATTGGGACACAGACATGTTATGATATATCGACGTACCCATAATGTTACGTTGATATAACATAACATGTCTGTGTCCCAATCTTGTCTCCGTTCCTTTTTATACAATCCCTATATTTGCTTTCAAATTTCCTAAATTTTTTATTTACTTGTATATTTAGGCTTGTGTGTGGGCCTTGTTGAAATGGGAGTGCCACTTGTTACCATTGTGAAGGGTGGTGTGTATATATACAGCTAATGGAGAGTTGTCTTAAATGTGGTTTAAAAGTTGAGTTATCTTATCTTCCAGAGCATATTGAACTCTGCAAATCCATACAGTAAGGAATTCATAACATGTAAGAGATGTATGCACTGCAATTTCTGTTGTACTATAGGGATTCTAAACCTTCATGTGATTTACACAGCAGTGACGATGATGATTTTGAGACCTTTCCTGATTGGCGAAAACCTCCAGATGGTTCTTCCCTGCCTGCCGATGAACCAGGTTGCAGTAGTGGCCTAAGGTTTGAGAGGATATACCATGTGACATGTTTTAGCCTATTTAATGATAAGCCTATTATATACTCAGACCTGTTCAGCAGTGGCAACAGTGCAGGATTCTTTCGTTCCTGCAGGTGGCCTAAGCCAAAGGTTAGAGAGTTAAGGCATCAATCGTCTATTAATCCATATCATATGACATGTTCAGATCAGTTCAGGAAATGGCAACAGTGCAGGGTTCTACAGATAATATGCAGACCCAACCAAGTTGTGGTGGTGGCCCAAGGTTAGATAGTGTATATATACCTTTTAGTAGTAAAAGCATGCATAATATTACATATTCAGGCCAGTTCTGGAAGTGGATCTCACGAAGGATGAGGAACAGACTGAGGATGAAATATTTCAAACTGTAGCTAGAGGAAGCATGCATGAAGTACAAAGCAGTCCAGAATCTCCCCTGTACAGCCCATTCACTCCACCTGAGTGCGATGGTCTTACAATATTGTGTTACCATAGAACTCTGCAAACACTCCCCCTCCATACTGAAGTGTTTAGCCAGCAACCTCTTATCAGAGAACCTCACCATCACAGTTCGACGTGACCACATTTTTCAAGATGCCCTTAGGGAGGGTCAGAAGTCAAAGTTCCATGCAAATAAGAATATCAAGGTTTGCTATTATGAAATCTTCTTCTATCACTATGATTGAAAAAAACCTTTATACGTTACATTTGCAGGGGAAAGTGCAGTTGACATGGGTGGTACCAAACGTGAATTTTTTAGGTTATTTGCAGAAAATGCTTCAGAGAGTGCCTTCTTTCAGGGAGGAGAGTGTAAAGTCTTTTCGTCTAATGTTCATGGGATTCAGGTATTTCAAATAATTTATACATGCAATTTTATGTTAAATGAACACCTTACACTTCTTAGAGAGGTGACTACAGGGGCTTATGCTGCTATGTCAATGATTCAGGGTGGACCAGGCCTTCCAATTTTTGCAAATGCAGTGTTGGAGTACTTTTCATCTGGAACAGTTTCAGGAATTCAGATTCAACTAGACAATCTTCCTCTCCAGTTGAAGTCCTTGTTTGAACAGGTGTGTTTGAACAGATGTATTTGTTGATATTATGAAATATTCCTGTTTTTCTCAGCTTTCTACTGCTAAGCAGGATCATGAAATCTGCAGCATTTTTGCCATTGATGAAAATGCATTTTGCTTGAGACAGGTTACAATAAGCCATTACACAGGCTCTCTTTAGGGGATGTGGCTGACATACGTGCATCAGTGGTGGACTATCATTGTATGATTAAAGTAAAGCTGCTATGGACCAGTTTATGGGAGGGCTGGATATGGGTGGGATAGTAGATTATGTTAGGACACACCTAGACCTCATAAGACCTCTGTTACAGCATATGCCACAGAGCATTAACCCAGGCAAGTATTTACATGATTGTATAAGTACTGTAGTCCATTACATACTATTATGTTTGCAGAGACAGTGATATCTCTGTTTGATGTCTGTTACTGTGAAGGCGATGCAGAAAAGAAGGCATTACAGACTCAAGCATATATCCACTTTGTGGACTTTTTAGACTTGTGCGACAGTATGTTGTTTCTGTTATTTACTAGAGCTTTCAGACCAAATTGCTGTACTTTGGAGAGCACTTGTACTCTTGAAGATGTTTTAGTGTTCTTTACTGGTGCTAGTGCTATACCACCTCTGGGATTTTCAGGAAAACCTAAACTGGTGTTTTTGGAAACACCAACCGAGAAACTCCCTACAGTTTCCACTTGTGACTTGCATTTAAGGATACCTACAGTACATGGTGATAGCTTTAATGCATTTAAAGAATGGATGGAACTGGGGATTCTTGGTAACTGTAGATTTGGAGAAGTGTGATTTACATATATAGCCCACCATTATAGTCTCCAGTTTTATATATATATCTCACTACATCTTGGTCAGTCATTATTGTATGGTATGCTCAAATCGTAATGCAGTAGCTCATACATACATTATTTTGGTTCTTCATAACCATCTGTATGTGGACATCAATTTGTACATGCACTATTAGCTATATATGTAAATGCAAAGTTTCATAAACAATTGATGAACATAATTCGTTAAGTATTATACATGAGGATCTAGCTATGTAAAAGGGCAAGAATATTTTATGTATCTACTACATTCATGCATGCTATATAAAATCCTTGTGGGCAACTCCAATTGAACATTCGATTTTCAATACTAGTCCTACTATATAGTTGACAGGACCCTCACATGCCAACCTCATGGATCAGATATCTGTAGCTATAGGTAACAATAGTCTATGTACAAGTATCATCCAAGTGCCAATGCCCTACAGTATAAAATACACTTGGTTTAATAATATATACATGTAGATGATATTATTCAAAGTTTCACATTCTATGAATATACATTAAGCATTGCCTGCATGAGCATTTTGAGTTATTGAGTGAATATAAGAGCGAGCAACTGCATATTGACAAAGGCAGATCTCTTCATCAAGTGCATCCCTTTCCATATCAGCTAACACCCTTATTAGCAAGTCCCTTTCTTCAGTGCTTATTATTGGATCAATATCATCCAATTGAACACTGTCAGTACTGTTGTAGTTGATAGGACCCTCATAGTCAATACCAAGTTCAGAAATCTGTTAAGTATAGAATAGTCAAAATGTATAGCATTGCAGTTAACTAAGTAACCTGGGCCCACCCCCTAAGATAGGGGAATGACATACCTCATTATCACTAAGGCCACTGATAATCGTACTTTCCTGATCTAGCTGAAGCATCCCTTGCACCCACAATTGATGTGGAGTCAAATTCCGTTCTGTTCTAAGACGATGGTGGCACCACCCCAATCGAAAAGAATCCAACTGGTCTTGCAGTTTTGGAAGAAATGTAATCTGCAAAGCCAGTATGTCAGCATCATCATCTGGGTCTAGCAATGCCTCACCGTCGAGGTGATAGAAAAGGTTGTAAAAATAACTGACACAACCAGTGAACAAGTCTCTCCACAGTCTTTCAATACGTTGGTTGTGTATGCTAAGGCCATGATGACTTGGCCCTCTCTGTTGTACCATGTACTGTGCAATCAAGACCTTTTCACCACCTTGATCTGTACGGACACGTGAAGGCAACCCATATGAAGTGACACCCTGCAGAAAAGCTGAAAGGGCTGTCTCAGAGGAGTTGTTTGTGGCTACTTTCAAATATGTGATGACTCTGCTGAATCCATCAATGCCACCATGCACCACTAAGTTCCATCTGATGAGCTTGTGGTAGCCATCCACATGCCACAATGCATTCGGTGATGGAACACTGTATTGTCTTCTTCAAAACAGTTCTGAGACGGTACTCCACACCTTCAGGGTCGACAACATGCAGGGCATCTCTTATTCGATGGCGTTGTACAATAATACCCTGGGCTCTCAAAAGACCATCTATGGATTTCTCTCCTAGATTAGGGTTGTGAGTGGAAATAGTTGCGATGGTCTGTCTGAGGTCTGAATCTGAAATGAGAGAATAATGTGAGCGCATGCTGATATTGAATTCCTGCATTCTTCGCTCTATGGTTCTTCCGGAGCACCCAAACAATTTAGCAATTTGAACAACTTTAAAGTCGTGTTCAACAAAAAATCGTATTTGTTCTTCAGAATTGGAATATGAGGCCGGCCCTTTCTTCTAAGCACAGACTGTTCAGCTTCAGATGCAATGGCATTAGTGACCTCCAGTAGTGACTCTAGTAATAGATCTGCCTCAGGAATGAAAGGCTCCAGAAGAGAAATCCATTGACACATCTGCATTGACTGTCTTAGTGCTACTTCTCCTTCTTTGCCATTAATTTCTTCCAGTTCCCTCAAGCGGTATAGTCTCGTTTCAACTACATTTAGGACATCATCAGAGCAGTTTCTTAATAAAGCCTCCTCCATTGCAAAATACATGAAATAGGGTGCAAAGGTCAAAAGCAGCTAGGACTCGAGCACGTATGCTTACGCACAAACGTCTATGTGCGACTGGAAACGACGCTTAGAAGAACGACTTTCAATTGCCAAACTTGACCAACTAACTAGAAATGACAATCGGAACGACACTCCATTTAAACGAAACGACCTTCGATTTTTAAGAAACCGTACTCAAATATTTTATATTTTTGCCACGTTCCATATGTACGTGAGGACTCCGCTCCCCGTCTACGATGAGAATTGGACAGAACACGACGATACTTAAAAAACAACAATCGGTTCCACGGAACGACAATCAATTTTTACATAACGACAATCGATTTCTACATAACGACAATCGTTTCTACGAAACGACGATCGATTTCTACTGAACGACAATGCATTTCTACAGAACGATTATGGAACAACAATTGAAGCGATAGTCGAATATTTTGTATTTTTGTCGCATTCCGTGTTCCATACGCGTGTAACGCTCATTCCGCTGTGTATTCAGCAATGGCAAGCTCAGATGAAGACTTTGAACCTCCAACCAAACGGTTTAAGGCGACAGATCACGTAAGAACATATTAGCAGTGCCACTATATAGAACTCTGGATTATCTCAATTGTAACCCACTTCTAGTCCTACCAATTGTCTGAGACAGACTAGGCACCAAGCTCACAAGCAAATTTTAAGTGCACAGTAGAGGGGTGTGACCGACAATACACTCTCAGCAAGCACATGAAGATAGCCCATGGCAAAATTGTAACCTAGAAGACGTCACGTTTCACATGTCCTTTTGCTGAGTAAAACATGCTTTCATGCAACTCAACTGATCGCCCATTTGGGTCAACACAAAATTAATGTTGGTAGGTCAACACACACACACACACACACACACACACACACACACACACACACACACACACACACACACACACACACACACACACACACACACACACACACACACACACACACACACACACACACACACAGGTAACTAGCATTGCACATTATTTCCACTGCAACCAGTGACAGAAAATTTCCTGACTGGCATTCATTCCTGCAATGGAAGTATAAAGAGGAAGCAGGTACATTCACTTGCTATACAAAACCAAAAGGAACAACATTTAGCAGTAATGAAGGTAGGCAATGATGCAATATACTTCATTAATATTTACATTTAGCTATGTATACAGAAATTGCAAGTACTGCATTATACACATGCTGCCGTGATGGAAGGGAGAAAGAAAATCGATTACCTAAGAAAACCTCAAACCAGAATACACAGAGGGTCTCGCAAGGTGGAAGAATATTGTATATCCAGAATGATGGTCGCCAGGGAAAACAGTGGGAAAGTATCAGTAAAATACATTCAAACACACACCTGGGATAAGTGAGGCTAAGCATCTGCCACTTCCTCTAACTGTTAAGCAGGAGGTTCGGGAAAAGTATGAACAAAATGTTCAATTGGATTCTATTTTAGATGGTAACTTTATTTACTTTATAATATAAGGAACTGCATGATTATCATTTACTTATGTGATCAAAACCACAGGCATTAGAGGAAACTTGACAAGCCGTGAAAACAGAGAAAATTTTCTATCAGAAGCATCAAAGGCAAGTTTTGTAACAAGACAGGATGCACGTAACAGTTCGAACACTCAACAATGCTCTTAAGCACAGACATGACAATGACGCTCTGTCAGTGGATCGTCTATGCAGAGAACTAAGAGCTGAAAAGGGGAGTGTTCTCATTGCCTATAAACCCCAAGGAAGAAAGGATGAGGAATACCCTTCCCTGGGTGAAGACAGCTTCTTACTGGGAATTATGACACAATTCCAGGCAACAATGTTTGAAAAGCACAGTCAGAGAGTTGTGTGCATTGACTCTACACATAGGCGGCGGAAGCGGGGGGGCTTTGGGGGGGCTATTATTATTAACTGTCGGCGCGCGCATGCGCAGGGTTACAGTAGTTGTGTGTCTGATTATGGAGCATCTGTTCGTCCTGAAAATGCTGTCACATACTCAGCGGGCAACGGAGGTCAAACAATTTGTGGAGGTTTCTCTGAAACCGCTCCGTTGCAGAGATCCAACACTCCCTCGCTAAAGGCCATACGAACAGTCGACCATTTTCCTGCGGAAAGCGCGCATGCGCATTATGCCCTGATAGTACGTAAGTGGCGCCGGGGGTTCTGCACTTTAGTGCATCCTATATACTTGGTACAACCCTAGCCCGTGAGCCTATATTTTGGGGGGGCTTCAGCCCCAAAGCTTCCGCCGCCTATGCTACACATAAGACAAACCCCTATGGCTTTAAATTGGTGACTGTAGTTGTGCCAGACGAATTTAAAAATGGTGATAAAAATCTGTTCTTAAAATCAGTCTTAGACCATTACGTACGTCTCTTGCTACTACAGGAATACCAGTTGCATGGGGTATTGTTGACAAGGAAGATGTGCCAACTCTTGAGGCTTTCTTTAAAAGGATTCATAAGCATGTCCCTGGAGCTAGTGTCAATACTCTTATGACTGATGATGGTAAGACTAAAGTAATGTGGACTTTATAAGAGGGAGAACCACTTCTATTTGTCTATTTCAGATCCAGCACTTCCAGTGGCGTTTAAAAACGTCTTTCCCAATGCTGCACAATTGCTATGCAGATGGCATGTTGATAGGTATTGACAATCACATTGTAATTAGGTATACAGTTAGTGTTTAGACAAGGCTTCAATTACAGCTCAACTGAACAACAGTCTTTTTCTCTAATACAGAGTTTGGCAGAGAAAATTGTTCTCTCTTGTACACAACAGTGACAACAGAACAGAGCTATACAAGTCCTTGTGGCTACTTATTTCTCAAGTATTGTCCAGTTTCAAAAGCACCTGCACCACATCCAAACTACGTGGAATGACAAGGAGCCTAAGTTCATCGAGTATTTCCAGTCAGAATATGCTAACCGTGCTGGTAAGTGCACAAACCCATATTTATATAACGTTTCAAATTTGTATATTCACAGAGAAGTGGGCTCTCTGTTATCGTCACTTCAATCACAGTGGGGTTGATACAAATATGCTGGTAGAAAGGTGAGTAAATAATGACTAATCAATTCATGCCTAGAAAGTATTAATTTCATGGAATAGTTTCCATAACAAACTGAAGAACCATCCACGTTACTTGGATCACAAACTCAACCGTCGTCTGGATGACCTGATCCATTTATGGCACAGCAAACAAGCAGGTAAGCATTCTCATGATAAACTCCTTTATGTGCCTAATCCTTCTGTTTGCTCTGAAAGGTAAAAAAAGGTAATGAAGTCACCAACTGACGCTTGCATCAAACTTGAAGGGGATAGGCACCAAAATGGAATGAAGATTGACAATGCTACCGTTCAGGTATTTCAATCTAGAGGCATGTTACAATGAAATGGCCACACCTTCTATATACTCAGCAAAAGCAAGGAGAATATGTAGTTACAGCATCAGATGGCATCAACACATACGTGGTGACTATCACTGATAGTTTGTGCTCTGCTAAATCAACCTGTGTTCCTCAGTGCACTGCTCTAGAATGCTTATATCTATGTAGACGTCAGATTAGGTGCACTTGCTGGGACTATCAAGAAGGTCACTTATGCAAACATTGCCACAAAGTAAAAACAACTACAAATTCTGCTCACATAAATCAGAAGTGCATCAGTAACCCTCAGCCTGCCACATATACGTTCAATCCTTGGTTCAACAAAAGAGATCATGCAGGTCAGTTTATTACTGTTTGTGTTCATAGATATTATTGCTATAACTACATGTCCTCTATAATGCACTACTAGATGCTATAATTGCAGCCAAAAGGTCTGCAGTGGAAACTGAAGCTGAAAATGTCATATCCTACTGTCAAGGCACAACTGACTCTCACATCCTAGACCATGCATTGGCCACCCTAAAATCATTAGTAACATCTCTAAAGGCCAATATTTCTAACCAGAGCAGTGAAAACTCTAGCCCATCAACTTTTATTACAGTCAATGCATTTGCTCCTGCACAAAAGAATGAATTACAACTACACTTCAAAAGGACCACAAAATCAGTTGGAAGAAAACAAAAAATTGTACCCCTTGTATGAGTACATGCAGTAATGTGTATAAATATCTTTGTGCTGGAAGTTCAGATGTACATTTACTCATGATGCATATTTAACTGTATTAGACCTCCAAGTGCTGAAGAGAAAGAGCAGCTGTTGAGAAAGGTTGCCTCAAAGCAACCAACCATTCAACCCTCACTCCAACCTGTGATACATAAGAAAACAGCAGCTCAGTGTATGTATCACATGCACGCATTAACAGGCACATAATTATATGCATTCACATCAAGTTTTGTTGAAGGTTTACGTTTAATTTTTTTAGCAGGTACTACAAAGAAGAAAAGATGTGGACAATGCCATGGCTGCACAATGTGGCCAATGCATGTATTGTAAAGACATGCGTAAATTTGGAGGAGCAGGTCGTAAGAAGAAAGGGTGTATACAAAGAAAATTCCTGACCGTCTCAGTCTCTACCCACTGCTTTGCCTACCAGCTCATCTCTACCTCATCCCACAACATCTCAGTCTGTACCCACTGCTTTGCCTGCCCCCTCATCTCATCCCACAACATCTCAGTCTCTACCCACTGCTTTGCCTACCCCCTCTTCTCATCCCACAACATCTCAGTCTCTACCCACTGCTTTGCCTACCCCCTCATCTCATCCCACATCTCAGTCTCTACCCACTGCTCTGTGCAATAAACTGGCTCAATCTTTACCTGCTGTTCTGTCTAATCCTTTACCACCTCAATCTCTACCCAGTGGTAAGCTTCATCCAAGCCCAGCAAATGCCTTCAACTACATTTAATGCATATTTAGAACAACAAGGAAGAAAGGTACCAGCTTCTTGTGGTGACGGAAGTTGCCTCTTCAGGAGTCAACTACTTGGCACAGAGGAAGAACATATGGCAGTATGCACTCTCTCCATCCGTTTTCAAAATCTTATTCAAAATGCATTCCAGCAATACCTCACAGCAATCAATAAGCCAACAATGTCACAACACATCATCCATACCCAAAAAGCTGGTGTGTATGGAACACATATGGATATACTGGCTATAGCCACGTACTATCAGACTCCAGTCTTTTACTGCTATTTGAGTGGCAGGCATCAGCAGTACAAGTGGCATTGTGTAGACCCAATGAAAGAGAAAGAAAGTTTATGCCGCCCAGATCTATCGGGGAGTCCTCTAGAACATGTACAGGCACCAACCCACTTCGAGTTGGCGTACACCGTGAACACGCACTAGGATAGCATCATCTCCATTACTGGAGAGTTGTGTACTAGCTCACCAGATATTAGTAAATATGAAATCCACGTAGATCAAGTTCTTTAGACTCTGGAACACTCCTTAGCAGTACAAGTGGCATTGTGTAGACCCAATGAAAGAGAAACAACAAAGTTTACGCCGCCCAGATCTATCGGGGAGTCCTCTAGAACATATAAAGGCACCAACCCACTTCGAGTTAGCTTCAGCTTTCCAGTAAATGACAGAGACGGAGATAAGTTACCGACTGGCGGAGATTGCATTTTATCGGCAACGGACTTCTCGTGGTCACAGTTCCGTCTGTAAGTGAGCTGCTCATTTGAAACCTGCACCACCTACTCTCCTCATAAGTACATACAAGCACATGCAGTCGATTTCTGGAAAGTCGTCTTCTTGAAGTATTGCATGCAGATTTTTGGTGTCGGACGGAGTTTGATCAATTACTCTACGTAGAGGCAGAGCCAACACACTGTACGCGTGTGCACTGTTCTGACGCAGCTCTCTGACGGTGAGAGTGACACAAGAATCGTCAACTCATCTCTGTTTTCCTTATGTAGTACTAAGTGCTAGTTGCTATAGTGCAAATCGTCAACACGTTCCAGATATGCCAAGCCCCACGCATTGAGCGTGAGAGTTCACGCTTTTTTCCATCAACTCACGCTCACACGCTCTAGTCCTAAAATATCACGCACCTTTCTGATTTAGTTCTAGCTTAGGGCGTGGTGATATGGGATATGGGCAATTAAGAGGTGTGAGCTCCCGCGTATGGGCTTCGTAGCTTGTACATAGGCCAATACCGAGTGCATTTCTGGGCGTGGCTTTGCTCTGTGACTATGACGTCACACGTCGTACCTCTGTGTCCAGTCACCTCACTGGAGTCATGTATGCATGCTGTCCTGATACAGATCGGTGTGTGGTCTATGACTGGTCAGAAGCCAGCGATCTCACTCATTTGTATCAGCAACCCTTGGCATCTTTGACGTTTTTGTTCACTCCGCGCCGTTACACGCTAGTTGCTAAGCTTTTGCGCATGCGCGGCAAGTGCAAATGACGTCATTAATAAGTCTTTTTTCATTACGTAATCGTTTTATTGTATGACGCAGACGTGTACTATGCACGTACATTCAAAATGAAATTACGTGATCGCTATACACAAAGGGAGTAAAAACATTTCCTTAAAGTATGTAGGGATGACAGGGCCAAAATAGAGAAACAGGTGTAGTGTATATATATGCAGCAACACAGGGAATGAGAGACTATATTTATATGCAGCAAGACAGAGGATGAAGGCAGTATATTATATGCACCAAGACAGGGGATGAGGGCATGCAATAATAATAACATGCGTAACCCCATAATGAAGGAGGGGTTATACATGTTATTATTGTTGCATGCCCTCATCCCCTGTCTTGGTGCATATAATTCATCCTCTGTCTTGCTGCATATAAATATAGTCTCTTATTCCCTGTGTTGCTGCATATATATACACACTTTGGCACGGTCTAAGGCATTATGGGCGTGTCGGCCCCCAGATACTTCTAAAGCCAGTACGCGCGGTGGAGAGCGGGGGATACTAAAAAAAAAAGCAGATTCTGAGAACAGAGTCGATCAACACCTGTAACCCAAACCAAAGTTACACTAACGTAACTCAATAATCATAAAATCAATGAACTTGAGTCTTTGCATGTGGAAATATATCATTACATACTGGGGAATAGAGGTATAATGTTAACCCTTGTAGTCTTGTACTACTGATCATTATCTCTCCATATTATGAATGAAGATAACTAATGAGCAAAACTCAGCAACCATGGTAACCATCAACCTGAAAGTCAGCATGTGAAGAGGTATCATCACTAATAGCAACATATCAAAATCATATGTTGTAAACCCATGTGATTCTTGTAATACAGATGCTAACACTGCTGTCAATGCAATACATGTACATGTATATTAGTGATTACGTAATTTCATTTTGAATGTAGGTGCATACTACATACGTTGTACGTAATAGCATGCGTCATACAATAAAACGATTACGTAATGAGACAAGACTCGCATGTGCAGACGCTTGCGTAGCAACTAGGTGCAGAGTGAACTGGCTGAAGTGATAGACGATTTGTATAGCAACTAGCACTTACATAAGCAGAAGAGAAATGTTTTGACCAACTCTCACCGTCAGATCACTACGCGTACAGTGTGTTGGCTGTGCCTCTACGTATATATACATACCACGGTAAGCGTCTGCTGGGGAAACGGCACGCTATTCTACCACGATACTATAATATACCACCAAGCCAAAGCACTGGTGACTGATAGTACGTTGCTAGCAGGTTTGCTTATAGCTTTAGTATTTGTAGTTACCAAAGTGTAAGCAGCCGCTTGTATATAGCTTGCAAACAAACCACGCCGTACTAATCACGCATTTATACAGTAACTCGGAGTGTGATTAACAATACTTGGCCAGATGTTTATGGATATGGAGAGCACATTCTAGTAAGAATTATTGCTTACAATAGTAAAAAAAAAACGAGGCAAGACTAAATAAAAATTAGGAAATTTGAAGTGTAATATAGGGGTTGACAAGATTGGGACACAGATATGCTATAAACATCAATGTATTAAAAAGTATGTTGATGTACATAGCATGTCTGTGTCCCAATATTGTCTCTATTCATTTTTATGCATTCTTCTGAGCAAGTGTGGATAGCAAAGTGACAGGAATCTGAAATATGGGTTCTTGGTAGAAACTTAAGGAGTTAACATCGACTTTCTGCTCTAGCAAGTTAATTCTACCTTTGTTTTTGTTTGAAGATCTTTCCACATAGTTATGCACAGCCCGCTTAAATACAAAGCACCAAAAGTTGTCAGGACCAGAAAAGCGCACAATATCCTCAGGCAAATGTACTAAATTATCCATTGAGATTACGCAACTAAGAAATCCTTCTGTTTCTTCTGTTAAAATGTTAGGCCTCCATATTAGTAGGGAGAGTGAATTAGTGTCCCACCCACTTCTTCTACAGCAAAAAATTAGTTCGGTTATTCTAACCAGTAGTATCCAAACATGACAATCGGCAAATTCTGAGGCAGGAAATGTAAATTTCTGGTACTCTTCTGCCTTCCAATATCCCATTCTTCGCATGATACCTTCTGGAACTCTACCATTTTTCAGTTCTGCAGAATGAAAGGACATAACATACAAGCAGGAACTCATTGTAGGGCTGGATCTTCCATGTGTCATGCTATAGGGCTGCTTGTCTAGTACTCTTCTATATGATGTCGATGCATGTGTGCACCTGCTGTCCATGGCATTGCACTTAGTCTGTGATCAACTGTAGCATTCAGGTATCCTTCTGTTAAGTAATAATCCAAATGCCATTTGAAGAAGTAAGGTATGCATTATGTATCACTTAACATATTAAACTTGTTTGAGAGAGGAAGGAAAGGGAGGGAGAGAGGAGAGAGAGAGGCGACTGTAACCTATCAGTGCCTACACTATACATACTTCATCACGGAGTGCCATTGTTCGTCTTCTCCCTGATCCATCCTTTAGATAGAGGTAGAGTGACAGACACACACAGTACAAGTAACTAGAGGTGGAACACGTAATTACTTCATATATAGTCGAACTCTCTAGTCTGAAGTAAGCAAGTATTTGGTTATACCATATACCATGTCAGGTACTATGAAATGAGTACAGCTCCCCTCCCCTTACTCTCCCCCCCCCCCCCCTCCCGTCCTGAGGGTGTCCTGATTCCATTGTACTCCCCCCCCCACCTTCTTGACCTTTTTCTTGACCTCCACCTAGATGTTCCTAAGGATGCTGTCAACAAAGTGTCGGGGGTAGTTTCTACGAAGTAAATGTTTTTTGAATGTACTTATTATATTGTAGTAAGTGTGTGCATCTGTATTGGAATGTAAGAACCTGATTGCTTCTTCTTTCGCGAGTCCTTTGAGGTATTGAAAGGTGTTAGTGTTAGGTGCTAGCGAGTCCTTTGAGGTATCTTGCAGGTATTGAAAGGTGTTAGTGGTTTTGAAGTGTGTGCTTTTATCTAGGTGGTTTGTTGTGTTGAACTTCCCTCCCTTGAAGATATTTAAGTCAAGAAATTCGATGCGCTCATTACTAATGCTCCACGTGAATCTTAGAGTTCTATGTGCTTTGTTAAGCTTATCTAAAAACTGTCTAGTTCGCTCCTAGTACACGTCCAGATGCATAAGATGTCATCTATGTAACGCTTCCAGACAAGAGGCAGGATAGGTTTCTGAGCAAGGAAAGCTCGTTCAAATCTGTCCATGAACAGATTAGCATATGAAGGAGCCATCTTTGTCCCCATTGCCGTACACTGGATCTGCTGGTAGATCTGGCCGTTGAACCTGAACCTAAGGACTATATCAAAGAGTTGGCGTAAAGCATTCCTAGGGATATGTGTGGCTTCAGCAGCTTCTATTGCATCTAAGCATGCTTCCATACCCTCGTCTTGTGGGATATTCGTGTAGAGGCTTGATACATCTATCGTAACTAGAATCGCATTGCTCGGGATATGGGTGTTTTCTAATAAGGAGATAAGATGAGGGGAGTATGAGGGCATGGTGGGTACCAATGGTTTAATTATGTGGTCAACAAATGATGAGACGCGCTCGGTGGATCCACTGCAACCACTGACTATGGGCCTAATTCCATGTGGGGTCTTGTGAAGCTTTTTAAGAAAATACATGCATTTGGTTCTTACCTTTTCAGGGGGAAGCATGTAGGCATGTGTATAAGTGTCAAGGTAGCCTAATTCTTTCATACTGTTAACTAATTCTCCTATGTTCTTGGCTATGGAGGCTGTGGGTCGGAGTCTAAAGGCTTGTATGTTGAAGCGTCTGCTAGGTGCAAGCTGCCTTCTGAAATGTAGGTGGATTGGTCTTGAACTATGATGCAACTTCCTTTATTGGCTTTCTTGATTACTAGGTCTCTATTCTTACCCAATTCTTGTAGAATTCTAGTTTCATTCTTGGAGAGGTTTGGGTTTAGGGGTTCTTTCTTCAGGTTCTTCAGCTATGGTTGCTTCAATGTAGTCCTCTAGCATTTTGTTAGCTTTAGGCGGCATCCATTGCGACTTCTGCTTGAAGGGATGTTTACTACCTGGCCGTCTGCTGTTCCTGAAGTGATATGCTCTGAGTAGGCGTCTAGCTAGGGCCAGCAAGTCTTCACTAAGATTAGACCTGTCAGGTGGTGTAGGGACTGGTGCATAGCCTAAGCCCTTGGAAAGTAAATTAACCGTGTCCCGTGATAGAGGTTTAGATGAGAGATTGACCACATAATTATTGTTGTTACTTGACTTCCATTGCCGTCTTTGTCCATAGTAGAGACTTGCTGGGAGACGTGGTCTTCGTGGCCTGTGTGTGTGTGCAGGTTGTGGATAGAAAAGAGAAGAATGGGGGAGAGTTATTGGTGCAGTAGTCAGTGTGGGAGGGCTCGGGATGGGAGGAGACCCCTGCGTAGAGGCTGAGGGGGTGGAGGAAGGTGAAGAGACATGAGGGGGAGAGGCTTGGTGAGGAGAGGGGATGTTGGCTGGAGAGATGGAGTGGAGGATGACAGGAGGGGTTGAGGGTGGGGATTGGTGGGTGGAGAGAATGGAGGAAGGCGAAGAGACATGAGAGGGGTAGGCTTGGTGAGGAGAGGGGGTGTTGGAAGGAGAGATGGAGTGGAGGATGACAGGAGGGGTGGAGGCTTGGGTTTGGGTTTGGTGGGCATGAGACTGTGGTACAAAGGTACTAAGCTAGATACAGGAGTCTGGATCATTATTGTAGTCTTCAGCTATTATTTCATATAACAATCTGAAAATACTCTTCATCTCATACGTAAGAATGGTTTCTCATTTCATACAACATAACGCCCTCTCACTTATATGCACCCAAATTATCAGCCAATCTTTTCCCCTAGTGCATGCATGTAATTTGGGTCCGGGTAAGCACTCTATGGGCTAGTCTCGTGCCTACAAAAAGAGAAAGGGTCTGGTCACTTTGCCACATTTCTTGGCACTGGATGTAATATTAGGAACGAAATTTCGCATGCAACGGAAGTAATTATAGGAGTTGGTTCCACAAGCAATTACGCATATACAATGTGTAAGCATGTCACAGCAGGTAAATACAAGTAGAAGAGAATATAGCTTTTAACCTTGACTTTAATGAATGTACAAAAAGAATAAAATTTCCTACATATATGGTAGACTTCTTAAGTGGGAATGCACACTACATTATATGTCACCAATAGCTACATGGTTCAGAATTTTTGACCCTCGGCATGCATGAGCAGGAGGGTTATGGTAGTTGTGTGTGTGTGTGTGTGTGTGTGTGTGTGTGTGTCTGTCTGTTAAGTCACATCTCATCTCTGGAGCGTCTGTTTGTCCTGCAAATTCTGTCACATACTCAGCGGGCAACAGAGGTCAAAACATTTCTCTGAACTGCTCAGTTCAAAAGTTATGGCGTCATTTGCTTACCTGTGACATCCTACGAGAGTACTGCAGCGACATTCCGCGCACTTTTTCGACAGCATAGCTTTCTAAGGGTCCTAAAAGGCTTAACAATAAGCTAAACACTACCTGGAATACGATTGGATGTAAGGCAGCAAACTTCTTCCTCTTTAGTCTCCGTCTTTCCTATAAAGTCGGAGAAAGATTCAAGTTTCACACATAAACCAGAAAGAGGGTGAAACTGTCGCACAATACATGGCGGAACTCAGGAAGCTCTCGCAGCATTGCGACTTCAAGGATTACTTGGGAGAGGCGTTAAGAGACAGACTTGTATGCGGCGTCAAAAGCAAAGTTATTCAGCAACGACTACCATGGGAAAAGAACCTCACTTTAACTTTAAACTTTAAGCAACAGAAGTGCAGAGCATGTGGAAAAAAGGGTCACCTAGCCAAGATGTGCTATACTAAATCAAAATGAGCACCTTATGGAACTCTGAGCAAGTGCTTCTCTTAAACCTCGACAGAAGAAGCCTGGTCAACGTGCTGGTTATGTGGCAATAGATTCTGATAATGTATCTGATGAGGAAGCTGAGCCAGCTGAGTTAGATGGTGGGTCGGAAGGTGGTATGTTTCAGGTCAAAGATGGTGAGAATCCAATTAGGATGGAAAACCTGTAAAAAATGGAACTGGACACTGGTACAGCGGTGTCCTTAGTCTCTGAGGACGTCTGGAAGGATTTATGGCCTGAAGCAGAGTTGGAGAAGTGCAACATTCTCTTGAAGATGTATACTGACTAACGACTCCATGTATTGGGACAGTCAAAATGGAATTCAATGGCCAAGCAGCTCAATTGCCCCTACTAGTAGTGAAAGGAGATGGGCCTGCCCTGTGGGAAAGGACTTGGTTACGGGCTATCAGATTGAACTGGAAACACATCAAGCAAGTCAAGCAAGTTACTCAGGGTCTGGACTCACTTTTGCAGAAGTAGTGAAGTATTCCGAGACGAGTTGGGCACCCTGCAAGATGTAAAGGTCAAGCTGGTTATGTACCTGCTAGGTTCTTCAAACCGTGAACTGTGCCCTATGCAATTAGAGGTGCCATTGAGCGACTCGAGAGTCTGGGGGTGATTGAGAAGATGAATTACAGCAATTGGGCTGCACCTATCGTGGCCGTGCCAAAGCCGGACGGTACTGTACCAATCTGTGTGATTACAAAGTCACACTGAACCCAGTTCTACAGGTGGACCAATATCCCATACCAAAAGCTGATGATCTTTTCACCACACTCTCTGGTGGCCAAAGGTTTTCGAAACTGGATTTATCTCATGCATATCAACAAGTGCTCTTAGACGAAAAATCCCAGGAATACGTGACCATACACACACATAAGGGCTTATACAAGTAGGCTACCCTTTGGGGTTGCCTCTGCGCCCGCCATATTTCAACAGCCAATAGAGAAGATTTTGTAAGGGCTACCAGGTGTCACTGTCTATATTGACGACACCCTAATCACGGGCTGCAGGAACGCTGAACATCTGGAGGCTCTGGAACGGGTATTGGAAAGACTCCAAAAGTATGGTCTGCAAGTAAAGAAGGGGAAGTGCTTGTTTATGCAGTCATCTGTTGAGTACTTAGGGTGCATTGTTGACAAAGAATGACTGCATGCTACCCCAAGCAAGGTTGCAGCCATTACAGAACCACCTGAACCACAAAATGTACAGCAACTTCGATCGTTTTTGGGACTCGTCAATTATTATGGAAAATTCATTCACCACTTAGCAGTGGTTCAACCATTGACGAGACCACTCTGTAAGGATGTTCCTTGGAAGTGGTCCTGTGAGTGTCAATGTGTATTTGAGGTACTGAAGAAAAAGTTGGCCTCGTCGGATGTGTTGATGCACTACAATCCAGAGCTGCCTCTGAAGCTTGACTACGATGCATCAGCCTATGGAGTGGATGCTGTGTTATCCCACGTATTCCCTGACGGTATTGAGAAGCCCATTGCATATCCCTCTCCGACACTCACCAAATAGGAACGAGGCTATGCTCAACTAGAAAAGGAGGCGTTATCATTAGTCTTTGGAGTGAAAAAGTTTCATCAATTTCTCTATGGCCGTAAATTTGTGTTGGAAACAGACCACAAACCTCTCATGACGATTCTTGGGCCAAAGAAGAGATTGCCAACATTGGCTGCAGCACGCCTCCAATGGTAGGCTATTTTGCTGGCAGCATATCAGTATGACATCCAATTTCGATCGACCGACGCACATTCGAATGCAGATGGATTTTCACGATCGTCACTACCAAACTGTGATGTGGATGCAACAGCTGCAAGTTCGTATGTGTTCAGTCTAAATCAGATTATGGTTCTCCCCTTGGATGCCAACAAGTTGAGGAAGGCCACAGAGGAGGACCCTGTATTGTCTAGGGTTGTGAAATATACCCAGACTGGTTGGCCTGATCACATTGAGCCTGAGATAAAACCGTATTTCAACAAAAAGACTGAGTTAACTGTCGAAGCAGGATGTTTGCTGAGAGTAATGCGGGTAGTGATTCCAGAGTCATGCAGAGAACCAGGATTGGTTGAGCTACATATGAGCCACCCTGGAATTGTCAAAATGAAGTCATTGGCATGCATTCATGTGTGGTGGCCTGGTATCGATAAAGCCATTGAACAGCTGGTACATGATTGTGAAGCTTGTCAGAGTGTGAGAAACAGTCCAGCTACTACCATTTTACATCCATCGTCTTGGCCAGACAGACCCTGCAAAAGGCTCCATATTGACTTCGCCGGACCATTCCAGGGTTCCATGTTTTTGGTATTAGTGGATTCGTACTCTAAGTGGTTAGAGGTTTTCCCCATGGAAACTACAACCACTGCCAAGACCCTCGATATTCTCCGTAGTGTCTTAGCCAGATCTGGTTTGCCAGAAAAAATCGTATCCGATAACGGACCACAATTCCTTTCATTTCGAACAGTGCACGAGGCAAAACAGAATTAAACACATTAAAACCGCTCCCTATCACCCGGCCTTGAACGGGGAAGCCGAAAGGTTTGTGCAGACATTCAAGCATTCTCTCAAGGCTAGAAAAGATGACAAAGGAACTCTGACCGCAAAACTGAGTAGGTTCCTGCTAGCTTACCGGAATACTCCTAATAGCACTACGGGAGTAACACCGGAAGAACTCCTGATGAAGAAACCATTGCGTACTCGTTTGGACTTGTTAAGACCGTCACTTAGAAATCGGGTGACGACTAAACAAGCTAAACAGAAGGCTCATCATGACGCTCACAGCAAATTCCGAGAGTTCGAAATTGGTCAGTCAGTACATGTTCGAAATCTATGGGATGGACCTAAATGGGTGCTTGGAACAGTAGTTGAACGAACTGGTCCTGTATCGAAGTTTTGGACAAGTGTAGAGACGACATACTGATCAGTTGTTAGATCAGAAGTCATCTAACCCTCCAGAGAGTATGACGGAAACAGAGACAGAGTTGATTGAAGCAGAAATGAGCCTACCTCAAATACCAGACAGAGTATCCACAGAGACTAGTTCAGGAGGTTCTACTGTGGAGTCAGTGAACTCACAATTAGTGGTGGATAATTCTGTACCCAATGTGTCGGAACGCAATGAAAAGATATCCGAACAGGACAGGCTGTCTCAAAAGACCTAAGTGTTAGAGGGAATGTTGTGTATGTGCATGTAGTACTTATTATTGTAAGTCATTAGTACATAGTATTTTATTTGCTGTACGCATGCGTACAAACAATTTTACGTGTATAAAAAGTTGTACGTGTGTTGTCATTCAGTAAGTAAGTATATGTGTTGGCTAAGAGAGTGAATCGGCGTGCAAACATAACAAAGCTTTCAAATTTCGGAGCTTTTGTTAGTGAGATACAGTAATGCTTGCAGATACAACATACTGCTATTGATTGTGAGGAAATATTGTATATGAGGAGATAGACAGTGTAATCAGTAGTAGTGTGGAAAGTACGAAGGCCATAATACAATAAAAATGAAGTGATGGATCACCATTACAAAAATACAACATGGTCAGGAATTAATAGGAAATGAGAATATGATATGGAGGAAATAATACATGTGGTTTCAATGAAGCATGTAGTTCTTATGAGAAATATGCAGTGTACAATATATGACCATATACAATGACAAAATTTAGGGAAGTGCCACTACTGGCACCCCCAGGCGAAAAACCTGAGATAAAAACCATCAAAAAACCTCAGGAAAACCCCAAACAAAATATTGACACTAAAGGGATTATTTAGTATTTGGTGACAATGCCGTATATACACCCACATATCTAGTTGTACTTGCTCTGCTCACCCAGGGACAGGCTCACCTGATATGTTGTCAGATTTATGGCTCAGACTACTGAGGGGAAGGTAAAATTGAAGGTAGAAGATGAAGGGGGAGGAGAAGGGAAAGGATCAAAGTCAGAATACACATTTTTAATGGAGAGTTGTCACAGCTACAAGGCTTAGTGCACAAGGTACACCATAACTATTTCATTAAGTACAGACTCTAAAGGTCTAACAGAAACTTACTGTATTGCAGCCAGATGTATATGTGGAGGTTGAAAAGTGTGATGTTTTTTGACCTGTAGCTGCATTATCCAAAGTGGATGTGATAGCTACATGTAAGTGGCACCTGCACATTGTAGTATGAAGTGATGTGCACTCTGGCAAGTTATTGTACTGCATGATATTGAGTATGCAGTTTGTCAGTGAGTGACTCATCCAACCCCAGTGTGCAAACAGTGACACATCTGCAGCTGCACTTTCCAGGGAACATGCTATGGCTACTTCACATGACAAATGTCATGTAGTTGGCCTGGTAATAGAGTTACTCAGGCTATGGTCATGTTCTCAATCACAAATTCCACATGTATTACAGTTTGTAGATATTTCTTTCCTATTGTCTATTTGACTTCACCTGAGCCCTCGAATTTTGGCAATAACTCTTATTTTTCACCCAATTTCAAAATAAAAAGTACCATTGGATTTCTCGCGTTTTGCCGCGGCGAATGATAGGTCTCACTGAATCTGAATCACTACCACTCGTAAGATAGCTGTACGTCCCATAAGGAGAGTATAGAGATGTCATTGACCGTGAGGAATGTAGTGCGCGTGACCTCAACCATACGCGCCGTTTACGTGCGAAGGCTTCTTACGTGCTCGAAGCGTTTGTTGGTGTAAAAATCAGCAAGAAAGAGGGGCTACCCAGACAACACAAGGATTCTCACGTTAGTAATGCTAGCTAGGCTCCCGTATTTACAATGAGATGTAGCATAGCAGTCAAAACGGTACAAGTGAACTATGACATCGTGGATCAACGCGCTTCCAGCATCATGGCTCACCTTTAGCCACTTATCCCTAGCCTTCGGCCTAACTAAGCCAACATCACTCGTAAAAACGCACTTCACGTAGCGTTCAGCTCGGTTCAGCACTGCTTTGTGGTTTCCCTCCAGTTACCTGCGCATACCACTACCCGCAAACATGCAGGAAGTTGTCAAAATGATGCGTGGTTGCGTAGTACGCAAAACCTCAACAACTTCCGGGGCTCAGGTGAACACGAATAGACAATAGTCAGGGAAAATGCTGGTGTTGAAATATGGTGGTACAACACACAATGAATTTGGGTTACCATGAATGAAGTGTTGCATATGCTATGGATTTACAATTCTCCACCAATGTGGCCTTAGTTCCACAGAGCAACATGTATTGTGATATAGGTACAATTACATATACATTCACATATTATTGGCAAATAGTGGATTGGAAATCAAAGCCATAACAAGTTGCTGTCTATAGTCCATTAGGGAGTACTTAGGGTTGTCTTACATCTTAGAGTACGCTTTCAGTCCCAAATCACTTTTGGTTAGTACAGCCTGTCTGAAGGAAGTTAACAGATTAAGGCAAACCTCCAGACAGGATCTCCCATTGTATGACATTCCATTCCATCTAGGGCAAGTAAGCATACACTTACTGGCACTACTAAACATAATTGCCCTAGACCAAAGAGAATGAAACAAGACCCACATGCATCCTCTACCACTAAAAGAAAAAGGGAAAACTCAGTTGAAGGCGTAAACCCTGCCAAGAGGATGCATTGTGGTAGAGATAGTGAGCCTGGAGTTAGTCCACTGAACTTCAATCCAGTCAGTGAACAGTGGCAGGGGAATGTTTGTGCCAGGATGGGACTTCAGTTCCATGGCAAACACAGAGTGCGACCAGGAGTTCCCAATGTCAGTCTAATACCTCCTGACATGCGCACAGTGAAACATATTATGGCAGATGGTAACTGCCTTTTCAGATCCTTGGCATACTGGATCTGAGACCTATTACAAACCCCTGTTGTATCATACAGTGTACAATACTGTACTTGGCAGAGATATGCCCCCATGACTTCGAAAGAACTCTGAGTGATGATGTACAACAAATGTCTATGTACCTGGTACACATGTATAACAATTTTGAGGTTGTGTGCGCTATCAGTCATTGTGAATTGTGGGTGGGGGGTAGGGAATTAGACGAACCCCATGCTGATAGGTACAATCCAGAAAGGGATTGAACTCTAGACAGTGCTACATAGGCCATTCCAGCACTAAACACTTCATCAGACAGGTCTACAGTAGCACAGTCTAGTGACAACCCCTGGCATTTATGAATAGTGACAGCATAAGGTAGAATTAGTGTAAATTGTTTTCTGTACACATAGAAACAGTCGTACGGCAGATGTACGTATATTGAAAAATGGAAAACGTCTGTGTAAAAATCCTTCAATTAATTAACGGCTCTTGTCTTCTGGTTCTTTTACAGACCGTTTTTTCGAGAAGTGAGCTGCCTGATCTGCTAAACTAGCCAGCGATTTTATAGCCCTATCCATCTGCTCTCAACATACAACGTCCTAAGCTTAGTTGTTTTACCGCTTGGACAGCTACGCGCACACTGTTCAATCGCTACTCGTCTGACCCAGGTAGCACCACGACAGAGCACTTTTGTGGCCCAATACTGAGCACCATGAAATTTATGTCATTCTGTAGATCAGGAATTGGCTACAATATATGTAAATGTGCTTTTTGCTGCAGTTTCTGTTACAGAAATATGGGTGTTGGTATGCGGACATAAAAATTGATAAGGTATGGTATACGCATGATACTAATTACACTGTACTGAGATGCATAATGCATAAAAATGTGCCTCCAGCTGTGTGGAACAGTCACAAGGACAGCCCCAAGTGGATTTGAGCTTGAAGTTGTCAGTCCTGTACTTTCCAGTGCCAGTTTGAAGTTGTCAATATGCATATTCTCAGTGCAATTCATGTCAGCAAAGCAATACACACACAATAATGTGCAGTGCTCAGGTGTAGTCCTCATCCAGGTCGTCTTCCTCCTGTACCTCTTCTTCGTCATCACTACCTGCATGTTCTGAAAGATTCATCATCATCCCCCCACCCCCTGCACACATTCCTTTCCATGTGCATCTCTGAGCATACTGTCGTGTAGCAGTTCCTCTTCCAGCTGTGTACCTGGTGCAGTTGCTACAGCAATGACAGAATTTGAGCAGTTCTTACACCTGCAACCAGGGCCATACTTCACTCCTTTAGTCACACAACACCAACGATGTGTGGAGCATGCAGTGACACTTAAACATGAGCAGCCACAGAACAGCAACCCCACTCACTCCCGCTACTTCTTGCTTGGTTCTCAACAGACTCTCAGTCACACCCTAGCTTGCCATTTACTAACCAGTAGCATGATGGGAATGGTTGCAACCACAAAGGACACATTCATTTCAGCAGAATTCAAAGACAGTGTAATATAAGTGCTGTGCACAAAGGGAATGTGTACTAGGGCCTGAATCAGTGGAGACACACTAGGGCCTAAATCAGTGGCAGACACACTAGGGCCTGAATCAGTAGCCTCATCAGCAGACACCAGCACAGAATACATCATAGGATGCACGAACGTTTTTACATCACGCTAGCTACACCCAGGTACACAGCCAGAAGGCTTTTGTTTATGTTTTACCCACCTGGAGATAAACTCTCCCACTTTCCATTGAAGCCCCTACGGATACTACGTTCGTCAGTCTGCCTTACAACACACACGAGGTAGAGGGAGCACTAAAGTGACAGGAGGAACTGCTGCAACTTACAGTTCCAGTGGGAAAGATGAGTGTATAGGTCCCTTAAACGCTCATTCATGAGCAACAACAGCTCTGACAGCAAAAAGAACTCAGTTTGTTGCTCACTTTTGAAGTGCCGCGAACTTCGCGGGAAGACGTCTCTGTTCAGCCACGTGGAGAATTAAGTATTGAGTGCAATTTTTGTCCGCATACCATGGCCGGTATCTCAGCGACTGCGCCGGTTACCAGAGTCAACTCTGTATATTTTGTAGTCCTATTCCAGCTCTACAGAATGGTATAGGTTTTATGCTGCTAGGGCGTGGGCCACAAAAGTGCTCTGATGTAAACCACACCCCTGTCTTACGAGTCACGATTGAACCGTCTCCGAACAGCGGCTTCTCCTGGCAAAGCGGTGTGAAAGCACGGCATAAAATTTTACTTGCGCATAGTAAAGGCATAGTACTACACTATCGCTAGTAAATCCGAGGCAGAAAGGTGACGAAAAAAGACTTCCGAATAAATCTCCGTATACGTACATCTGCCGCATGACTGGGAATTCCTCATGACCATGAACCTACTTTTGACCATTTCTACCTTGTAAGGCTCATTCATGTGGTCAAACTGAAGAGTTACATGCTCAAATGTAATGGACAGAAGTACCGAGTACCATTGACAAGTCCGGCCTTGGTGTCAATGTTACAAAGCAACATGACTCGTGCACCTATCACCAGTGTAAACTTGGCTTCTAGCGCAGCAGTCACTATTCAATCGCTCAGCTGCTTTTTTAGTCCAGTTACGGGAAGTTACACTTTGATCAACTACAGAGGAGTTCATGTACTTCTGAAGTTAGATGGCTGAGCATTTCATAATTGAAGGTATCACATGCTATCCTTGTTGGAAAGAGGCACACATGGGTTTGACCAGAGTCCTGAAGCTCACTAAATTTGGAACCTCAATGAGTCGTCGTTTAAGAATACAAAGAGTTTCATCTGTTGGACAGCCTCGTCTCACACAGTCCAACAATGATGAAAACTCTGTCTTTTTCTGTCGTTCATTAATTGTCAGTTCATCATACATGACAGAGTCTTTCCAAATGATAATAGCTGTTGCACAGCCTAGTTGGAAGAGAAGGGATTTAGTGGCAATCCTCTCAAAGACAGGACTGCCACCAATGGGCTGCAGCTGAAGAAGATCACCTACAAATAACATGTTCTACGATCCAAACCATTCGTCCCCACCGAACAATTCTTCCAGGCTCAAGCAGCCTTCTTTTTTTCAGGGTATTCAGCTCTATTAGCAGCCCTCTTCCATTCAGGGTCTGCTTGGTATTTACAGAGGGCACGCAAGAACACAATTAAGAGAATATTCTGCGCCTGACAGTCAGATTCAGTAACAGGCAAAGACAGCAACTGAAAACATGCACATAAATCATGTAAAACTGCGTGCATCCGCCTAGACATGTACATACGTATGCCAGGTAGACCTAAACACCGCAAAGCGGTGCACTGAGTTCTTACATGTGAGCAGCTAAATAAAAACGTACCTTTCGAAACAGAAAAAGAAGTTGGATGAAGGGAGGCCCAGCTGAGGTACCAAATATGGCGCCGCGATCGGCGAAGGAGAGGGGGAGAGATAGGAAACGTAGGTGAAGGAGTGAAGTCAAATAGCAGAGAGTTGCCGAAATCGGCAAGGAAACATCGTTAAACGATTACGGTCGACGATTTAGAAAGCTGTTAGGGGCACGACAGACAGTGTTATACTAGTTTTACATAAGAACACGTGAACCAAAAAAAAAATGGCGCCACTAACTGTCATAGCCCTGGAATTTAATTGCCATTCTGTATGGAAAAGTGGGCGTGGAGTGTCGGCGCCATCCCTACGTAGCGACTCCGTGATACTTGCAATAATATGAGCCCCGCCCTCTTCTACTCCTGCGCGCGCACACAATTAGAAAATGGCTTCCAACAACAATGAACAAATAAGAAAGTTCTCGATTATACACTTGCGAGTGAATTTACGAAGATTCTCTTGGTCAAGGATCACACACGAAAGTGAAAGGAGTCGTTTCATGCAAAAACCAAGGAGAGTACTTATGCTACTTTTGCAGTAGGCCAGTTTCATTGTAGCTGTGTATTTTATGTAGTTTGAGGGTCTTAGCAGGTACAGAATCACTCGTAGAGTACGTGTATATGTGTAAAAGGGTTTGTAACTGCCGCGTTATGGAGTTCTGAGCCATTGTGTTTTGGAAAATGGGCGTGTACTGTCGGTGCCATCCCTACATAGAGAATCTACCGACTCTCTGATATGTCCTATGAGTGAGACTGCCAAGCAACGTTTCCTTGTCTTCATCTAATGCATAATGATCGTACTCCACAGAGTGATTATGGCATTAGCAAGTTTATTTATGTCATTTACTGCAAGACTTCAGCAGTTCTAGCACTGACATTTCTGACTACTGATTTTGATATTTTGATACCACTTTTGTCCACCGACTCAGAAGGATTTGTACATATGGTGGTTTATAGTAAGGCCTAATGAGGCTATTACACATGATTTTGTGAGAACTAACAAATACAACAACTTCAATTCATGAAACAATTATTGTCAAAGTCACGAGACACACGTGGACAACACAAATATCTGTGATGCTGAAAATGTAGAGGGTTGATGATACACACTATAAATGTGAGGTATGGCATGTAGAGGTATAACGTTGGTAATAGCTATCATGTGAAATATGGCATTGTAAATTGCTTAGAACCCATCAGCAGACGCAGTCCACTTGCAAAAGACTCATAGTCTGTAATAAGGGTAGACATAGTGAACGTCTTAGCAGCTAAATAAAACTAACAGTCATAGCCACGCCCTCATAACTAATGAAGTCGATAGTAACACTGTTCCCATGGATGTTGAAACTCCTGTAGTTCTAAATGAGACATCAACTAGTAGTGATCAACATACATGTAGCCCATACACCAAGCAGATGAAGAAATGCATACATTATTATACCTTCTTGATTACATTCGGTGATAAATCTCTTCAAGTTGTACACTGCTGATTCACTTTGAGTCATTACATCTTGTGATGTGAACTCGTAAGCACCGACAAAAGAGGGCTCAAAAACATCTGGATATCGTCACATAGCACTTCCCACTTGCATTTCTTCTAGGCCATCCATCAGTTGATCCAAAAACGGCTTTCGCTTTAGTAAAGGATTATTAGTGTACAGTGCTTCCCAAATGCTCTGTTTCATTTCAATCTGTAGTGAAATGTGTCATGTTTACTTAAATTCTACTAAGAGCACAACTATGCCCTCCTTCAAAGGAATATCACACCCACTTCCCTGCATTAGGTCCATGAGTACATCTTTGGTTCTCCCAAGCTCCTCTAGATTCATTAATTACCAAGTTCAGTGTGAATATGTACAAGGGAAATACTAACCTCATTCAGCACATGTTGAACTCTCTCTGATGCATCATCTGGTCTACAGAGTGTCAAGGCCTGGTCCTGATTATCTATCATATACTTGTAACAGGCGGGTGACAAATAAGGAAATCCTTGATAGTCAAGAATAATGCTGTGTCCGATCATACGGTAGCCTCATCATTCCTGTAAACATGCGAAATGCAGGTCTTCGTCTGTCAGGTGGACCCTCAAACAAACTAAGCTTGTCAGAAAAAGCAAGAGTTTTGAACACCTCGGAAAAAACTTGTCTTTGAATGCTGCCTGTGTCAATTGCAGGCTCTTCACCTAGAGACATTCGTAGCTCTGAGGATCAAATCTAGGAAAAATAGGAATAGGAAAAAATGCAACTAACCAAAGCTTCACCTTCCTTTTCACCTTCACCAATTTGCAGCTTACTGCCTTCATTTTCATTAGTAATGACAACAGAACGGATGAGGGAAACCGGAGTCTCTATGGAGGGACCCGAGATCTCCATTACTAAAGTCCATTCGCGTTCACCTGGCACCTCGAATATCTGCAATAACTTCCTTAAATTTTATCCGATTTCAAAATTTCAAACACCAGCAGTTAGCTAATCATCATACTATTTTTCTGGTATATTTTTAAAGCTCTATGCCTTACCAGTCCCGAGATCGCTGTATGTCCCATAAGCAAAGTATAGAGCGTGCCATTAACCGCACGGAATGTGGGTGTGCGTTATTTAGAAATTGACGCGTTACGGTGAAATGGTGAAATACTGAGTAGTTTTAGCACTCATAAATGAAAGTTATGTAGTCATATAGGTTAGCTCAGAACAATAAGCTGTTCTCATCATTGCCAACCTTCCCCAAGAGCTGCCATTCGAAAGGAAGTAGCGGAGTTGTCATGTAGATCATAGGATGAAGCCCAAAGTCTATGGGGCTGGTCCAGGGAGACGACAGTGTGGAGAAGGGATCATTCCAGAGGTAGGACAGCCTCCAAGAAGTGGGGATCATACTGTTGAAGTAGTTCTGATAAGTTTTGTCTTGGATTTGTGCATGTAGTTTGTGTAGGTGTGGATTGTCCAGTAGATGTTGACTGTCTGTAAATGTTGACTGTCTTGTGGGTGTGGACTGTCCGTTTGTAGATGTTGACTGTCCATCTGTAGATGTTGACTGTCTTAATGTCATGCCAATTAACTGTCTGTCATCGTCATCAACCATATCATCCTCCTCTTCTACCTCCTCATCACTATCATCTCCAACTGCAATTATCATCTCTTCCACTACATCCTCCACAATACCATCCTTTTCAAAATACTCATTCTCCACATCAACAACATGCCTACAAAAGTGCCGCCACATCTCTGTAGTTGTATGTTTAAGTCCCTCTGGTGTCAGTCGTTCAACTTCAGCAAATGTGTAGTCTCTGTTGTGTTTGGCTACGTACCCCTTCACTGAAGCCCATGCTAGCTCAATAGGATTGAGTTCGCAATGGGCAACAGGAAGGCGTAGCACTGTATGTCCCATGTTTTGTATAGCTTCATCTGTCAGGTATAAGGGTGCTGGCCTATGTTGTTTCACAAGTTGCAGTAATGTCTTCTTTATGTCGGTCTGACTGTATTGTATGTTATGTTCATCCAACCATTTCCTAATGTCATCTTTTCTGTCATTACTTGTGGGTGGTTGGTCCTTCTGTTTGTTGTGGTATGATGCGTTGTCTAATATGATCACTGTTGGTTTGTCTAGTACTGGTAATAATTGTCCTGTCAGCCACTCCATGTAATGTTGACTGTTCATTTCGTCATGATAGTCATCTGAGTTAGTCTTTGACCTAAACACCAAATCTGCTCCTTCAACCCATCCTTCAACTCCACCAGCATGCAACACAATCAACCTCTGCCCCTTCCCACTTGGTACTTTCCATCCTCCTTTTCCATCACTATCAATCCAAATGTATTCGTTCGTGTGGTGTGCATTTACCCATGTTTCGTCAGTGTAGATTAAGTCATAGTATGTCTTTGTTCAACTATGTTCTGTTGTTCGTAAATGAATTGTTTGTTGTCTCGTTTTTTTGTAGCTGAACCCCATTAATACATGTACCTATGTAGCAAAGTGCAGAGTACAATATTTAAAAGAAATTTAGGAAATTTGAAAGGAAATATAGGGATTGCATAAAAAGGAACGGAGACAAGATTGGGACACAGACATGTTATGAAAATCAACTAACATTATGGGTACGTCGATATATCATAACATGTCTGTGTGTCTCTGTTCCTTTTTATGCAATCATTTACTTGTCTCCCATCATCTTTTTTGGACCTAACTACATGCATTTTGCTATTTTAACTTTAATATTAAGGGATATTAAGCTTTAACACCACACAAATATCTACATTTTTCGCTACTTTTTTAGCGAGATATAGCTAACTATAACCTGAGGATATTTTTACAAGATTTACATTGTTTACATAGATTTTATCACAACATTGATCATTGGGGTATTAAGCTTTACCGTCACACCAATTTTCACATTTAGTAGAGCTTCTGTTAGTAAGATACAGTAATGCTAGCCTGAGGTTTACATGGTTTACAGAGATTTTATCACAATGTTGATCTTTGGGGTATTAAGCTTTACCATCATACCGATTTTCACATTTAGTAGAGCTTCTGTTAGTAAGATGCTAGCCTGAGGCTATTTTTTACATGGTCAGAAATGTTATCACAATGTTGATCTTTGGGGTATTAAGCTTTACCACCATACCGATTTTCACATTTAGTAGAGCTTCTGTTAGTAAGATGCTGTAGTGCTAGCCTGAGGCTATTTTTTACATGGTTTACAGAGATTTTATCACAATGTTGATCAAAGCTTTACCATCATACCGATTTTCACATTTAGTAGAGCTTCAAGATTCAGTAATGCTAGCCTGAGGCTATTTTTTACAAGATTTACATGGTTCACAGAGATTTTATCACAATGTTGATCATTGGGGTAGCTTTACCATCACACTAATTTTCACATTTAGTAGAGCTTCTGTTAGCAAGATACAGTAATGCTAGCCTGAGTCTATTTTGTAAAGAATACATGGTTTACAGAGATTTAATCACAATATTGATCTTTGGGGTATTAAGCTCTACCATCACACCAATTTCCACATTTAGTGGAGCCTTTGTTAGTGAGGTACAGTAATGCTTGCCTGAGGCTATTTGTATTACATTGTTTACAGAGATCTTATCACAACGTTGATCATTAGTGTGTTACACTTTACCGTCATACCAATTTCCACATTTAATGGAGCTTTTGTTAGTGAGATACAGTAATCCTTGCCAGGCTATTTGTTAAGATTTACATTGTTTACAGAGATTGACGATCATTGGGGTATTGAACTGTACTATCATAAAATATTTCACATTTAGCTAGTCAGATATAGGATTGTGTGGCCCCCATTATGGCCTGAGGCTATAAGAAGTACATTGTTTACAAAATTTTTAACATGACGATGCACTACCCCCAGTGGAACTACATAACTGTACCAAGTTTCATGTTTAGATGTGTTACCGTTAGTGAGTTACATTTCTTCAAGCGGAAGAAGTTGGAGAATTTACAAAATGAACTTTTGTTAATTTAATACCTTTGTCACGTATCTATTTTATAATCACATTCAGTTTCTGGGTATAGTTATCCAGGACTACCGTACTGTGTGATTAGACCCTAAGTAATTACATTGGGCATGATTACATTGTCTAGTCAAGTGAAGTCCATTTGTGATTGTATAGTCTGAAACCAGGAAGATGTACCAAACCTTGTTGGAGGAGGATGCCAACAACTTCAGGGTTTTTAGCATAGGATCTGAGTGAGTTCATTTTGGTGCATGGAAGGTGTTTTCTTCCTTTAAGCCTATTGTGGCTCCTTGGAAAGTGACTTTTAAAGATGCTGGCAATCAAGCTATTACTTCTTGATTGATCCAACTTTTGATGCAGCTGACATACATGGCGAATACAAATTCTATATATGTTGTTTGAGCTTACAATAATTCTGTTTCTGCTTAATGGTGTGATTATTTATATGGTTGTTGTGATTAATATATTCTACCATAGTCTTTGTCAGCGTATACCTATTACAAGGCGTTGTGTCAGGAACAGTCACTTCAGGAGAGGAGTATCAGACCAGCACAAGAAGCAAAGGAGAAGAAGAGAGCGACAAGGGTATGCATGGTAGCTTAGTTGGTAAGAGCGTTGCCTGGAAAGCTGATGGCCGTGGGTTCAAGTTCCAGTCAATTTTTCCATGAAAAATGACTGTTTTGGGCAAGTTGTGTTGTGTTGTGTTGTGTTGCCTTGCCTTTCTCAGCATCTCTTGGAGTGATTGTTCATGGCATAATTGTTCATGCAGTGATGCAGTGCACAATCTAGCAAGTATGTAATAATCATTCTTTTCCTTCCGTAGAAACTGCAAGAGCGGCAAGCAATGTTCAATAAGCTATCCTACAATGAACGGGACAGAGAAAAATGGAGTAAAGTGTTCAGTGTGAAGTTTATGAGCAGCGAGGAGAGTGAAAATGATGATGTAATAGAGGTCCACCCTTACCTTGGCGTAGTGACAGGGTCACAAGATTATTACATTCGTTAGACGAAAATCATGTGTAACAAATGTTCATAGGCCATGCGCCAAATGAAATCAAGGCGACTTGGAGCTGCATCATCTTGCATTGAACCACAGGTCGATGAAAAAGGCCAACCACTTGGGCCCTGGATGTTTTCAATGAGAATAATAAGCATTCAATTGACAGTGAGAACTTGCAGTTTCTTATTTCATGCATATTCTACTCAGTGATTATTCTATTCAGTGATTATTCAGCATATTCTACTCAGTCATTATTCAATATGCGATTATGGATTGTGTGATGTACTCAGTATTAATCAGTTTCATGCTTAGAAGTCGTGCTATGCATGTGAGTCTCGGGGAAGAAATATAGGGTGCATGTGATTTATTTTCTAGAAATGTGAGATTCATTCTCTGGAAGAAATGTGGATGTGATTTATCCTTCGGGAAAAATGGGGGGTGGATGTCACTCATCATCTACCAAAGAAATGTATGTAAAGTACATATTATGAATCCTTTCAAGTTGAAACGCATAGGACATGCCATGTGGTTTTTATATGAAATTTGCAATATAGTTGATAAGACCTACATATGTTTGGTGCTTTGCATTTAGCCCTATCCTCTACATGACATGCAAGTGAAAATTCCACATTTCCATCAAATAGGACAGCTGAGGAATGACCACTCTTCATGTACATTTACATTAAATGTCCTATAGTAAAAAATGCCAATTTTATAACAGTCATAGCCAGCAGCATTGAGAATGCCAAAGCACATGTTGTAGGTGGAGTCATCTTCACTGTTCAGAGGGAGAGGCAAATATAGTCCATTGATACATGTGTTTGTACGAGGAAAGAAACCATCACAGAAGTTAATATTGGGCTTGTTTGAGAATCCTAGAGGAGGCTCAATTGCTACTCCATATCATCACATCACCAAGACTTATTGGAAATGAATCACCCTTGACATGGACTACTCCAATAAATTTAGTCAACATTTTGGCATGGATAGTCACAATAATTTAGTTATGCATGGTTATTTAATGGAAAATATAATCATCTTACGTTCCACAGTCTGAAGATAATGAAACCACATTATCGTAGCTTATTCTTTCTACTTTTTATTACTTCCATTAGGTGAATAATGTATATGAATTCATCTGCTGTAAGCCAGGGGATACTTAAACTAACAAGAAGTAGCTGCATTATAGTAGGATCACTACGCAAAAGACATCCAGGGTAGAGGACAACCCACACAACAGCTGATCAAGCTCAGCCTTTATTACCAAAACAGCAAAATTCTTCGTCACTGCAGAGATCACTGACTCCTTTTCCTCAATAGTAACCGTGTCTGCACGTAATGCAATGCCTAGATCGTACCTGAAGTCAAACTCATCCAACATTAGTATGCTCTGAAATTCTGTAGTTGTGGTTGCAGCCTAAAGCTAAAAAAGGAGGACAATGCTAACAAGGATAATGTAGTAACTATCATTATACCTGCTTTATTGTGTGGTTAGGAACATCATCTATTGTTGCATTCACTTTCTTGACACCATAAATACTGCAGAAGAGAAAAACTGGGGGGCTGGACCTCCATGAAGAAGTGAAAAAGCTCTAATGACCCCCACATAGTAATAGGTCATTTTCTCCAATTCTGCCATATTATGGTTTGGTGTACGTGCTGAATCTGGTCCAGAAAACGGTATTATTGGCTGCCACTGACAAACGAAAGTATTCTTGCAGTGGCCCTCCCTGATCTACTACGGGTTCATTCACAAAAGTTATACGGATATGTTTAAGTACATCCAAGCCATTTCTCAGGAGATGAAGAGTGTCATGAAGAATCTTAACAACAATACGAACTTTGTCTGACCTATCAGAAGGGAGCATCAACTGACGATGCTGCTAAATGAGGTTTGATGCTGTTTCTCCAGACCTGTAAAACCCACGAAGAAACTGTTACAGAGTCCTGAGTTATTAAAAGGCCATTAACTTTATTAACACACAAAACTTACGCATAACTTGATGAGGTCCCTGAGGTAGATTCTTCCACATTACTACTGATGCCAGTTGAAGTCCCAGGGGATTGTGTAGATTGCTCTACTGCACTACTTGTGCTACCCTTGTGAATAGCTGGTTTTTTTTCCACATGACACCTTAATCCTTCCTTTAGTGCTTACAGCAGTTGCATTGGTAAGATCAACTACAGGAAGCTCACTCTCACTTTCAGAAGGAGCTTGACTTGGAAGTTACATTACATACACAAAAGGAGATAAGTGGTTTTGTGATAATGTGTGTGCGCACACACACACACACACGCACGAACGCACGCACGCACGCACGCACGCACGCACGCACACACACACACACACACACACACACACACACACACACACACACACTATTCTGTAAAGTAGTTATATGTACATACTCCAATGGGCACCTACATGTAGTGGCCAAATAGCCTGTCAATACCACCACTATATGAGCACATCAAAATCTTTCACCTTAAGTGGTTCTCTCAAGAATATAAATTGGGGTTTTAGCATTCCTCGGTGCAATGGCACTGGGCGTCCACTGGTATGAGCTTGATAATGACAAGTGTCTTATTTGAACCTCATGTACTCTGCAGCACATCAAACAAAAAACAATCATTGCCTGCCATAGATACTTGAAAGACAGCGTATTTCAGCAAAAATATCATCTTCACTCATTTCACTGGTTAGCCCTATCTTGCCAATCAAACCATCCTCATATAAGCTTCTTGGTATACGAATGACATTTGATACACAGGGTAGGCCCACTATAGTACGGTCATCGTAGGCGGCGGAACCACTGGGGCACAGGGGGCACGTGCCCCCCTAAAATTATCGGCAAGCCGAGCGAGCACTACTAGCAGTGTGAATTTTCTATCGTATGTTGTGCCAAAGTGCATGTGTCGATATTACGCACTGAGAAAAACGCTCATTAGTATACATGATGATCATGATGTTAAATGATGTTACATCCTCAAAGCCTACTTCGGAATGATGTTACATCTTCAAAGCCTACTTCGGAAGGGATGTGGCAGAGGCTCTACAATCTAGGGTAAGTAAGTGCAGTAGTACTAGGTGTAAAACATGTGATTAGATTGGTGTTACTAATAGCTTCAAGAGCAACATTACAAATTGTGAGTATCATGTAAGTAGTCCTAGTGAATGCATGTATTGTAGTACTAAGAATGTTATTTACTTAATTTCTTGTAGGAAATGTGGGGTACAATACATAGAAAAGACAAGTCAAACACTAAGAAGTCGTTTTAACAACCATCGTACACGGCTTAAACAGATGTGTGATATATTTTTATATAACCACTTCAACTCAGATAACCAGGATATTAATATAATGCCCATAGAGGAAGTTACCGTTGAGCCTGAGGATTAGCTGATAAGTTAAGTGCTAGAGAGGAATTTTGGTACAGAGAACTATGCTCAGTATACCCATATGGACTCAATGATAATGTTAATAAAGTAGGTAACATCTCTCGTTTGTGGGGATATGGTATAATTTTGTACTCTTTGTTCAATAAACACCCCCGCAAATATCATGTTAGGAATGGTAAGCATTCAAGACGTAGGATACCTTTTGAAGATATTCAGAGCAGATTAGAAGATTTGATGGTAGACTACAGGTCAACGAGTTTTAATTATAGATTACGTACATTTATTCTAAGCTTACCTAAGAAGTGTGGGCAAGCTACCGTAGACAACTCGGTGCAGGCTTATGATAATTACAATAGGGTGTTTTGAATATTTATTTCCATAACAAGGGTTTGGAAATATTAAATTTACCTGGGATTTTGAGCAGGAAAAGGGTAGCAAAGACAGTTCCTACCTTCCTACGACCATATGTTCCACCAATGGTGTGTTATACTTACTAAAAGTATCTCAGGTACCATCTTTAACTACAAGGAGGCAGTTAAGGAGTTAGACTTCAATGTTGATGAGGTAAATATGACTTGTTCTTGTAGTAGTTCTCCATATATATATGCTCCAGCTGGTCATGTGGTTACAGGTAACCTTAAATTTATTACAGACTATGCTTAAAGGAAACTTATAATGACAGGACCATCATATAGGGAACAGAATAATATTAATTGGAACCTAAACTTTAAAGGAGGCTTTGGTTAAGTATAGGAACAAATGGGCCAAAAGTAGCAAGGTAGATAAAAGGGTACTGAGTGAATGGAAAAATGCCGTTTTGGACTATATAGAATAGGTATGTTGAAGAAGAAGTACATTAATAAACACAAGAAACAAGTCTTGAAGAACCCAAAACATCTGTGCTACTTAAAACCTTTCATGAACATTTTGTGTTGGTTCCAGCAGACAAGGCTGGTAGTAATGTAATAGTAGTCTGTAAGAAGTATTATTTAGACGTCATCCTAAAGGAGTTAACTAGTAACCCTGACTTGCCTACAACATATGTAATGGAAAACACTAGAAATGTACAAATAGTCAATAAACATCTGGAGGATATCGTAGGGAAGATGAGGGTTCCAGTTAAGGAAAATATGGAACAGTTACCATCTTTATTGGTTACCGAAATTGCATAAAACTCCCTATGGTAGTAGGTTCATTGCTGCGTCCAACAAATGCACTACAAAATCGTTATCTAGCACTTTAACATCGTGTCTAACTACAGTTACAGTTCACTTTCAGGAATACTGTGAAGGCATTTTTAAGAATACGGGAGTGAACTGTTTCTGGATCATTAAGAACTCGCAGCAGGTCCTTCATAATTTACAAAAGATTAATGATACCTCTAAAGCATACCACTTTGATAGTTTCGACTTTTCTACTCTCTACACTAGTATTCCTCATTCTTCTTTAAAAAATAATCTAAATACTTTAGTTAAAGAGGCATATACAATAAGAGGAGCTAAATACCTAAACATAAAGAGACAGGGGATAGCATACTGGTCACAGTCTCAGTCTGGTGAACGGAGCATAACATTGAATGAATTGGTGAATATGTTAGAATATCTGGTGGACAACATATTTATAGAAGTGGGGAACAGAGTCTTCAGACACTGTATTGGTATCCCAATGGGGACTGACTGTGGTCCTTTAATAGCTAACCTGTTTTTGTTTTATATATTACGAATACAATTTTATGAAGGGTCTCATTAAGACTAATATTAACTTGGCTAAGAGATTCAGTACCACAGTAAGATACATTGATGACCTACTTACTACTAGATTCCAGGAGGAGATACCTAATATATATCCTGCAGAACTAGTCCTTAAAAGAACAACTGAATCATTATGTGAGCTTTCCTATTGGGATATATGCATACGAATTATAGATCACAAGTTTACTACTAAAGTATTTAATTGACAAAAGAGATAGTTTTGGGTTTAACATCGTTAATTTCCCCTTCGATTCGAACCCAGGACCTTCTGAATACCGGCCTGGCACTCTTACCACTTAGCTACTTGATCTCTGTGGCAGAGGAGTGCAGCAATTGATGTTATATATCCTAAGGGCTGAGTTCTCATCACAGCAATGACTTGACTCTTCAGATGGTGGGACCTAAGTTATACATGCTGCGAACAACTAATGCACAACCTGGGGCCGAAGCCCACCAAGAGGTCCTTATTACCCTTGAGCCCGGATAGGGGCTTTTTTTTTTAAATTACAAGGTTGTTCATTACCAGCCAGGTAGAGGTGGATGTGTAATTGAAGGGGTAGAGCCAACTCATTGGGATCAACTGAAAAAATCAGGATCAAGCTGGGATTCAAACCCAGGACCTTCTGGATACCGGCCAGGCACTCTTACCACTGAGCTACTTGATCTCTGTGGCAGAGGAGCAAAAAAAAAAACGACATGTATAACTTAGGCCCCACCATCTGAAGAGTCAAGTCATTGCTGTGATAAGAACTCAGCCCTTAGGATATATAACATCAATTGCTGTGCTCCTCTGCCACAGAGATCAAGTAGCTCAGTGGTAAGAGTGCCTGGCCGGTATCCAGAAGGTCCTGGGTTCGAATCCCAGCTTGATCCTGATTTTTTCAGTTGATCCCAATGACTTGGCTCTACCCCTCCAATTACACATCCACCTCTACCTGGCTGGTAATGAACAACCTTGTAATTTAAAAAAAAGCCCCTATCCGGGCTCAAGAGTAATAAGGACCTCTTGGTGGGCTTCGGCCCCAGGTTGTGCATTAGTTGTTCGCAGCATGTATAACTTAGGTCCCACCATCTGAAGAGTCAAGTCATTGCTGTGATGAGAACTCAGCCCTTAGGATATATAACATCAAATGCTGCACTCCTCTGCCACAGAGATCAAGTAGCTCAGTGGTAAGAGTGCCTGGCCGGTATCCAGAAGGTCCTGGGTTCGAATCCCAGCTTGATCCTGATTTTTTCAGTTGATCCCAACGACTTGGCTCTACCCCTCCAATTACACATCCACCTCTACCTGGCTGGTAATGAACAACCTTGTAACCATTCTCAGCTCTAAAAGGCTGAGCATCTGAGTTCAGTGACATCCCCATTTCTTACAAAATTAATATACTGTTAGTCCTAACTTCCCTCTTTGCTTCTTCTACTTCTATCTTCTGTCTTACTTATATCTCTTTCATGCTGTTTTATACTGATCCTGCTACATTGTAGGTGAGGTGTAGACTGCTATCTAACATGGTCTTTTGCTAGTCCCACTATACGGTGAGAGTGGTAGGGGTCTGGGTCCTGCCTGTATATACAGGGAGGTTGTGGACCTACTGTGGGCTTGTAGTGACCTGGTTGTGATCAGGTACATATCCTGTGTGGGCAGGAGTAGTACACTGATTGCTATTCCCCTCAGTTTAGTGGTATGCATGTCCTACACTAATAGGCCAGGTGCTACTTGACTAATGGGGCCAGCTTGGATTCCGACCCACTATTGTGGGAAGGTTTCAAGTTGGACCGGGTTGCTGTGAGCTTTCATTGTCGGGGATAGTTTGCCTTCTCCCCCTTTCTTTTTTCTATCTATACTATAATACTTCTATCTCCTTTTCAATTTTTTTTATTTACATGCCCCCCTTTTTTTCATTTTTATTTTTTTATCTTTAGTATTTTTTACTCCCCCATTTTTCTAGGTGTGTTTATGAGTTTTCATGCTACCAGGTCACAGTCCCAGCCCCCCATTGAACTGGCCATCTCAGAACTGCAATTCAATTGAACTCAGCACACTTAGATTTCACATTATTTATTTTTCTTTCCATTTTTCTTTCCTTTTCTCTTTTTATTGTATATGTTATTATTTTTTTATATTTAAAAAAATACAGTGCTCATGCGCATGTGGACCATTTGAAATCTGAAATTTGCAGTACGACAACCTAGCTAGGTGTAACTGACGTTTAATTAATAGCTAAACGTAGCCGATGATTTAGCTAAACGTAGCCCATGATTTAGCTAAAGGTAGCCAATGATTTAGCTAAACGTAGCCCATGATTTAGTTAAAGGTAGCTGACGATTTAGCTAAATGTACGTAGCCTATGATTTAGCTAAAGGTAGCTGACGATTTAGCTAAATTACGGACGATCTAGCTAAACGTAGCCTATGATTTAGCTAAAGGTAGCTGCCGATTTAGCTGAACGGTACGGATGAGCCTATGATTTACCTAAAGGTAGCCGACTATTTAGCTAAAAGCTACTGATGATTTAGCTAAACGTAGCCATAAATTTTCAGCATCTTTAAACCATAGATAATAGAGGGGAGCAGGGATTGGCAACGCAACGTACGTACATTGCATGATGACGTCACTTCCTGGAAAAAACTATATATAATTATATATAACCACACTTTCTATGCAACAAAAAAAGCAAAGACATAGTAATATTAATTCATTATTGAATTGAGAGGCATCCTTCTGATGAGGCGAGAGTGATATTCGTCTCACGGATTGGATGGTTGTGAGAAGATCGACTTCCCCTAACACACATTATTGCAGATCTTAATATGGCGAATGACAGGCGACATCTTAGCCAGCACATTACATTGGAGTAAGGCTTCTGCTGTTTAGAACTAATGAGGTCGGCCAGACGTTTGTAGAAAGTGATGGCTTCATGGCCAAGACCTCCAGTTGTGGACAACACAAGGGGGGTAAAGACACCATGCTCAACCTCGCGCACTCGTTCACCATATTCTCTCTTTTTGGCTTGTTCATGGAGATGGAAGGCTGCTTGAAGGCTCATGGAATGATAGGAGGATGCGTTTGGATGAAAAATCCTTATGTCAAAGAATGCATCCTGTGACCGATTCCAGAAGCCACTCACTCTGATGTCGAGGCGAGCGCCATTGTCTCTATTGGCTGTGCGATAATTAAGAGTTTCACCTGATAGTGGCTGCAGAGGAGGTTCAGTGGCCACATTGTGGCACACTTCAGTGAGTAGAGTGGCTGTGATGTCTCGAATTTCATCATGCCGTTTGGTGGGAAAGCCCCCCATATGACAGGACATTGAATGGTTGATGGTATGATCTCCACAGTTGCAGGTTTGGGGTACATTTTTAAGCTCCCAATCGTATCTCAGACAGACAGCATCACGAAACTCCCCCTTATGCAGACTGAAACCATGTTCAGAAAGCAGAAGTGCTGTAAGCCAAGATGACGCACCTTTCTCCTTTGCTAAATCAACACATCGCTTTAGATTTGACGGTAATTGAGCATATATGTCCTTTGCTTCTTGGTCAAGATGTAGTCGATTCTCCCTTTTAGTAGAGTTTCTCAAATTTAGGGACAAATGAGGATCAGCGGTTTGGTTGATCTCTTGTGTGACAATCATGGCAGCCAGTGGAGCTGTTATACGCTGGGAAGCAGAGAACAAATGTGAAGAAGGTTTATAAGACCCATTCCTCCGAGTCTCACAGGTAGGCTAAGCAGGTCACGTTCGAGTTTGGAGCAGGGGGGTCTGCCTGTTAATGCAGGAATGAAAGTTTGGTGAATTTCAGATTCGATTGGGATTAGAAGATCCTGGATATCGGGGATAGTTCTTAGAAGGTACGTCCAGCGACTTGTGAGGCCATGGGTGAAAGCCGAATATGCTGCTTGTGGTTGGGAGGTGGCAACTTCAGCTAGACGCTTGATTTCATCTGTCCATATATTTACCTTGTTGCAGACGTATTCTTCAGTAAATGTTCTGGGGCCAATTGCTGCTCCAAGATGTCGCTTTCCCATGATGGTAATGTTCGCGCCGGTTCCTGCAAAAAGTTCCCTGGCATTACTCTCATGTTCCTCTTTCACAACCAGGTAAGTCTTGGATGCATTGGGGTAATAGCCAAGAGCTGGACCACATGATGAGAGCTTGCACCACCAAGTGTTGAGGTTCGTACAACTAGAAGCCCCTGTAGCATCGTCTGCAAACCATACTTGTTGGACATAGGGGCAAGCGGTTTTCAGTTTATGAATTAGTGGTGTTAGTGCTAGGGTATACATGGCCATCGCTAGTGGGTCGCCTTGTGTTGTTCCTTCTCTGGACATGATCTCGCCGTCCCCTGGAATAATCATCCTGATGGGTGCTCTGTACGTGTTGGTAAGGATCTGGGAGAGTGGTGGACAAATAACATTGATGTTATGTAGGGCAGCCACCCGATTAAGAGAGTTGAATGCATTTGTTGCATCAACCAGGAGTACTGCTTCACATTCTGGACTAAGAAAAATCTGCCTCATTGCATGAACAGCCGCTTCACAGCCCCCTTTCTGTCCAGCACATACTTGTAGAGGTCCAGCTGCTTCCTCAATATCTTGACCAATTATTCGAAGTATGGCTTTGGCTATAATTCTTCTTGGGACCTCACCCACACCTATGGGTCTTACACCTGGGCATTTATCTAGGGGGATAAGGCGAGATGCAACAAATGCCTCAAGGCCATCTGGATGTACTGCAACTGTACATATCCGGCGACCAACCGCAGCTAGAGCCTTACATAAGTCGCGAGAGGCTGATTTGAAGGAGGAGCACATGCACCTCCAGGCATGTGCATCGAGACCAGCTGGGCCAGCCGAGCCATGAGTGTGGAGGGCAGCTTGGAGGATGGTATCAGCATTTAGGTTGTCAAAGAGAATTGCATGCATCTCAGAGGGATCGGTGAGGGGCATCAGTAGACACTCAGAGGTAGGATGTCTTCCTTCAGGATGCTTCTCTTTGAGAATATCACGAGTGGAGCGTAGGTAGGTTTCCCCATTGGCGGCTGTTTCTGGGATTAGATCATCCAGCTTAAGGACACCACCTGTTGTGTTTCGAGAGAAAACGCAGAGCGCCTTGCACCTTCCCTTCCATCATCAATTTGTTGAAGGTGCGAGCAATGTCCTTGTTACTGGTCTCACAAGATGTTTTGCGTAGGTGTTTTTGTATACAAAGGCCTTCTTGTGTAAGGGATGCAATGTCACCTTTTTTCCAGAGGTCAAGCCGTCTACGCAGGTGGTGTACGTGATCACTGCTCTTGCTTATGCGACTAGGTTTTTGCAAAAGCAAAACCTGCAGGACTGTAACAGCCTTCATTGCGATGGACTCAAGGCTTGAGTTGTCAGCATATGCCTGGAATAGGCGAGCAACCTCAGACACAAAGGCCTTACCAGTTGAGCCAGTTGGAATTTGGAAAACATTCCTTCTCCAGTGAATGACTTCATTGTATGCCCTTGAGACTATGGTGTGGAACTCATCTCCATCAAAGGAGCCCCATCGGAACGACTGAGGTTGCTGAGCTGGTGGAGAGAAACGCATGGTTCTTTGAGATTCCACAACCCTCAAGTCGTTGTTCCATATGCCTTTCTCTCCCGATCTCAACCAAGCCGGTATCATGCGTATATTCGTCTATTGCAGGAGGCGATGGGTTGTCTGTACTGAATTGCGAATCAGGTACGGATGAAGTTATAGTGTCGGCAATGTCGGCTCTGTCGGCACCATCCAAGATGGTTGTATTCTCACATCTTCCGTTCCGACTTCCTTGTATAATCGTACGTACGAACATGAATCGCCCGCTTTACATGTACATCGATATCAAGCTAAATCCTGAGATAAACAGGGTGCTCTGGGTCCGATGAATCTTCATGTAAGAATGGAATGTACAGTACAGTAGTCTAGGGCTATACCCTCAAGCATAAAGGGGGTGCTCGAGCACCCAAAGAACCCCCCCTGTCTACGCCACTGTCTCATCACTTGGAGCACTTGTACTACCACCACCAGGGTGATGGCCAGAGACCAGGGTCAGGCTTGTCAGTGATCCCCAAAATCAAAAGGGAGCATGTCAAGCTTACCTCATTTTCCAAGATGAGGGTGGATTTAGCAGCTCAGGTACCATACAATATTTACAGAATTGAATGATGTTGAAAATTAGAATAATGATGTCATGCTGATCATGACTTAATTATCCATGAGATGCTTAGAGAGAAAGAAAGACAATGCAACGCAACACAACAGAAAGACAAAGCAACGCAACACAACTCGCCCAAGGCAGTTATTTTTCAAAGAAAAAACTGCCTCGGGTGGGATTCGAACCCATGACCGTCGGCTTGCTAGGCGTAGCTCTTACCAACTGAGCTACCAAGGCAGCTCAGCTGGCTGGGCTCGAATCACATATACAATACAAAGCAACCAAAGCACCTCAAGCATCACAAACCAGATAAACTGGTGAACTCAAACTCAGTATGAAGGTGAAGGCCGCGATAATGAAACCAGCAGAGATGCCAAACACCAAACCAAGTATACACATGACTTAATTATCCATGAGATGCTTAGAGAGAAAGAAAGACAATGCAACGCAACACAACAGAAAGACAAAGCAACACAACACAACTCAGTTATTTTTCAAAGAAAAAAATGCCTCGGGTGGGATTCGAACCCACGACCGTCCGCTTGCTAGGCGTAGCTCCTACCAACTGAGCTACCGAGGCAGCTCAGCTGGCTGGGCTCGAATCACATATACAATACAAAGCAACCACAACTCGCCCAAGGCAGTTATTTTTCAAAGAAAAAACTGCCTTGGGTGGGATTCGAACCCACGACCGTCCGCTTGCTAGGCGTAGCTCTTACCAACTGAGCTACCGAGGCAGCTCAGCTGGCTGGGCTCGAATCACATATACAATACAAAGCAACCAAAGCACCTCAAGCATCACAAACCAGATAAACTGGTGAACTCAAACTCAGTATGAAGGTGAAGGCCGCGATAATGAAACCAGCAGACGCCAAACACCAAACCAAGTATACACATGACTTAATTATCCATGAGATGCTTAGAGAGAAAGAAAGATAATGCAATGCAACACAACAGAAAGACAAAGCAACACAACACAACTCGCCCAAGGCAGTTATTTTTCAAAGAAAAAACTGCCTCGGGTGGGATTCGAACCCACGACCGTCCGCTTGCTAGGCGTAGCTCTTACCAACTGATCTACCGAGGCAGCTCAGCTGGCTGCGCTCGAATCACATATACAATACAAAGCAACCAAAGCACCACAAACCAGATAAACTGGTGAACTCAAACTCAGTATGATCATGCATAATATTATGCTATCCAGGTTTTGAGCAATAGTGTTGCTAAAGCAACTGGAGGGTGGTCCTGACACAATTGAAACAGCTCAATTTTGTGAGATTTTCACACAGGCTCACCTATATCAGAGCTACATGTAGCATGTTGATTTGTGCTGGTACAGTGGCTGTAGACACATGCCTTAGTACACATGCACCTATAAGTATTAAAACGACAGTGTGCCTTATCCAAGAACATACTTCACAGAAAAGTCACTGTCTCCTTGCATTTATAAATCCCTCTAACTATTAGAATTCATGCATGGGAACAAGTTTGCGAACAGTTTTAATGAATCCACCAGTCCAGTCCACTGGTCCAGTCCAGTGATTGTAGACTGCCTTAACAAAGTATAGCATCAGATAGCAAGTAATGCAATGGCATATTACACTGATTGTTGGTACAAAAGAAAATATTACGTAGGTAGAAGAGTTTTTTCAAAACACTTGGCTTCCATTGCTCCAGAGGTGTCAGGTGGGTTAAAAAGCTGTCTTTTCCTCCTTGTAGGTTTTGTTATTACCTGGATGCACTGTACAAGCAGAGGATCAAGCTTCTGCTCAGGGTCAAAGGTTACACACAGCAATGTGTGAACGCATCAAGTAAAATTCAGGATTATTTCACACTTTTACATAAACCTTTTTATGCTGGATTATGTAAATTTTATGCATATACTAACTACAGCATATCCAAATTTGATGCACTTTAGTAGCAGCATTTCTATGGAATCATGTAAACTTTGAACCGTCTTCACAATACGTTCATGCTTTTAAGAGATTGTCTCAAGTAAAATCTGCATTAATATTGTATTTCTTTCTACCTTTATCATGCAGTGCAGACTGATATCTGAGGTTAATTTGAAGATAAGAAAACTCTATAGACCATTGTTTTGCATTTCATATAATATAATGTGACACAATATTTTTAATCTAACTGAATAAATGAAAGGCATCGTTCAGGCGGAATAAAGTCCTTGTACATTGTCTGAAGATGCTTCTGCTTAGATTCAGTGAGATCTCGAAGTTTTCCTTTAGCAGTGTAAGTATCATCCATTAAATCTGGAATAATACACTGTGTAGTGTCTGCTCCACGTAATACATGACTTGTTGAATTCTGAAATGCTCCAGAGTGGCAAAACTTCCGTACTCTAGCAACTACTGAGGATGTAACAGGGTTAACGACAAAGACGAAATCATGTAGTGTCCTGATTCCAGGAAGTTTTGAATACTTGGTGGCAATGGGGGTTCTCCAATCTTGAACAATCTCCCCCTCATCTATTATAACTTCTGCATAGGGAGAAATAACATCTTTCAGTTCTTCAGTTGTGAATACATCAGCACGATTGTATGATTGAGCGATATTACTGAAGAGTAGATCCGGGGAAAATTTTGTGTGACCAGCTAATAAAATGATAAACGAAGGAAATCTACTCTCTTTTGCTGCACCATCTCATGTGCCCAGCCGGTCAAGAAAAAATTCTTGTTAGTACTTGCAGTATTGTCAAGGAAGATATGTACACGCCGTACCCAACTCGGTAACGTACTGAAGAAGTGAGTCAGGTAAGATAGAGTATGGTCTGTATTTTTCGGTCCAACACACTCATCGAATAAATAAACAGTTGAAGAACAAGAACTGTGATTAACTATTCCGAACACGTCATGGTTCAATTTTTGTAGGTAGTATGTGCTTCCGGGCTGTGCAGAGCAACCCCAATAAGGAACCAACTTGCACATCTGATAATCTGCACACAATACTACATTAAATCTAGTCTTTAGCTGGTCTAATTTCACCTTCTCTTCCTCTGTCAATGTTTCTTTTCTGCTCCAGAGAAGAGATCTCGAGCCATTCTTTAGTACAGCGCTTACTAGCTTCAGTATAATACTTATGAGATTTCTGTGCCTCATCCTGATGATTCTCATTATTCTGCTTCAAACACTTGATTTCATCCTCCAGCCTTTTGATTTCTTCAGGGGGGATGCATTAGCAGACTGACGCAATCGATTTATAGTCGTTTGCTTCGTATGTATTGCAATTTTACATTTTGAACAGGTGTCGCAATAATCCTCCTGATGTGGGCAAATGGCAACCTTCGGTCTGTAGGATTTTAACCAATTATGAGAAGAACCATTAGAAATTTCCTGCTTACCCTGTTCTCGCTGAACTCGGTTGAATTCCCCAACCACTGACCTACCCAACCGCTCGCAATAATGAGATACATTGGGTTTTGGTGTTTGAATTGTGGTAAATTTGGGAATAAAGTATGATGTGGGTCCAGAAGAGTCAGCCGATCGTCCGTTAGGCTGGGTGTTATGGTCTACAAAATCAAGGAATTCTTCACGCAGAGATGATTTTGCAGCATTGGATACCTTCCCTGCATTGCCATGGCGATCATGGGGGTATCTAACTTGTACAATAGTTGAAGCATCTTGAGATCTCCACCATGTCTTGAAGGATGTCTCTAAACCAATGGGCATAACAACACAATCACCTAGCCGTTTCTCTTCCACTTCAGACTTTGGCATCTCGACAATAGGCTGCTGTGATTGTTGACGCTTGATATTGCGTTGCCGTGCTAATCTATCCTTTGATACCCACAGTGAAGCTCTGATACACGCGGCACAGTACAAATAGTTGCCAAGGCTATCAAAAACATTCCTTAGCCACTCGTTTTGTTTTACTAAGTCCCTGTAATGAGTAGTATCAGTTTTCTTAGGGTGAGGATTGATTTATTTTTTACGCTTTAACTCACTGCGGATCAGGTAGGAAGAACGGCACCTCGATTATTTGAAGTGGGCGTGGTCCCGCGATGTCATGTGACCACGCCGTGACAGTCCTTGAAGTCGGTACAACAATAAGGACTAAGTGGCTGTACTGAACATCAGTTCTTCCGAATGCTATACAACATAGCTTACCCGTCAGTCAAACTACAGTCTCAGCCGACAGCACTGGGAGCACTTGACGGAACGAGACTGAGACGGCAATAGTTGAGTAACACCAAAAATTATTGGGACTACCTGTCCGTTTTGGGTCTTCCAGTGCAACAAGAGTATAATGTCTTATATATAACCTTGAACACATGGCTTGAAGAAACTGGTTCACACTGGATATTGGACTGCAGTATTACCTATGTTTTCGCAGTGTACTACATACACGTTGTTTGTAATATGTATATGCTGAGTTTAAAGTGCGCATGCGTATCGTACCGGCGGAAAATTCGAGCGGTGAACAGCACCAGATATATAGCTCCAGCTGAGCATGTCTCTCCTGCAGTTGGGCCCTGTCTTGTTTGGAGGTGTGGATGGAATCATCACCTATTTGCGAGCCAATGGTCTACTTGCTCGCAGTATGAATTGTGCAAGGTTATAAACTGCATGCCAGCTTTCTCTTACGTATTTGCTACACATTAGCTGGTTAATCAAATAATTACTTTGATTAGGTGTTCTGTAGCAATGCAAGAACGACCCAGACAAGACGTAAGTGACAGTAAGAGTTGGTGTCCCCAATGTAAAGGGAGATAGTCAATACGTGATGGCAGCTTCTTCTCAAAATCACGTTTAAGCCTGCAGAAGTGGCTGCTTCTCCTCTATTTCTGGGTACAAGAATACCCAGTGACTGATGCTATGGAAGAGGCTGAGGTGAACAAAGGAACTGCGATTGATATTTACCAGTGGTTTAGAGAAGTTTGCTCTACCACTCTTTTAAACACTAACATTGTACTTGGGGGTCCAGGAAAAATAGTGCAGGTTGATGAGTCCCTCTTTCGCCACAAACCCAAGGTAAGAATTTATTACTGCATCTGAAACATTAACAACAATATTCCTTGTGTATCATTATAGCATCACCGTGGAAGACACCCACAGCAACAGATATGGGTATTTGGGATGGTAGATGCATCTCAATCTCCTGGTGTGGGGTATATGGAGATTGTGTCCCAGAGAGATGGAAGAACACTATTACCGATCATACAGGCGCACACTGCTCCAGGAACAATTATTCATTCAGATGAATGGAGAGTGTACAATTCAGTCACCAACTTGCCAACTGTAGCAGGGCATGCGGCTGTTAATCACTCTCGTCACTTTGTCGATCCAGTGACTGGTGTCCATACACAAACGGTGGAGAGTTACTGGAATCGGGTAAAAACCAAATTGAAACGTATGAAGGGCTGTGATAGTAATCAGCTTCCTGGGTACCTGGATGAGTTCATGTGGAGGGAGAGGTATGGGAGATCAGAGGCATTACGTTCTTATTCGACTGGTGTTTTTGCGCATGGCTACCTCCGAGCCTCTACCTCAGAGACCCACGCGCAAGTCTCAGAGACTGCGAGGACAGGAGCCGCAGCAGGCCACTCCGTAGAAAGTGGTCGGGAGCGTTGCCACGCCCCCCTTCGGGGGGCTCTCCCCTTGCGGGGACCACAATCCTTCAAAACATCATTATCATTTATGTCAGCCATACCTTAACCAATCTATACATCATCCTCCTTATCATATATCTATTTGTACTGCTTCTTATTATATATCTATTTGTACTGCTTCACGCATACATCAGTATCCCATCAGCCAATTCATATTTCCATCTTTTCTTGTAGCTATACACTCACGAATTTGTAAACGCAAAGCAACCAGTGTGAACAAGGTCGGATGTCTGCAACATTCCCGAATTACAGTATCACACAGTACGGTAGTACTGTGTATATAGGGATTGCTATGGTCTATCCTCATTGAAAACCATATATAAGGTTTTTCATCACTTTCACTTTCAGTTTGCTACCTACTGGACTTCTGTTAACATGAATGTGTAACTATACCCAGAAACTAACTGTGATTATAAAATGGTATAATTTGATTGATGATAAAGGAGTTAAATTAACAAATGTCTATTTTGTGAATTCATCTTCTTCTTCTTCCGCTTTAACAGGCGTAACTCACTAACGGTAACACATCTAAACATGAAACTTAGTACAGTGATGTAGTTCCACTGTGGGTAGTGCATCGTCATGTTAAAAATTTTGTAAACAATGTACTTCTTGTAAAATAAACAAAAATAGCCTCAGGCCATGTATTATTAATGGGGGGCACACAATCCTATATCTGACTAATGAAAGCCCTGCTAAATGTGAAATTTTGTATGATAGTATAGTTTAATACCCCAATGATCAACGTTGTGATAAAATCTCTGTAAACAATGTAAATCTTGTAATATAACAACAAATAGCCTCAGGCAAGGATTACTGTATCTCACTAACAAAAGCTCCAATAAATGTGGAAATTGATATGATGATAAAATGTAATACACCAATGATCAACGTCGTGATAAGATCTCTGTAAACGATGTAAATCTTGTAATACAACAACAAATAGCCTCAGGCAAGCATTTCTGTATCTCACTAACAATAGCTGGTGTAATGGTAAAGCTTAATACCCCAAAGATCGACAGTCTGATAAAATCTATGTAAACCATGTAAATCTTGTACAAAAATAGCCTCAGGCTAGCATTACTGTATCTTACTAACAGAAGCTCTACTAAATGTGAAAATTGGTGTGATGGTAAAGCTTAATACCCCAAAGATCAACATTGTGATAAAATCTCAGTAAACCATGTAAATCTTGTAAAAAATAGCCTCAGGCTAGCATTACTGCATCTTAATAAAAGAAGCTTTACTAAATGTGAAAATCGGTATGATAGTAAAGCTTAATACCCCAAAGATCAACATTGTGATAAAATCTCTGTAAACCATGTAAATCTTGTAAAAAATAGCCTCAGGCTAGCATTACTTTATCTTACTAACAGAAGCTCTACTAAATGTGAAAATTGGTGTGATGGTAAGGCTTAATACCCCAATGATCAATGTTGATAAAATCTATGTAAACAATGTAAATCTTGTAATATAACAACAAAATAGCCTCAATCAATAGTTAGCTATATCTTGCTAAAAAAGTAGCACAAAATGTGGAAATTTGTGTGGTGTTAACGCTTAATATCCCAATAATTAATATTGAGATAAAATCTTGTAATCTTGTAAATAATAGCCCCAGGCACTACTTTGCAATATATCATTAACAAAAGCTCCACTAAAAGTAGAATTTGGTGCAATATAGTACATAAACAATTGATGTTGCAATAAAAATGTTGGATAGCCTCAGGCTACAAGCTCGATTAGCTAATACCAAGCAAACTACAAAAATAGCAAAATGCATGTACCTAGGTCCAGAAAAAAATGATGGGAAACAAGTAAATAAAAAATTTATAGGAAATTTGAAATGAAATATAGGGATTGTAATGGAGACAAGATTGGGACACAGACATGTTCTGATATATCAACGTACCCATAATGTTACGTTGATATATCATAACATGTCTGTGTCCCAATCTTGTCTCCGTTCCTTTTTATGCAATCCCTATATTTCATTTCAAATTTCCTAAATTTTTTATTTACTTGTTTGAAAGGATGCCAACTACGGTATGGGTGAGCACGTCTACAGCATCAGAACATTACCGTAGTCGTCAATGATGTTCAGAACTGTTTATACACGACCTCAACAATATTGCGTACTATATTCCTCATTGTCTAGATTCCTCATTGAGTTCAAAACTGTCACATGACCTCAGAAGGCCTCTAGGCGTGGTCACATGAAATAATCAAACCAAGAGACTCACAAAGCATACAATACAACACAACTCACCCAAGACAGTTATTTTCAAAGAAAAAAACTGCCTCAGGCGGGACTCGAACCCGCGACATACTGCGTACTAGGCAGATGCTCTACCAACTGAGCTACCGAGGCAGCTCAGCTGGCTGGGGACAAATCACACACACAAAGCAACACAACTCAAGGCAAAGCGTCTCAACCTGAAGAACAGGCTAACTCAAACTTAGTATAGAGAAGAAGACCGGGAAATTAATCACCAAGACGCCAAACTTCAAACTAAGTAATATACATGAAATAATCAAACCAAGAGACTCACAAAGCATACAATACAACACAACTCACCCAAGACAGTTATTTTCAAAGAAAAAAACTGCCTCAGGCGGGACTCGAACCCGCGACATACTGCGTACTAGGCAGATGCTCTACCAACTGAGCTACCGAGGCAGCTCAGCTGGCTGGGGACAAATCACACACACAAAGCAACACAACTCAAGGCAAAGCGTCTCAACCTGAAGAACAGGCTAACTCAAACTTAGTATAGAGAAGAAGACCGGGAAATTAATCACCAAGACGCCAAACTTCAAACTAAGTAATATACATGAAATAATCAAACCAAGAGACTCACAAAGCATACAATACAACACAACTCACCCAAGACAGTTATTTTCAAAGAAAAAAACTGCCTCAGGCGGGACTCGAACCCGCGACATACTGCGTACTAGGCAGATGCTCTACCAACTGAGCTACCGAGGCAGCTCAGCTGGCTGGGGACAAATCACACACACAAAGCAACACAACTCAAGGCAAAGCGTCTCAACCTGAAGAACAGGCTAACTCAAACTTAGTATAGAGAAGAAGACCGGGAAATTAATCACCAAGACGCCAAACTTCAAACTAAGTAATATACATGAAATAATCAAACCAAGAGACTCACAAAGCATACAATACAACACAACTCACCCAAGACAGTTATTTTCAAAGAAAAAAACTGCCTCAGGCGGGACTCGAACCCGCGACATACTGCGTACTAGGCAGATGCTCTACCAACTGAGCTACCGAGGCAGCTCAGCTGGCTGGGGACAAATCACACACACAAAGCAACACAACTCAAGGCAAAGCGTCTCAACCTGAAGAACAGGCTAACTCAAACTTAGTATAGAGAAGAAGACCGGGAAATTAATCACCAAGACGCCAAACTTCAAACTAAGTAATATACATGAAATAATCAAACCAAGAGACTCACAAAGCATACAATACAACACAACTCACCCAAGACAGTTATTTTCAAAGAAAAAAACTGCCTCAGGCGGGACTCGAACCCGCGACATAATCACACAAAGCAACACAACTCATGACATCGCGGGACCACGCCCACTTCAAATAATCGAGGTGCCGTTCTTCCTACCCAAGGGGTGGTCACTCACATAGACGCAATAGTCACGGCTACGACCGGGGTCACAATTTGTGACCTGCCAAAAACCTCCGTGACCCTGTGACCGTAGGCTAAAAATCTCCGTGACCCTGTGACTGTTGGCTAAAAATCTCCGTTACCCTGTGACTGCGCATGGCGCATGGGCATAGGCTGCGTCAATGGCTGCAAAGACGTACGAAAGGTCATGGCAGAGATAGCATCATCCACTCTGTTCGAGGCCAATGTGGTGGAATGTTTTATGAAGGACTGGCTCATCTGCGGTCCTAGCAGCGTGTTCAACTTGGGCGACACTACTCGACGCGAATGCTAGATCTATATGGGCAAAACCTATATTAGCCAGCAGAGTAGTTGTTATGGCCTTTTGATGGAAATAATTCAGTAAGCTCTGTCTCCATGCACTCGGTGCCGACTGTATTGGTATATCTGCATAACTTTCTGTAGTCTTCATCACTCTGCCAATGCATAGCAGCGCAATTATTATACGAAAGGTTGGGCCACCTTGCAAACTCATTCGTTGATAATTTACCCCAGGAGCACAAGCGCCCCGCGCAAAAGAGTGAACAGGCCGGACGGGGGCGGAGACCAATAGGGGAGGGCGTGGCTACGCAAACTTTGTCCCTGTACGCATGCCCCGCGCCAAAAGGTGGAGCAGGCCTGCCGGGGGCGTGGCTACATGTTCGTCATTATGTACGCAATCGCCCCGCGCAAAAATGGTGGAGCAGGCCGGCGGGGTGGGCGGAGATAGGGAGTGGCCACGCGAATTTCGTGACCCGTGACTGGTTATGAAAGTCGCGGTGACCCAGTGACCGTTCAGGAAAATCCTCCGTGTCCTTGTGACCGAATTGTGACCCCGGTCTTAGCCGTGACTATTGCGTCTATGAGAGTGACCACCCCTTGCTACCTGATCCCTCACTGCTTGATGCACCATTCCTTTGAATGTCTCAGCGTACCTCGAAAGAATAGGATCACATTGAGGGCTTAGTCCAGGTCCTGCACTTGAGGCCTCCTCCAGAGATCGTCGCAGTACGCGTGTATGGCGGTGGGGATTCTTCGCTCTTCCAGCTAAATATACATCTTTGCTAGCTTTTCTACGCTCCTTGCGTGTCTTAGGCATAGCTGATTCAGTCGCACTTCCACATGAGAACTAAGCTGGCTTAAACTGGTTTAACTAAACAATAGACATTCTAAATAGTGCCATCTGTTAATTAACCACAATGACGTCATACTATAAACATGGATAGTTTCCATAGTGATGTGGGTTATCAAATATAAACTTTCCCTAGAGTAGAGTTAGGCCATACACCAGTATATATCAAGTAAAAGTAGGCATATTTTGAGAGCCTTTTTCTCAACATTTTGCAAGTATGAAATTATCCGGAATTTTACTTGATGCATTCACATGTGTGAGTGAATTGCAGGCTTCTACTATTGTGTCGTATGAAAGCTTGTTGCCTAATGTTGTCATATGTGTACATTTAACTATTGAATTGTATTCTCTGTGCAAAAGTGCTAAATTCTTTGTTTTGTGTGCTATTCCAAGAGCACTAGATATAGAGCTTTCAAAATGTCACCATTGTTTTGGTATAGGAGTGTTCCATCTGTTCTGCGTTTGCATAGAAATATCCCAGATGGTTACTCATGCAACTCAGGAGCCACCATATTGTAGGAAGACATAACATGTTTAGGTATTAAGACCATGTAGGGGTGGGATACTCCTGTGCAATTACATATTGTGTTGTGGTGGGGCTAATTTCACCACAACATGCAGTAGTGAAGCTGCTTAATCATCATGGAGTATTTTCTTTCCCTGCATTACACTAATAAATACTTCACATGCTCTACATACAGGTGCATCAGGTGAAAGGGAGTGTTTGTGGATTCTCCCTTTTCTGCTCTGACCAAGTAGCTGAAATTACGTGTGGACACTGCTGCACAGAGTTGGCACTTCATTGGCCCATCTTGCTGCCTGTTATCGGCCCTACGATGAGTCATCCTGCTTATAATACACGTGTCTATCGTGATACGTACAGATATCTTGTGCTTTTGTGTCATCAAATTTTATGGGCCATATATATATTATTGAATGTCAGACACAATTTTTAAGCATTATAAACTTCTATGTTATATGTACTGATCCTTACCTTCTTTTGCCTCAGGCTCTTTAAGCAGTTAGCTTACATCAGTTTGATGTAAGCTAACTTCCTAATGATACCGTTAAACTCCGCCAAACTCAGTCTATGGGAAGCACCCCTACAGCTGCACATGTGGGTTAAGTTTGGGAAGTCTAGCGCTTATAATAGCGAATAGTGATTTCCGGGCGGCTTCTAAGTCGCGCGTAGTACGAAACGCGTATGAAATTAAATCCTTACATATATGGAAAGTCTCCCTCCTCCGCACAGTTAAATGCGGGGGTGGAAAAACGGAGGGAGAAGGCCTGGTCCATTTTAACACGTGATACGTGCCGCAGGCGTCATCACGGCATGAGTAGACATGACGTATCGGTATGTAGACATGACGTATCGTGAGTAGACATGATGTATCGGTATGGCCGTGGGTATATGTGACATTATCATTGTTTGTATCTACCTCTCGTTCAGCCTATTTCGCTCTTCCATTTTGTGCATTAGAGGTGCACGTGCAAGCCGTCATCGCCTTGGAAATTTTCAATCTGTCTTAGCAGTTAGTGAGAGTTGCCTTGCTGACTATTAAACTGCATTTGTTTAGTTGATGTATATGTATATATTCTGGAGATTTTTAGTATATATTTTTTTCCTTTGGTGTTTTACTGCTTACATTGTATATTTTATTATATCGGTATGGCCTATATACGCATGTGCGGTTGTCTGGGGGCAAACTAAAAGTCGTTATGGGCTACAGACCTCGGTGAACACGGTTATGCATACAGCGCCGGCATAGAAGTAGCAGATGTAGAGGATGACATGCCATGTGCTGCTGTGAAAATCTACAGAGTATACTTCATGGAATATTTGGATACAGAACTTTTCGGCCAGGCCAGTTGGATGCAGCTTTGCCTGCTCTCCATGGGAGAGATGTTTACAAGAATGGCAACAGGGGCTGGTAAAAGTTTTCAGTTCCTTTGGCTCACTCAAATGAAGCTGTTGGAGTGATTATTAGTCCTTTAATTTCATTAATGGAAAATGTAACACACAGGCCTTGCATTGTAGTGTGACACTTGCATATATAGGTCCTAAAGCTCACAAAGCTAGGTATCACTCAGATTCAGACCCTGTACAAGACCTTGCTGATGCAGCTAAAGGGCTAGACCGGTTTGGTATGTCGGCAAAAGTTAAGATTGACAGCATCTCATATCTACATTTCTTTAGTGTTAATGTCACCAGAAGTGGCAACATTTCCTCCCTGGAGAAATTTGTTTTCGACGACATACTATAAGCAGAATTTGGTTCTGGTGGCAGTGGATGAAGTTCACACTATCCATGAATGGTTAGAAATGGAGATCTATTGAAGTTACTCAAAGTATATTTATTATTTTGTAGGGGTCCCAAGTTTCGGAAGGCATTTGACACAATTGGTGGCCTTCGATCACTAACTAGGGCCCCATTCATGGCTCTTACTGGCTCTGCTCCCCATAATAGCATAGAATACATTAACAAGTCTCTCTCACTAGAGCATCCACAACTTGTCATGTGCAGCCTCAATCGACCAAACATATACCTCTCAGTTGGCAAAAAATCTGCAGTGGCTGTAAGATTTTATACTGCATAGTAGTATATATATAATATTTCTGATTCTGTAATTGAACAGAAAGACTTGGCTGTACTTGGGGAAATGCTGAGTGCTGCTGCAGATACACAAACCTTCCCAAGATTCATTATATTTTGCAAGCGTAAAGAAGTCGTTTCAAATGTATTTCAGTTCCTACGTCACTGTGCTCGGAAAAGGGAATTTGTAGCCATGTACCATGCCAGTCTTACTGAGAATACGAAGAAAAGAGATATATGACCAATTTGCAAATCCATTTTCACATATTCGTTGCCTTGTTGCAATGATTGCATTTGGCATGGTTAGTTCACCAAATTAGTAAAAATGCTCACCCAATGAGTCTTACAATGTCACTAATATATAGGGTGTGGATATATGCGACATTAACATTGTTTGTACCTGATACTCTTTCTCAATTGTACCAGGTAAGAATATTGGTGTATACTCTCTAGTTACTTTAAAATTATTTTCAGTTGATTGGCCGTGCTGGAAGAGACAGTTCTCCAAGTGTAGCACATTCTTACGGACACGCAGGAAGTGAAGCAGGTGAAAGATAAGGACTTAGCACAATTTATTACTCCAAAAGAAAACTGTAGAAGGCACATTCTCATTAAAGCACTGGGAAGTGTGGAGGATGTACCCCCCAGTTCTCTTGAAAATTGCTGTGATGTGTGCTCACCAAGAACATCTGGTATTTTCAGGCGCATCTCTGTGAAGAGGACACCAAAACCTTATGTAGATGAATAGTAACTGGAGCACAGCAGAAAGGACTCAAAAAGGCCCTGGAATTGGAGAGAGATAGGATAATATGGGATATCAGTCATTGGGAAAAGAATTAGTTTTACCATCTGGATGTATCTCTGAGATCTGCAAGCGTGCACAGTACATAAATCCCATGATATTTTATCGTTTACGTAGAGAACTAAGTGATAGGATTTATAACACCTTTTTATCCTGTCATTTTGTATGTCTCAGTCAAGTAGTGTGGTACAACTCATAAAATAAATCAAGATGTTCCTCACGATCAGTTGGTGATATGGTGTCAGATTCAATTACATCTTCAGTGGAATCCTTCTATGTATCCATTAGTATCTTTTGTGCTCCCTTAGTAAACGGGTCTCTGAACTTTCCTCCATCTCTCTTCCTCTCATTCATCACCTTTTCTTCCAGCAAATAACAAGTCATCTGCATCACGTCCTCTTCAGAGTTTCGAACAGTATGGTGTGAATAGTTGTAGGGAATTTGAAACTCCTTGTCCACTTTTTTGGCTGTCTCTAGTAGGAATAGTCCACATAATGACATCATCGTTAGGTGAGATGTGGTTAAATTAGGGCCACAACCTCTTAGAGCTTGTTTCAGTACCCTTACAGCAAAATTGAACATTACAACATCATAATATTAATAAGTTAACTCACAAATTGTAGTGTTCTAACATTTGATCCAAGGGTTTTCCATGTTGATGTCGGCCACTTGTGTTCACAGTACGATTATGCATTACAATAATTATATGCAATGTGTCGTGGGAAGGTTGAAGCCAGGTTACATAACAGGTTGACTGCTTCTGATGCATATTTCTTTCAATCGGTGCCAAGAAATGGTACTAGCCAGTGCTTCCAATGTCGAATGATGTGTTCACCCTCATCGATACGAATTGCTTGCCACAGGTCTACATACATAAATCCACAAGTATAAGAAAGACCTGTGTAGAGCGTAAATGGTATCCAAAGGCATTATTCGCTTCTCCACCATAGATTTTGCTACAGACTGAAGCCAATATAGGGAACACTCATGGGGGAAATCATTGTCTGGGCTCTCTAAGTTCAGCTCATCACAGATGGTGGCTGCAAGGTGTGCCTTGAATGCATGAAATATAAAGTACTAAATGTTTTCCCTTTCTTATCAACGAGAGTTCGGTTAATGCGATTCTGAGATTACAAAGAGATCGTGGCTCATTGACTTTTCCCCAAAATGCAAGTAGAATGCATTCCCACAGAAAGTGGAATTCACCTGCAATATATAGAATGTAATCTCTTGGCTTGGCTTTATGTATATAATGAGCATGTAACACATATAGTATCATGCCCACCTGGGACTTCACAAACCCACTGCAACTCATTGATGTGCAATGTTTCACGAGCAGTCCACTTCTTTGCCCCCCTGAGATTCTTACATGTGAGTTGATCACCCACAAATACCTGAATGTTTTATGTAAAGCATATTGCAATGAAACCAGAGAAGCACTATGTTAACATAGTTTACCTTGGGATCTCCCGTCAAATCACACTCCCTAATATAGTCATGTAAATCTGGATAGTTTCGTCAATGTATTTTATATCTCTAAACAATACAGGCATTGTTGGTATGACAGCAGACTTCTTTGGTGGGCTAGAATTAGTGTACTGAAGGGATAAATCTTTCAAGGCCTGAAAATTCTCATTGAGAAACTTCATGATGTATTCTACAGCCCTTTCAAAGAGTAGCTTTCCATCAAGTAATGATGGCAAAACATCATCCACAATTAAGCTACTCCATGGTTTCTGGGGTTTGGTGTCAGCCCAACTGAATTCAAATGGAGGTAGGTTGGTGACTTTAACAGCAATTCTTGTTGTCACGTTGGTCATTGTATTGAGTTTATCTGCATAAACATGCATTAACCATTAGCTACTGTTGTGTCAGGTTCTGCATGTACCGGTAGGTGAGGTATTAGAATGATGTCATTCAATATAAGTGTGCCTCGCCCTAGCCCTAACACTAGCCCTATATTGACTCCCGGATATACACATTCATACCTTGCCTCTCATGACGAATAGTTTGATGTAGATTTAAGTTGTCGTAAATCCACAGCCACTGCCCTTGCTTTAGTTGCCCCATGTAGTCTGCCTCCGCAATCAGCTTTGTTAAGTACATCCAAGTTGTATTATATGACAAAGAAATTCCCGCATGATTTAGAACAGACATTGCCTGTGTGTTTTCACAGAATGGCAACATGCATGTACATGTATATATTTTCTCACCAAATTACTCTTACTTGCTTATTGGTGGCCCTACCAATGAGCATAATGGAAATAAGTAGCTGCAACCCCTTTGCTCAATTGGTTCTGAATACAGGTTTATGTAGGCTCCAGTAGCTATTGATGTATACTTAGTTTATACAATTCACATAACTGCTATTGAGTAATGTGCATATAGATACCAATGCCTTAAGCTGCTCCACTGCTAGCCCCAAATGACTTTCACTGAGGTTTCTGCTAGTGTTTCCCAGGGTCTGAAACAGATTGGGGGCCTTTGCTTTTATAGTACTCAATATAGCACTGATGGAAAAGGAATTAAGATGCTCAACGGTATTGGGGCCATAACTGATGTAGCTACATGAGATTAGCTGTTCAGTTTCACTTTCAATGTTGGCTATTGTGAGGGATGACTGCTCCATGGATGCCAGGCTGGTTTCCAGATTAGAAACTTTCTCTTTCAACTTTGCATTCTCAGATTTAAGTAACTGAAGATCAGGAACTGAAACGGCTGATATTTGCAGGGGTTGTTGCAATGAGCTGCCTGAAGAGGAGGTGCCTGAACCAGGGGATGGACGAACACCGTACACATACGTTGTTCTCTCAGTAACAGCACCAGGAAATGCCAGTTCCAGAATTTTCTTGGTTTCATAACTGGTTATTTCATCAAATTTCCTTTCCTTAATCTATGAAAACTTCATTCTTCCGTCCTTCGATCCAGTCTGAACATGTTCCTTCAGCCTAGCAATGGAAACCCAAGCAGCATTCACATGACAATGCAAAGCTAAAAGGAAAGTTAAACCCGGCTTCAAGTCTATAGAGCCAAGTGAAATGTAGTGTTCACGTATGCATTCATGTCCAACTGAACATTATGCCTGTTGCTTGGGCCGCTGCCAATACACAAATAATATAGGTACGCTCTACCAAGTGACACATTCATATACATGTCTAGCTCCTAGAGTATACCCGATTACTGCCATAACATACCACTTCATTTTTCCCCATTCATAGCTACAGAGAGCAGGGACGCAACATGATCTAGATGACGTCACAAGTCATGTGCTTCCTGTGTATCACGTGTGGACCAGGCCTTCTCCCTCCGTTTTTCCACCCCCGGCATTTAATTGCGCGGAGGCGGACGGCCTGGGAACGAGGCTACAGCAAGCAGCAAGGATGAATTCTACGAGAAATGTAGCTTTTTTGGGCCAAGTCACGTCTGCCAGTTTCTCGGCAGACACCTACGAGTATTCGGTCCACACTCGTGTGCTCTGAGCCCACGGTTCGCTCTGACTGAGCTTCTGACGTAGGGTAGAGCAGGGTATTGCGGAACAGGGGTGATTGCGGAACACTTACATTACTTTTGACGATAGCTCATGTGCCTAGAACTGTAGAGCAACTTGACTTCGTACAACCTAAGCGTAAGGTATGTACGTCAAGAGCAACAACTTAAAGTTTACTTAATTATGCCTGTGCGCGTGCCGTAGCTTCTTTACTACGCTTAAAAATACCCGCAAAACATTTCGAAAATCTACAGTTTCGCGCGCTGGAGAGACATGGCATTCTCAAAGCCTCTTCGAGTGCCCCTCCAAGAAGTGAATGGCAAGACCAAATGGAATGTAGATAGTATGAAACGTGCAATTGATGATGTTAAAAGGACTAGTAAAGGTCTAAGACAGGCAGCAAGGGAATACGGTGTTCCAGTGACAACTTTGAAGCGACGGATTGACTGTTCTCTTACAGCTGACTGCAAACCTGGTCCTTCACCAACCCTGTTAAAGGAAGAAGAGGAAAAGCTGGTAAATTATATTACTACAATGGCTCAGAGGGGGTTTGGACTAAGTCCACAGGAAATTTGTACACTTGCATATGAAATTGCCAATAATTCCGGCAGAAACCATCCCTTCAAAAATGGGCACGCAGGGAAAGATTGGTACAAATCCTGCACAAATTGTCACTGAGAATGCCACAACCACTATCCTATGCTCGGGCTAAAAATTGCCGTCACGATATAATTAAAGAGTTTTTGACCGGCACTCTGCATTATATACAAAGTATGAATTTTCTCCCTCACAAATATATAATGCAGATGAGACAGGTGTGTCGTGTGTGCACAAACCATCAAAGGTCTGTGCTAAGAAAGGGCAAAAAACGGTGTGGGCTGTTACAAGTGGGGAAAAGGGGCGAACTAATACTATTCTCGCATGTGGTTCGGCATCTGGTCATAGCTTGCCACCAATGATAATTTTTCCAAGAGAGAGAATATCTCTTGAGTTGATGAAGGGAGCTCCACCGGGACACTCTTCACTGGAACAAAATGTGGGTGGATAAATGGTAGTGCATTTTTTAAGTGGATCCAGTTTTTCGTCGCTCAAATTCCACCACAAAGACCAGTATTACTCCTATACGATGGTCATACATCCCACATCAGCTCCGAAATAATAGATTATGCTGTTCTCCATGAGATCATCATACTTTGTCTGCCAGCTCATGCCAGCCATCTTTTGCAGCCACTGGATGTTGCAGTTTTTAAGTCGTTTAAAGTCTTTTTCAATTCAGCATGTAGGGCATTCCTTCACAAAAATCCAGGGAAAGTGATTACAGCCTACGATATTAGTCATCTGGTGGGAGAGGCTTGGCCAAAAGCAATAACTCCAGAAAATCTTATTAGTGGATTCCGACACTCAGGGATATATCCCCTCTGCCCGGAAAAGATAACAGTTGAGAAACTAGCTCCATCAGCCAGTACCCACCACAGTGGAGGGAAGACCATTGATCAAATTCTAGCAGTACCGGAACCAGAGAAAGGGGAAACAAAGAAACAGCAGCCAGAATTTGTAGTCAGTGGAAGATGCATAACTGAGGAAGAGTTTCGAAAGGAAATGAAGCAACGAGAACTGGACAAGATTGCAGCAGAACAGCAAAAGAAAGAGAAAAGGGAGGAAAGGGAGAAAAGAAAAAAGAGCGAGAGGCTGAACGTGAGAAGAAAAAAAAGCAAGCCAGGAGAGGTAAACACAACAAGAAAACAGAATCTGATGACAAAAGTGACAAGGAGGAGTCCTATCACTGTGGAGAATGTGGTCGGCCATATGGGGAGGATGATGAACTGTGGATTGGATGTGATGGAGTATGTAATGGCTGGTACCACATTCTTTGCGTTGGTATTGCCGAGCAAAGCATACCCGAGAACTTCTACTGCGACCACTGTACAAGCTAAATTTTATTTAGTGCCCACTTAGTCCAAACTTCAGCTAAAACATACAAATTGTATACCATCATATGCTGTACATAGAGCTACACTAACCTCTGTAATATGGCCTTTTTATATTTCTCCTTCTCCAAGAAACACAGCGTGTTCCGCAACCCCCTCCAGTGTTCCGCAATACCTCTGCGCGGTAGGCGTGGCAATCGCTGTAGTGTAACGCAACCGCATGCGGAAAACAAGCCCGATTCCACGACTGAAACAGGAAGGCCCACCGGACCCTTCGTACAAAATAATACGGCAACTGCTTCCAGATTTCTCAAGTAATAGTGCGCGAAAGTTAAGTGTTCCGCAACCCCCCCGCTGTACCCTATGCAGGCTGGTAACGTGTAAGCGCGTTTTTAACACGTTTCGCACGGCGTAATGCAATATAAGCGCCTATAAGCCCTAGCCGCTAGCCCTAGTCCTAGCCCTACCCCTACCCCTAGCCGTACCTAGAGAAGTCACGCGACCCACTGACCATCCATCCGGGCTCCGCGCTTATACTGTGTGATGACGTATGCCAATCCAAGTTCCACGTAGGAGGTCCCCGAATGCACAACCGGCGCTAATACAGTCCATTGTGGGGCTGAGGAAGAAGACAGTCCTCCAAGTACACCCCACTCTACGTTGGAGTCCGACCCTGAGGTGGAAATGAGCGTTCCATTTACATAGGTAGATTATATACATACAAACGTACTTCAAAGGGCTCTTCTCCCGCCACTTTACGTAAATATTCCACCGACCCTCTAAATATTATACATGCTATATTGCTGTGCACACTTTATTAAGTTGACAATGTATATACTTCCACAGGAAACATTTCAGTATTTAATTAATGTAATCAATCCTCAAAAAAAGTGAGGGCAGAGTTCAGAGACTCCGTAACTTGTCAGCGTTTTTATCATTGACTGAATTGAAGGAATGACTGAATTGAAGGAACAATCTATTCTGAAAGCACCTAACTTGTCTACCGTAGTTATTGGATACTATGAGCCTGGTCATGGATCTAAAGGCAAAAAATGGCTAATGGATACTGAAGATGTTCGAGATATGCTCAAAATGTACACAAAAAGGTATTATTGTGGTGTCGTGACCCTGAGGTTGAAGATTGTAAAGCTGTTAAAAGGAAGCGGAAGTCAAACACTGAGGATGAAAGTCAGGCTCAAAAGTCTAAAAGCCGATCCAGATTTGTTAATGCCTATGAGAAAAAGATGACTGAAGTTGAAGAAGTATATCAAGCATAAAAAACATGGACAGTTATGGAAACCAGACCAACTAAGAGCATGGGCTAATATGGTACAAATGAAAAAACATACCTCTCTATATGTTCTTCCAACTGGGTGTTTGTTTATGAATAAAGATCATCATCTCACACCCACACTAATTCTGAAAATGAAGTATGTGGAGGGTTTGCCTGCAGTTCCATGTCACCAACTAAGAGGGTGGCACTACGCACTCAGTGTATTGAGCAGCTAGAGCGGTGGCACCAATTGATGGAGAAAGGTGGGATATCCAAGGAGCAATATGATCAATTACAGTGCAATATTCTAGCTGAGATTAAGCACTACTGATGCATAAAAGTGTGAACCATAATAGTGTGTGCTGCAGGGGTACAAATGAAAGAATTATACGTGTGAAATTAACTATATCCACAATTAGACATCCACTTTGAACAGTATTCACCACTATATACACACAAATATATAATGCAGATGAGACAGGTGTGTCGTGTGTGCACAAACCATCAAAGGTCTGTGCTAAGAAAGGGCAAAAAACGGTGTGGGCTGTTACAAGTGGGGAAAAGGGGCGAACTAATACTATTCTCGCATGTGGTTCGGCATCTGGTCATAGCTTGCCACCAATGATAATTTTTCCAAGAGAGAGAATATCTCTTGAGTTGATGAAGGGAGCTCCACCGGGACACTCTTCACTGGAACAAAATGTGGGTGGATAAATGGTAGTGCATTTTTTAAGTGGATCCAGTTTTTCGTCGCTCAAATTCCACCACAAAGACCAGTATTACTCCTATACGATGGTCATACATCCCACATCAGCTCCGAAATAATAGATTATGCTGTTCTCCATGAGATCATCATACTTTGTCTGCCAGCTCATGCCAGCCATCTTTTGCAGCCACTGGATGTTGCAGTTTTTAAGTCGTTTAAAGTCTTTTTCAATTCAGCATGTAGGGCATTCCTTCACAAAAATCCAGGGAAAGTGATTACAGCCTACGATATTAGTCATCTGGTGGGAGAGGCTTGGCCAAAAGCAATAACTCCAGAAAATCTTATTAGTGGATTCCGACACTCAGGGATATATCCCCTCTGCCCGGAAAAGATAACAGTTGAGAAACTAGCTCCATCAGCCAGTACCCACCACAGTGGAGGGAAGACCATTGATCAAATTCTAGCAGTACCGGAACCAGAGAAAGGGGAAACAAAGAAACAGCAGCCAGAATTTGTAGTCAGTGGAAGATGCATAACTGAGGAAGAGTTTCGAAAGGAAATGAAGCAACGAGAACTGGACAAGATTGCAGCAGAACAGCAAAAGAAAGAGAAAAGGGAGGAAAGGGAGAAAAGAAAAAAGAGCGAGAGGCTGAACGTGAGAAGAAAAAAAAGCAAGCCAGGAGAGGTAAACACAACAAGAAAACAGAATCTGATGACAAAAGTGACAAGGAGGAGTCCTATCACTGTGGAGAATGTGGTCGGCCATATGGGGAGGATGATGAACTGTGGATTGGATGTGATGGAGTATGTAATGGCTGGTACCACATTCTTTGCGTTGGTATTGCCGAGCAAAGCATACCCGAGAACTTCTACTGCGACCACTGTACAAGCTAAATTTTATTTAGTGCCCACTTAGTCCAAACTTCAGCTAAAACATACAAATTGTATACCATCATATGCTGTACATAGAGCTACACTAACCTCTGTAATATGGCCTTTTTATATTTCTCCTTCTCCAAGAAACACAGCGTGTTCCGCAACCCCCTCCAGTGTTCCGCAATACCTCTGCGCGGTAGGCGTGGCAATCGCTGTAGTGTAACGCAACCGCATGCGGAAAACAAGCCCGATTCCACGACTGAAACAGGAAGGCCCACCGGACCCTTCGTACAAAATAATACGGCAACTGCTTCCAGATTTCTCAAGTAATAGTGCGCGAAAGTTAAGTGTTCCGCAACCCCCCCGCTGTACCCTATGCAGGCTGGTAACGTGTAAGCGCGTTTTTAACACGTTTCGCACGGCGTAATGCAATATAAGCGCCTATAAGCCCTAGCCGCTAGCCCTAGTCCTAGCCCTACCCCTACCCCTAGCCGTACCTAGAGAAGTCACGCGACCCACTGACCATCCATCCGGGCTCCGCGCTTATACTGTGTGATGACGTATGCCAATCCAAGTTCCACGTAGGAGGTCCCCGAATGCACAACCGGCGCTAATACAGTCCATTGTGGGGCTGAGGAAGAAGACAGTCCTCCAAGTACACCCCACTCTACGTTGGAGTCCGACCCTGAGGTGGAAATGAGCGTTCCATTTACATAGGTAGATTATATACATACAAACGTACTTCAAAGGGCTCTTCTCCCGCCACTTTACGTAAATATTCCACCGACCCTCTAAATATTATACATGCTATATTGCTGTGCACACTTTATTAAGTTGACAATGTATATACTTCCACAGGAAACATTTCAGTATTTAATTAATGTAATCAATCCTCAAAAAAAGTGAGGGCAGAGTTCAGAGACTCCGTAACTTGTCAGCGTTTTTATCATTGACTGAATTGAAGGAATGACTGAATTGAAGGAACAATCTATTCTGAAAGCACCTAACTTGTCTACCGTAGTTATTGGATACTATGAGCCTGGTCATGGATCTAAAGGCAAAAAATGGCTAATGGATACTGAAGATGTTCGAGATATGCTCAAAATGTACACAAAAAGGTATTATTGTGGTGTCGTGACCCTGAGGTTGAAGATTGTAAAGCTGTTAAAAGGAAGCGGAAGTCAAACACTGAGGATGAAAGTCAGGCTCAAAAGTCTAAAAGCCGATCCAGATTTGTTAATGCCTATGAGAAAAAGATGACTGAAGTTGAAGAAGTATATCAAGCATAAAAAACATGGACAGTTATGGAAACCAGACCAACTAAGAGCATGGGCTAATATGGTACAAATGAAAAAACATACCTCTCTATATGTTCTTCCAACTGGGTGTTTGTTTATGAATAAAGATCATCATCTCACACCCACACTAATTCTGAAAATGAAGTATGTGGAGGGTTTGCCTGCAGTTCCATGTCACCAACTAAGAGGGTGGCACTACGCACTCAGTGTATTGAGCAGCTAGAGCGGTGGCACCAATTGATGGAGAAAGGTGGGATATCCAAGGAGCAATATGATCAATTACAGTGCAATATTCTAGCTGAGATTAAGCACTACTGATGCATAAAAGTGTGAACCATAATAGTGTGTGCTGCAGGGGTACAAATGAAAGAATTATACGTGTGAAATTAACTATATCCACAATTAGACATCCACTTTGAACAGTATTCACCACTTACACTATCTAGTGCTGATTTTAGTACAATATTGAGATTGTTTGTTGCCTGGATCAGTTCGTCGTGTTCTTGTATTTTCTAAGGTAACTGAATGTTAGCTCAATAGGGTTAAGGTCAGGTCTGTATGGGGGCAGGAAGAGTACTAAGATCCCTGATTGTTGTAGTAATGTCAAAGTGCTTTCAATGTAATGAATGGAGCAGTTGTCTAAAATTAGAATTGAATTGTCACTATCTCCATCATAGGAGTTCATGTTTGGTATGAGTGTACCCCTAATAATGCCATAGAACTCTTCCAAACTGACACTTCCGGTATGCAGCTCATAACCGATTAATCCAGTTGAAGACACTGCTGTAATTACTGATGTCAAACAAGCGAGGAACCTGAGGAGTTTGGCCCCTCAGTGCGTAACCAAATCTTCTAGCAGAGTCTTGAGCATCTTTACCAGTTTCATCAGCAAATACTAGCATACTTGACCTGTACATGGATACCTCAGCTATGAAAGCGCCACGATATTGGTCACTTCTTCGTAATGCAATGTGTTGGATTTTTTTCCGTGTAATGCCATGTTTATGCATTACACAACAAAGAGTCGAAGGGGAGATCTTTTTGCCTGTGGATTCATATATTTTTGGTACTATCTCTGGAGATATAAACACAGATTTTCAAGCACAATAGCTACAATAAATACAACTGTACTGTTGTCAACATTTCCCGAATACTTTCTGCGCTTGAGTTCAACCTGTTGAACACATTGAAAGCTGTTCCCAAAGAAATGTTCAAACTTTCAGCTATTGTCCGCAAACTGCGTTCCATACCTCTACACTGCCATACAATCCTCCAACGTAAATCAGAGGAATAGGGAGCACATCTTTCAGGCTCTGCAGACATTGAAACTTTGAATCCTTGCAGCAGTAAGAACATACACAGAGTCAGACTATACTATAATTCAAAACTTGCACTACGAAATAATCATAAACAGAACACGCAATGCACGGATGTAATACGCATGTTCAAACAGACTTCGAATCCACAGTAGCTGACAATGGATGTATGGAAAACCCAGACCGCCGGAATGCCCGGAATACGTGGTGGAGAGTTAGTGAACCTGCGTGCGTAATGACTACATTGAATATTGTCTATCTAATTTAAACTCATAGTTTTAAGAAAAATATCTGCTTTAGTTCAATCAATAATCAATCAAATCAAATGCATAGAAACAAAATCTTTTAATGAACAACTCCATCCTGCAGAAAGAAAATGCATTGGATGATCACTAATGGAGCAGTACAACTACAGAAAGTACTTCATACGGGTATATATTCCAGGTCAAATATAGCAAAAAAATCCCGACCCCCCTCAGAATTCCTTCAAACTTGGTATATAAGTAGTACACCATAAGTGGTTGAAACACACATCATTTCACAGCTGGCGGTTGTATGGCTTTAGTCATAGGTCACCTATAATTAGATTAAAAGGCGGATTTTTAATTGAAGGGATCTTTTGATTTCAAAATTATTTTGGGTACATGTAGGTTAGGTATTGATGTTGAAATGCTGTTAGTTTGGTTTTGGGACGGCCATGGGATTATGAGGTACAAAGCTAAACATAGTAGTGGGTACATTGCAACTCATTATTTATTGGTAGTACAACTACAGAACTTCGGATTTGCTGGCTCCTATGATCTAACTGTAACAAAACCAAGCGGTATTATTATTATTATTATTATTATTATTAATATGCTTTACAATGTAGTAGAGATAAAGGTGGTGACTCATACAGATGATACAAAAGTGCTTACTACATTGATGGTCTGTTGGCCCATGAAACCAACAGCCACAAGTACTACGTAACAACAAAAGAAACTACAAATACTCAAAATTACAAATAATAGTAAGTTGCGAACATTTACAACAAGGGCACAGAAGGTGGTAAGACCATGGATTATCAGGATCAAATGTTGAGATGAATTGATTCCAGAAAAACTGCTTTAGAGAATACTTGATGGAAGAATAGGACTTATTCAAATCAATTACAGGTATGGAGTTCCATAGTCGAGGCAGTCTATTGAGATAAAATTTGTTGACAGAACTAAGTTTAGATATAGAATGTTTCAATTTAAAAGAAGTAGAAGACCTTGTTGAACCACTACAGAATTCTACATAATGATGGATATCAAATGCTATAGTAGGGTTTTGAGTACACCTCAGAAAGAAAAGTATGTCATTAATCTCAAACTGCATCATAAGAGGCAGGATATGGAGTTCAATGAGTCGAGTCTTGTAGTCAGTGGAGTAGTCATTCAGGATGTACTTTGTTGCTCTCCTTTGGAGACGTTCAAGAGCCCTTATATGTTTAATTAGGTTTGGTCTCCAAACAGGAGATGCATACATCAGCTTAGATCTCACAAGAGATAAATAGAGAATCTTCTTATTCAGCGAGCACTGAGGAGCACGGAAAACACGACGAATTAGATTCAGAGAATTGTATGCATGTGCCAATAGACACTTGTAATGTTCGTCCCAACTTAGATCAGAAGACATAATAATACCGAGATCCCGGTGTTGTGTTTGAACACTCACAGGTACTTTGTTTATGCAATATTGATAAGTGATTGGTCTTTTAGATGAGAAATGGATGCAAACACATTTCTTTTCATTAAAGTGTAAATTCCAGAGATGACTCCAATCAGAAAGTTGTTGTAAATCTTGCTGTAAGGAATGACAATCAGAAGGATTTCCAATGGTTTTGAAACACTTGGTATCATCAGCAAAAAGAAGTAAATCAGAATATGTTAGTTTCTGGAATATCATTGATGAATAAAAGAGGACCAAGAATACTTCCCTGTGGAACTCCAGAAACTACTGGTAAAGAGTGAGATAAAATGCCATCCAGTTTAACACATTGCATTCTTGACGAAAGATATCCACGAAACCATTTCCACAGATTGCCAGTTATGCCAAAATGCCATAATTTGAATAACAGTTCATTATGGGCAACACTATCAAATGCTTTTCTGAAATCTAGATAAATAACATCAGTTTGAGAGTTAATATCGAAACCTTCAAAAATTTTCTTTAAGAACAGCAGTAACTGGTGTAAAGTAGAATGATTTTGCAAAAATCCGAACTGTGCTACATTAACACGACTAGCAACAAAGTCAATAATCTTATCTAGCAACAAAGTCAATAATCTTAACAGAAGATTTATCTCCAGACTTGTGAATGGGTACAATTAGGTGAATTCGCCACTCATTGGGAATGCAATATTGTGAAAGACAGGATATAAACAGATGGTGAAGTGGCTGATAGAGAGCAAGAGCCGAACACTTTAATATTCTGGGACCAATATTGTCAATTCCCATAGACTTAGTAGGATTTAAAGAATGGAGAGTTGAAAACACATCTAAGTCATCAATAAATATATCACTTAGATAAGATGGAGGTAATGACCATTGTCAGGCAAGTGAATAGAGCTTTTAGTGAAAACAGAATGAAAATAGGAATTGAACAAGTTAGCCTTTTCAAGATTAGTGACGGCCTCAAAGGAATCTAGGGATATTATGGATGGTGTAGAGCTGTAACCTGTGATATTGTTAATATACTTGTAAATCCTTGATATATTACAATGAGAGGTAGATTGTATTAAATCAGATTCGAAATTAGTTTTGGCAGCAATAAACTTATTTTGAAGTTCAAATTCACACAACTGTAATTTGGATAAATTTCTAGCAGCAGGACACTTCTTACATATCCTTTTTAAAGTATGAATACGGTTCAAATGGTGTCTTATATCAGAAGTAAACCACATAGGCTTCTTTTGTTTCACTTTCACTTTTGGGATGAAAGGATGCATGGTTGTAATAATTGATTGTCTAATTATTGACCAAATAAACTCTATATTGTTGGACTTAAAACAAGTACTGAAGTCAAAATCCTGCAAATAGTCAGCAAGTCCATCAAAATCAGCTTTGGAAAAATCAAACATGAATTGAAATTTACTGTGTTTCAATAGGAGGGGGATAGATTGTTTAACTGTAAATGTAATGCTGAAATGGTCAGATGGCAGCAAAGAACAAAGTGGATTGATTGATAAGTCTGAAACAAAATCTGCATTTGTGATGACAAGGTCCAATATATTACCCTTAATATGAGTTGGATTAGTAACAAGTTGAGCAAGGTTGTTGTTGTAAATAAATTCACAGAAAGTGTTAGAAGAAGGTGAAGATCCCATAAGAGATGACCAACATACGTCGACAACAAAGTGGAGTTGGATTGAACAATAGTAGAAGACTTATCGCCTCTATTGGATGACATGTCCAATTGATCCACTATAATGGGTGCTTGAGACTGTTTCTGAAACGTAGAGTTTAGAACTTGACCGTACAGTTTCCTTTTCACAAACAGGCGGGCTTCAATGATTTTTATGGCACTTCGAGCAACACCAGACTGAATAAGCTTCCATCTTTCTTTTAGAAGGATACAGTCACGAAACCTTTCTGCTGGACTCATGTCTGGTTTGATGGAAATAGGAGAGTAAAAATCTTTCCGTTTAGAGAGAATGTTTGATGCATCAGTAATTCTAACAAACCTAACAAGAAGAGGTCTAGGATGTTGCTGCTTTGGATTAAATTTTCCAAGTCGAAGACAATCTTTGATAGACTGAGATTGAATAGTGGTATCCACACTAGATAGAACTGACACCACTTTATGCACATCATTTATTAAGCGATTATGCCTTGGAGTACCTTTAGAGCACTCATCGATACCATACACTACTATGTTAAATTTCTTGTCAGGATAATAGTGTTGTTTCTTGCCTGCATCAACAGTTAGTGGTGTATGTAGGATACCTGTTGGATCAGCCCCACTGGAACTCCCACCCACTGCATGGGTCTGATGAAGATGACCACTAGCGTTGAGATTAGCAGACGCATTGACTTGAGAAGTCGACTCTGTACGCGTGGAATGAAGAGACTCATGAAGTGCCGCGATCTCCAGCTTCATCTCTGCAATGGTGTTCTTAAGCATCTCAACCTCAGCTCCATCTTGGATTGTACAACAGCCGAAACACCTAAATAGCTTGTTGCTCTCCCTAATAGCTTTATAGCATTGAGTACTGATTCTACCGCAATAGCGGTGAATCCACTGTTGACAGATGCCACTACAGAACAATGCCTCATCTTTACACTTGATCGGTTGACAGCAAACACAGCATGAACCTCTGGGCTCAGAGCTCTTTCCAGCTGTGAAAGAAGCGTTGTTCGTTGCGTTGTTCGTTGCCGTAGATCCCCCCTTCTTTTTCGGAGGCATGACTTGAATTCAAATTGGATGTAGTCTGTCGGTATAGATCAGTGTTAGCTACCTGATAACCTGCCAATTCAAGATTGTAGCAAACACAATAAGAAAATCAGGCCCCACTTATATAGCATCAGCAAATGATAAATGTTCATATGTTCTAGAGATAGTGACTGAGCTAATGTGTGGAACCTATTGACTTTACACCTATAATACATGAAATCATGAGTAAAGCAGGACACTAATTATCTGATGCAAGGAAGAGGGAGGGTGGGAGGGAGAGGGAAGGGGGGGAGGGGTGGAGAGGGAGGGAGGGAGGGAGGGAGAGGGAAGGAGGGAGGGAGGGAGGGAAGGAGGGAAGGTGAAGCAGTGGTGGTGGTCCGGTATTGCATGATATAGATCTGATAACAAAGCTGAGGAAGTGTCTAATTGCCCATCTACGAGAAACATTGCCATTTTCTCCAAAGCAAGTGTTTTACTTTTGTGATAGGGATGGTGTTCAATACAAGAATCGCAAGAACTTCATAAATCTTTGTCATCATGCGATTGATTTTGGAATTCATGCACAGTGGCATTTCTCAGCTACATCACATGGGAAGGATGCCTACGACAGTCTAGGTGGAACGGTAAAACGGCTCGCTGCAAGGGCAAGCTTACAATGACCCACTGATGACCAGATTATGACTCCTTTCCACTGTACAAGTGGGGTTCTGAGAATATTCCAGCTATGACTTTCAACTACTGCACCAGTACGGACTAAGACCTTGAAAAATCATTCCTGGAAAAGGGGTTTGAAAAGTCAGACTATTCTTGGGACACGCTCACTTCATTCCTTCATACGTATATCTACTAAACTACAAACCAGAAGATACTCGGAATCAGAGGAGTTTAGAGAGCAAAGAGTTACTCAAGTGGATAATGACCTGGAAATAGATGATATCTCTGGGTATGTCACATGTATACACAGCGCAAAATGGTGGCTAGCTTGTGTTTTAGAGGTGGACAAGGAGAATGCTGAAGTAAGTGTCACACTAATGCATCCTTGTGGACCATCTCACTCATACAAGTATCCATCTAAGCCCGATACTCGATCACTACCTTTGAGTTCACTGCTCGTCAAGGTTGATGCCCATACCATTACTGGAAGGACCTATACCATCAACCCAGAAGACAAAAAAGGACTGTTGACAAGTTTCAGAAGGCTATAAATATTATTATAGCGGTGTTTAGCTTCGTACCTCATAATCCCATGGCCGTCCCAAAACCAAACTAACAGCATTTCAACATCAATACCTAACCTACAGGTACACAATATAATTTTGAAATCTAAAGATCCCTTCAATTAAAAATCTGTCTTTTAATCTAATTATAGGTGACCTATGACCTTTTCTTAGGCTCTTGGATATTCATGTGAAAGCCTATTGACATCAAGGCTATGTAATTTTATTTCACCAACTCTATCCACTCACAAGTTATGGCACTCTTTGCATCACTAGGTAGGACAGAAAGTTGGAAAAAACTCCCTGTGAAACACTAACCATAACCAAAAAGCCATACAACTGCCAGCTGTGAAAAGTTTGAACGAATTCTGAGGGGGGTCGGGATTTTTTTGGTATATTTGACCTGGAATTACCCATACTGCAATATATGTCACAGGGGTGCACCTACTCATGACGCAATGTCAGAGTCAGTACGGGAAAAACTTTCTTGAAGTGACAAATACCTTCTCTAAGTAGCACTGTATCCAATTTGGACAGATTTTCGCACTGATAAGCAAGTTCTACGGCCAGGTTTTGCTCAAAGTTCTCATAGAAAGGTGTAAGTGATTCAAGAACCACAGCTACAATAACGGTGACTTGTGATGTGTGTTCTACTACACTAGAATCACTGGATGTTCCTTTTTGAGCAGTGTCCTCTCCACCTGTGGGGAGAGCCTATTGTCTATATGCGTTCACCTGGGCCCCAGAATTTGCTGAGGTTTTACATGCTTTGCAAGCGCGCGTGATTTTGGCAACTTTCTGCATGTTTGCGGGTAGCGATATCCAGAGGGAAATCATGCGGCAGTGCTCAATGCTACGAGAAGTTTGTTTTTTTCGAGTATTGTAGACTAGACGTTAGGCAAAAGACTAGGGATAAGTGGCTAAAGGTGAGCTATGACGCTGGAAGCGAGTTGATCCACAATGTCATAGTTCACTTGTATCGTTTTGACTGCTATGCTACAGCTCATTGTAAATGGGAACCTACCATTACTAACCTGAGAATCCTTCTGTCGTCTGGGTAGCCCCTCTTTCTTGCTGATTTTCACATTAGCAAACGCTTTTACCTTGTGGGACATACAGCTATCTTTGGAGTGGTAGAGAGTCAGGGACCAAGTTCCGGCCACATTCTCCTAACCTTCAGTCACTTCTCTCATGCTACCCATCAGTCTTCCAGAAGGACCTGGGTGCACTCAAGGGCTTTAAGGCCAAGATTTATGTGGACTCTGATGCTGTACCACGTTTCACTCAGCCAGATCCGTCCCATTTGCCTTGAGAGAGAGGGTTGACCAAGAACTCAAGTGACTGCAAGAGGAGGGTACTATTGAGCCGGTTGAGATATCAGAGTGGGCAGCCCTGATCGTAGCTGTCCTGAAGAGTGACAAAAACAGTGTTCGCATTTGCCGTGACTAATAAACCCAGTCACAAAATTGGACCATTATCCAATTCTTAAAGTTGATGGCCTGTTCTCCTGACTGGTAGTACAGAGGAGAAGCACCTCAGGACGCTACAGGTACTGAGTCGTCTGGACAAAGCGGGAAACGAAGTAAGTGCCAATTAATGAGAGAGACTGTCACTTACTTGGGTCATCATATTGACAAAGATGATCTACATCCCCTTCAAGACCAAGTTCGGGCCATCAAGGAAGCCCCAGAGCCAACCTCCATGTCTACCCTCAAGGCTTACCTGGGTATGTTGACGTATTATAGTAAATTTCTGCCTAACCTCTCTACATCACTACATCCACTTTACCGTCTGTTAAGAAAGGGGGTCCCCGGAGGTAAGGCGTTTAAGGCGTCCAAGGAGCTCCTAACATCTGATGCATGTCTTACTCATTGTGACTCATCACTCAGACTTACCCTAGCCTGCAATGCATCTGATTATAGTCTGGGAGCGGTGCTCTCTCACAGGATGCCAAATGGGAGTGAAAGGCCTATCGGGTACGGATCCTGTACATTGGGCTCATCTGAGCGGAACTATTCGCAACTCGAAAAAGAGGGGTTATCCTGCATCTTCGGAATTAAAAAATTCCATGACACTCTCCTTAGGAGATCGTTTGAACTTATCACAGACCATAAGCCACTGCTGGGCCTCCTGAAGGAGGATCGACCAGCATCCCTTCAGGCATCAGCAAGAATCAAGAGGTGGTCACTCTTTCTCTCCAGTTACGAGTACACTCTGTCATTTCAGAAGACAGGTGCTCACGCTAATGCAGATGCACTCAGTCGTCTGCCACTTCCACTTAAGACTATTGCTGAACCAGAACTGGTACTACTGGCAGAATAGGCCTGGATGGATTATGCTGGAATGATTTTGAGAATAATAGGCTGCAAAAAGAGTATTATTCCGGAATAATAGGCTCCTAACCACTTTGTGTGCATGCTACAGAAGACATTTCACTTGAAATTGACCCACTTCATTGGTGGAAGGCACGAGTCAGCATTACCAAAATCGGCTGAAGCTACTAGAAAGGTTTTGCTCCTGCAACCATTGTCTGCCGCTACAGAGTGTGTTTTCTTCCTTTCTAACTCATTTTCAAATCATCAGGACTGTTCACTGGAAGACTATGTTGAACTCTCTGTAATGATTCCAGTATAACCGATGAAGTTTTCTTTTAGGAGAATAATAGGCGATATGAAAAGAATAATAGGTATTATTGTTAGGAATAAAAGAATAGAATAATAGGCTGAAAAAAAGCATAATCCATCAAGGACTATGGCAGAACACTCTCCGATTACCTCAGCAGACATCCGTACTTGGATCAGCAGAGATCCTATGCTGTCCCGAGATTTACAATACATCCAGTATGGGTGGCCAAACAATGGTGACTCCGAACTCAAACCATATTCTTCACGTTGACTTCAACTGTCATCATACGAAGGGTGCCTCATGTGGAGGACGAAGGTGGTTATACCCCCACCTGGACAAGTGGCAGTTTTACAAGAGTTGCATGACGACCAGCCTGGCATGACAAAGATGAAAGCACTAGCTAGGATGTATGTCTGGTGGCCAGGGATGAACTCGGACATTGTGAAGTCAGTCAGAAGGTGTGGCGAATACCAACAAGTTCAGTCATTGCCACCACCAGCCCCACTCAACCCCTGGAGATGGCCATTGAGGCCATGGGTGAGATTCCATCTTGACTTCGCCGGCCCATTCCAAGGGAAGACGATTCTAGTTGTCATTGACACACACTCCAAGTGGATAGAAGCCACTTGTACATCATCCACTTCATCAGATGCAGTCGTCAATGAACTACAAACATTGTTCTCCAAGTTTGGTCTCCCAGAGACCGATAATGGTACTGGATTTACCAGCCAGGAATTTCAATCGTTCCTCAAAGACCATGGAGTGAAGCATATCACCTCTTCCCCGTACCATCCGGCATCAACGGATTGGCAGAAAGAGCAGTCCAGATTGTTAAGAGAGGATTGAAGAAGGTGACCTCTGGAAACATGAGTGCTCGTATTGCACTCCTAGTAGTCCTTTCCGAACAACACTTCATAATACTACTGGAGTTTTACCAGCTGAACTTCTATTAGGACGTAAGCTGTGTACAAAACTTGACTTGTTTCATCCAAACACTGCAAAAAGGGTGGAGGAGAGACAGGAGGCTCAGAAAGCTAAGCATGATAGTAAGGCGAAGGCCCGAGCCTTTAAAATAGGTGACAAAATTTAAGAACCAGAGTCCTGCCTTGTTATGGCGAGATTGTGAAGATTACGGGACCAGTTTCACTTCATATCCGACTGACTGATGGTAGAATCTGACGTTGTCACCAGGACCAGCTGCAGAGATAATGGGGGAAATTACGGTCCGGAAGACGATGAAGTAATGCCAATGCCTGAGCAAACTGACTCAGAGACCCCTGGAAAAATAGATAGCGATTCTTCTCAACCTCAGGAAGTGGAATCCAATCCTAATTCCAACCATGAGCAGTCGTCGTAAGTGATTCATATCCATGTCGAACTTGTAAGGAATGTGAACACTATGAACCTTCGCACCTGTGACTCTATTGTGAGACTTTGTGTTTGTGTTATGCAGTGTATGCATACTTGTCTGTTTATTTTGTGTTATTTGGTTTTTATGTTTGATTAGAACCCTCTTAAGGGGAAAGGAATGTGGTATATTATATTGTGTGACCGGTCCTTAATTATATGTGTGTGATGTCATCTTTTACTTCCTCATTTTTGCACTACTTACTATATATTGTGCATGACTAATCTGTAAGATAGACTTCACGACTATACTATCGGAGGCAAACTGATCCACGCAAGTTACGATAACAGTATAATACAAAATAGCCTCAGGCAAGCATTACACTAACAAACGCTGCAGAAAATGTTTTTATGATAAAGCTAAGTGTTGTGATAAATCTCTGTAAACAATGTAATACAGAACAGCCTCAGGCAATAGTTACTCGCTACATTACATTTGGAAATTGATGTGGTGGTGAAGCATAATAAAGCAATAATCAATAGCCCCAGGCACTACACTACTAGCCCCACTAAAAGGTAGGGTGGTACACTATAATACTCAAACTATGTTGTAAACAATCTCAGACTACAAGCAAAGTAATGTTAAAAGTTTGGGAAGAACATTGTAGAATAGGGAGAAATGCCTAGCCTCATCCCCTGGCCACATTCACCACACCTGATCCGCATTTCGATACATTTCGGAGCCTTTACATAGTTCCTAATCTGTGTTGACCGTTTCACACGTTGGCAGAGACATGTTTGTGAGTGGGTGGATCGCTAATTTTGGCACTCCTACTATCTCAACTGATTGGGGTTGTGAATTTGAATCAGTGCTTTGGAGTCAACTTGCTAGTCTCCTGGGATTCAAGCGCACTCGAACCACGTCATATCACCTGATTACGAATGCCCTAGTAGAGCGATTTCACCGTCAAGTGAAGGTATCACTGAAGGACCCAACCTGCTGGACCGAATCCCTTCCACTAGTCATTTGTACAGCCTATAAACACGATGTCAAATGCACGGCTGCTGAACTCGTATACGGAACAACCCTACAAATCACAGGGGAGTTCTTTGCACCGAGTCATGGATCCATTAAACAGCCTCCAGTTGTTGATACAACATATGTATCTCGGCTTAAAGAGACTATGCAGTCTCTGGCTGCAATTTCCCCCAGGCACCCACCACATCGATGTACCTATGTCAGTGAAGCCTGCTCACATGTGTTTGGTCAGGTTTGATGCAGTCTGGAAACCATTGCAATGTTACTTTAAGTCTTTGAGTGCATGCCGCAATTTACATAATTATGTGCGTGCATTTTACTAGTCAAAGGAGGTCAATCGAGTTTGCACGAGGGAGCCAGAAACTCACCTTATGGACGTCAGTTGGACATGCAAGTACTTCAGAGGTGCACTCAACCTACACTGAATCTGAAGTCGCATGGCATGCTCACTATTGCGCTACAGCTGGAACCCAACTGCGAGAGCGCGAGTCTACAAGACTACCGTAGGTGAGGTCAAGAGAGAGAGCATTTTCAGTCATGAAAATGATTAAACTATACATAGATATGATGCTTAGTGAGTGTGATAATAATGTAGAGGAGACTGAGAGAGGTGTAGGACCATCCGTTATATGTAGTGTTGTGGATCACTCTTCATATGCCACAACCCAAAACAGGGTACATTGCACATGGGGAGATTGCACTGTTTGCATTTGTATGTCGTCGTCTTTCTCCCTCCTCCTTTTCTTTTGCTGCAGACATGGCAGTCTTGTTGCATTGGGTGATCAGCCTGTGTTCGTCCAACTGTGGTTGGAAAGGGTTGTTTCATCCAAGTGTGCAGGTGGCTGAAAGAGGGGTCTGATGAGGACCAAGCGTATTCTTTTCACTACTGCTGTCCACCAGAATTCCAGCACTCTCCAAAAGCTGTTTAGCCAGTGTGATGTGAAACTGCTCTTGCGGCAGTCTGGTTTACTCATTGGTCAATGGCAGTCTGGTTTACTATTGGTCAGTGCTTACCACAGATATATATATATATATATACATACAAGCCCAGGGTTTAGAACTTCAGGGCTTTCCACTGATAATGCAGTAGATTTAGACACCGCCTACAATCAGCACAACAAGAGTCCATTAAGATCTTAAAAGGACTAAAGGTCTGGTTAACCAGGTGTGACATAGAGTGCGCACTGATTGTAGTACATAATTTAAAAGGACAATGTAATGGATGGAATGTTTAGCTGCTAATCTACATTCAGAACACATGACTATCAGTGAAACATGAAATGCATATAGTACATTGTTGATCGTGTATACAAAAGACTATACTGTACTGGGTGGTACGCATACCTTCATAGACCTTCCTTTAGTTTCAATTGGCAAAAGTAGGGAAGCAAGAGCCATGATCAGGCATGAGACTGCATAAAGTGAAACTGAAGCAATGTCATTGAAGTGGAAAAGTACCTGCAGCAGTGGAAAAATACAAAGTTGTAAATGTTATATACATAAGTGTGCTGCAATTAAAACAAGATGACATGATATTAAGAGGGTTCTTAGCACTGCCATTCCATATAGCAGTTTTATAGTGTGGTGTTTCCTTATCACATTTGTTGGTTCTCCTGCACTTGTTTTGTATTAGCAAGTCGGTACTTCCCATGCAAATGTTTGTGTAGATCTGCCTTGGTATATCATTAACCTGTGGTGTGCACACGCGCTAGAGTTACTGTTCTTGGTCTGTGTGTGTATGTGTATGTATAACAAACTATTCTCTGTGGTGAGCAGCATACATTTTGGAATTAAAGTACAAATAATTTAGTAAAAGCAGACTCTTACAATGCATTTCCCATGCTTCATTCACAACTTTTGCTTAATGCGAACAGCATAGGCCGGTTACAAGAGTTTGATCATCAAGGCACAGGTTTATGAAGTTTTTCACGGATGTTAAACAGTACTGGAATAGAAGTGCTCTAGCCTCTTTTGAGGCTGTGCTAGTATATTCTTTGCTACGTACTTTCCATATACTTCTTGTTACAGACAAAAGGTGGGTAAATGTCATACACATGTATATGATCTCTATTTACTGTCAATTTCAGCAATTAACCTGTCAACCATTGTGGTGCATGGACTTGTCAATCAAAGAAATGAGTAACTTAAATATCTAGTGTCCATAGGCATACATTCTGTAATTAAAGACCACTTTTTTGTCAGTGGTGCATTCAGCCTCAATGGCCCGCAGTACTGTGTATGTAGGGTTATGGATTACCACACTATATACAAGTAAAACAAATTAGGAAATTTGAAGTGTAATATAGGGATTGTATAAAATGAACAGAGACAAGATTGGGACACAGACATGCTATACACATCAACAAAAATGAAGAGATCAAGATTGGGACACAGACATGCTATGATACATCAACATACCTTTGTTGGTACAGTGATGTATATAGCATGTCTGTGTTCCAATCTTATCTCTGTTCATTTCTATACAATCCCTATGTTACACTTCAAATTTCCTAAATTTTTTATTTACCTTGTCTCGTATCATTTTTAAGCAATAATTCTCACCACCACGTGCTCACCATATTCATAAACACCTGGCCAAGTATTGCTATACGCCCTAATAATCACACTCTGAGCCACAGAGTAATGTGTGATTGGTTTTGTTACTAACAAAGCAGGCTACGAGCAAGCGGCTGCGTTGGTAACTACAAATACTGAGCAAACCTGCTAGCAACACACTATTGGCCACCAGCACTTTGGCTTGTATCACAGTAGAATAGCGGGCCGCTTCTCCCCAGCAAACAGTAAGCTTACATAGAGTAGTGCCCTGGCAAAGACACTAACACACTCTACGCATGTGGTGTTCTGACAGTGACAGTATCACAAGAATCGTCAACACATCTCTCTTTTGCTTATGTAGGTATGGTTTGCATATATGGTTTTCAATGGGGATAGACCATCCCTATATACACAGTACTATACTGTACTGTGTGTTCTTTCTGTTTGCTGCCTACTGGACTTTTATGAACATGGATATGTAACTATACCTAGAAACTAACTATTTGCTGTATGGGGAAGGGTGTTGAAGTCCCTTTCACTAATTTATCATTGTGTCATCATTGTTGTTCTTCTGTTTCAATGAGCATAAGTGACAAATAATAGCATAAAGGTACAGTGCAGGTCAACAAGTCTCCCTGGGCTATCACTTTCTTAAGGGTTCAGGCACCATGGAGGTGTGCATAGCTGTTCAGCTGTGTCCATCCTGAGCCAGTGCATCCACTCATGGAGAATCACTGCCCAACACCTGCTCAGACAGGATGCTCAACCCACACCTGGTGCTGAAACAGCAGTGGGGTCCAGACCTCTTTGCAACAAGGCTAATGGAGCATTCCCCCAGAAGACTGTTGGAGGTCTTTACAGCAGCTCTAACCTTCTTGGGGTCAGAGGCCATTGCATTGCTGCAATGGTCTTTCCTTGATGAGTTAGAATGATAAGAGATACTCTCATCAAGTTTGTGGGGGTAGACATGGTTGCATTCAGCTGGTGGAGAGAAGTGCTCAAGCAATTGCAGGCGTCTGGTATTCTTCAGTGGCTATGAGGTCACTATTAGAGAGGCTGACTGGGGGGAAGGGTGTAAACTTCTCCCTGTTATGCCTGACCTCCTCCTCTTCCTGAGACTCACTCTGTGTCGGAGTCTCTAAACTCCAGGTCTTCTGTCTGCGAGAGAAAAGGCAAGACCAGATTGTCACAAGACTGTGCATAGGTGTAGGAAGTGCGGGGGGGGACCGGGGGGGGGGGGGGGGGGGGGGCACTGCCGCCACTAATTTTCACGAAGAAGACGTGCACATATTTGTAAAATCAAACTCACCCTGGTCCCAGGTATATAGCTGTCAAGGAGCCTGAGCAGCTCGGGACAGTGGATAGCTCAGACTGATCTAATTAACCGCACGGAAAAAGTTTCTGATTACTTGCGGGTGTTAATCATGAGCAAACGAGAGGCGGGTGATATCAGGGAGTACTGGTCCCGTAGCAAAAGACGAAGCGATTTCAAAACAATGAGGATTCTTCTTCAGATAGTGTTGAACCTCCCATGTCCAGGTAAAAGTAGATATAATAGGCAGGTTTCATCAATGTGTATGTTTTGATTATAGTGGTGGAAATTCACTAGACGACACTGCATCTACATCATCTGAGGCTACTGCAGCCTCTGTCTGTGTTCTTGGATGCTGTGAAAATCCTGAAGCACCTAATCAGCCTGTAGATCATGCTGTACTTGAATCAACCAAACAGCAGATTAGCAACAAGAATGAATTCTGACGCTTTAACCCGACATGGTATAAAGAATTCTCTTGGATTCACCTTTGCACTGATCGCAACAAGGTATTTTGTTACTGTTGTTTATCAGCTTCTGTGAAAGGTCTAGTCAAAATGACAAGACGCTATGAAACAGCGTTCATCATAGAGGGATTTCAAAACTGGAAGAAAGCCACCGAGTGGTTTCGTAAACATGAGGCTGCTGAAGGTCACAGGGAGGCTGTACTTGAACTCTAGAGTTTGCATTCACCTACTACTGTTCTTGAGCAACTAAGTAGTCAGGCAGTAAAAACGAGAGCTCAAAATAGGAATACGCTCTTGAAAGTGCTCTCAGGCCTCAGGTTCTTGTTGAGGCAAGGGCTTGCCATAAGAGGTCATAGAGAAACTGAAGGGAACCTAATCCAGTTGCTGTATTTACAAAGTTCTGAGTGCCCCCAGCTTGAAAGATATTGTCACACAGATGCAGGCAGAAGCAGCAGCTGCCATTAGTGTCCATTGCCTAGCACATTGTCTTAATCTCTGCTTGCAGGACACTGCTAAGAAATGTGTCTGTGAGAAAGGCCCTTGATATTGTAATTTGAAATTTCAAAATTAATCACGTATTCCCTCAAGAGAACACTTGTATTTGAACAATGCAAGCAAGACTTATCTATCCCTGGCACTAGTTTATGGCCACTATGTCCGACTAGGTGGACTGTAAGGACAGCAGCCATTGATGCTGTTTTGAGAAACTACCCTGCACTACTGGTGGCACTAAACACTATCAGCAATGAGTCACATGATGATTATGGTAGACGGGCTAACGGTATACTTTCACAGCTTGAGCACTTCGATACCTTCTTTGGGTTGAAGTTTTCTCACTTAATATTCAGTGCAACTGAACAAACATCCAATGCACTTCAAGGAAAGAATACTACAGTTCAAGAAGCTATCGTGGCTGCTAACATGGCAAAGTCATACTTAGTTAGACAAAGAGATGATGATGCATATGATTGTTTCTATTCCTCCACTGTTAAGCAGGCCAAGCAATATACTGACGATCCAGTGATACCAAGGTACAAGAGGCCCCCTATGCATGTTGATGGTGGTTATCAGTCTCACCGATTTACTGATGTGCATGAATTTTACAGAGTTCAATATTACGACGTTCTTGATTTGCTTAATGAAGAAATTTCAAGGCGTTTCGATCAAGCTTCCTTGGCATTGCCTGCAGCTATTGAAGATGTTCTAGTAAAGGCAATAAACAATTCAGATGAATCTTGAATTGAAGTGCCTGATGCAGTTGCTGAAGTATACTCTAAGGATATAAACCTGAAGAAGCTTGAAAAACAGTTGCAAATGTTGCCAGATCTCACTTCCACATATAAATCTTCGCAAGGTCTAAAACTGTTGAAGGTTACCTCTGTTTGTACAGTTTATGAAATTATGCATTTAGTTACACTTGCTAAAGAAATGTTTTGTGAGGTTGACAAACTTCTGCAGATATATTTAACTATACTGATTACCACAGCTACAGCAGAACGATCATTTTCGGCTCTTTGCCGTATTATGACTTACCTTCGCTCAACTATGTCTGAAGAAAGATTAAATAACACCATGTTGCTGCATGTACAAGGACCTCTGTGACAGTACAGATCTCTCTAAAATAGCACAGATGTTTGTGTCATGTAACTCAAGAAGACAAGGATATTTTGTAAACTTTGCAGAATAAGTGACAGAGTATATATATGTTCTTCCTTTTTTTTAATTTCCTGAGTATGATGTATTGTATGACACTAAATTTTTTTATGTTAATGTATAGCAACAAGGTTGGATTGGGGCTACGAAGTGGCCTGGGCTGTGTGGGAGAGATCCTGCACCTGGTACTAAACCTTGAGGGATGAGCTTGGTGGGAAAGGGTACAAGGTGATCTCCTAAAGTATGTGGGATATGCCCGTCTGGGGGTCTCATGAACCCCGTATTGGGTGTGAATAGCCTCCCAAGTACCCTGCATTGGGAATGCAGACTGCCCTGCATGGCCAAAAGCCCTAGCATCGGTCCCCAGGCCTTCCCCATTGCGCATAATTGTGTGTGCTTTTAAAATTGGGGAACTCCTTCGATCAAACATCATGAGAGGAATGACGTGTAGAGCGGACTTCAAAGTGACTACCTAAGATTCAGAATAGAGCCTGAGTTAGCAATACTCCACAGAGATGCTAACTGAGTACACTTGGTGTTCCTGCAGTGGATCTCGGGCTACTGTGTTGAGTGGGTGACTGATTTATCTGATGTATGTATATGAGCACTGTTGGAGAAAGGGGTACACACTAACCCAAAATAGTACTTACATCACAAGCACCATTGTCACTATACTATCTCCCCAGACCCCTCCTCCTCCTCCAAATTATAGCCACTTTTTTCATGGTCTGAATGCTATGCAAATCACATGCTTAGTAGTCAGTTTCCTCATGCTAAAATTGCATGTTAGATACCACTATGTTGAATGGCTAAACTACCTGGGCATTAAAAGGAGTTAAAAGAGCACCAATTCTGGCAGCTGATGTGTGCAGTCCCAGAGCAGTTGCTCGAACACTTGTAGCATACACTTCAGGGGTGTAAACATAAACAGCTTGAAACAATCCAGTTGCAAATGCTCGAATTACAAATAGAAAGAGAGTGGTCAGTGCCCTAAAGTAAGGAAAAATCATGTGTAAACACACACCAAACATTCATATCATTATCTAAAGCTTGATGTCAACATACACAGGGCAAGGAGATCAAGAGAGAATGAGAAAAACAAACTTCTGTCTGGAGTCTTCCATGGTGGGTGGATTTATGGCTCCTACTTAACCATCTGCCAATGCTCCCACTCTGATGAGGTGTTACTGGTCGATTCCTAATGGCGTTCTGACAGCACATGATTGTGGTGGTCTGTAGTGTGAGGCTGTCAGTTAGACAACGACCAGTGCAGCTATTGGATGGAATGATGGGACAGACTTTTGTTTGGCAATTGTGGCTCAGTGTCTGGTTTCCTGGTCATTAGACCTGGGTTTGACTCCAGATGGAAGTTTGTTTTTCTCATTCCCTCTTGATCTCCTTGGCCTGTGTATTCATATCATGTAATACTCTGTATGTAGAGAGATATGGTCTAGCCCTAGCTTGAGTCATTACGACTGCGCCCACTTGTAATTACGGCGCCGCTGTATATACTTGTTGAGTGCCACACATGTTTGCTACTACTCCAAATGCAGTGGGCTGGATTCTAGCTGATTGGATTACTGCTTCTTTACGGCTTTTAATCAGGCTGGATGGTTTTCAAGCCATCTTGACGCCACCCAGACAGCTTTAAAACGGGCCTGGACCATGCAGAAGCCGTCTGGATGGCTTTAAGATGGGCCGCTGGTTTTAAATTGGTCCTAAACATATACATGCACAAGATTGTACACCACATGTAATAATAAATTGCAGTGTAGAGAAGTCCGTCCATTATCAAAGTACTGATTGTGGGCTCCATAACACTGTAGTATAACGAGGATACTTCTGTGGTCCCAACGTACAGGCGCAAGACTAACCTAAATGACTGTGGATGGGGGGTGGGTGGTGTGGTGTTGCAACACTCCACCTGTAAGTTTTGTCTGGTAGCTGTAGCTCAGTGTTTGTAGGGCTGGGTCCATTTATTAGGTAAAAAACCCAAAGAACCAGAGGTGCTGGTGCCATGGTGCACAACCTTAAATGTACTCAGACTACTTTTATTGTAATGCACTCTCAATAAACTGGATGAGATCAAAGTTACACTTCGCTTGCACTCCAAATTTTTACTTGGTTCTGTTTTGACAGCAGTATTACGTATCAAACTGTAAAGCGATACACTGTGAGCATGTTTACCTTTGAAAGGGTCATTCAGCACAACCTCCATGGTTATTAAATCATGCCATAACTCCAGAACTAAACCTTATCTTGAAATGTAATATGCACATCGAAGTACTTTGGGCATATTCTGTGCCCTGTACAGTAGCAATTTCTGATATCTTGTCACTGGTGACAGGGGCGTAGCCAGGATTTGGGGGGCTCAGAGCTTATTTAGCCACGCCCCCATTTTGAACTGATAGGCGATCGCTCTCTGTAGTGCGCTATGTGGACAGTTTCGTAGCTACTAGATCTAAGCAGTACTGTAGTGACACTATAGAGTGTTCGAGTTAAATTAGCTACTGGGGCTCATCTTGAACTAGAGGGGGTTCGTCTGAACCTGCTAACCTTTTAATGTCGGCGTCTCTGTATATATGCAGTTGCAACGAAACGAGCGCTAGAATGTAAGGTAAGTATTTTGCAGTTCTAAGTTGTCATGCTTGTCAGGCCAAGCAATGATATAATAGAGTCTAAGTAGTCACTGGCCCAATTTGAAATCACAAAGGCTAGCAACAAGCATGCCAATAGATCCCGGTACAGTTGCCAGTGGCTAACTATAGATCCCGAGGAAAGATCTCTCGTTTTTTGCAACCTCATTGGTCACTTTAAATTTCCCGTAGTCTAATCATTTCTGGGTATAGTTACATATTTACGTAAACAGAAAGTGTCTCTGACTAGTAGCTAAAGGTGAATTATTTTTGTCGAGCACTGAAAAACTTTATATATCATTTTCAAAGGGGATAGACCATAGCAATCCCTATATACACAGTACTACCTTACTGTGTGATACCAATCATCACATTCCTATATTCTATTCTCAGCTCCCTAGTTGCTACGCGGTAGTTGCTAAGTAGATACTATGTGGAGAGGAAAGCAATAAGCATCCATATCAGCAGTGATAGAGATGTGGAATGGAAGACTGTGTTTGACGAAATGGTGTAGTTCAATGAGAACAGAATCGTGTCATTCATTATATCTCCTCAGTTGGAGTGCAGTCTTGCATGCATTGAGGATATAAGCGTCTGGCGTTCCCCACATAGAAGGCATAAGTCAGAAGCCTTCTTCTATAGACACACACAGATTGGCGTTTTGGGTGGTTCCGTTGCAATCACAAGAGTTGTGTTAGGGAGATCCTGAATGGCTATGAAAATTGGCAATGTAACATTCCGCTGAATACACTGGAAAGCTACTTCATGAATGAGTATTCTGCAGTGGATGTCGATCTCAACAATTGGCCGGCCTGGTTATCAAACTGTTTAAAAGAGTCTGATCCTCTTCCGGAGTGGGATTCCGATCTCATCTCAGCATGAGGTGAAGGCCCAGTTGCGTTGCATGTCTGCTGCTTCTGCCCCAGGTACAAAGTATGGAAGGCGTTCGATCAGAATGAGAGTCTCCTTGCGCTTATCTTTGAGGTATGTCGTAAGAGACGGAAGATCCCTTCTGCCTGGAAAATGAGTACTACTATTTTGGTCTATAAGAAAGGGGATGAAGGTATTCCAAGCAAATGGCACCCAGAATCCTTGCAGAATTCAGTTTACAAGCTGTACGCAGCTGTCTGGGCAGAGACTGGCAAGCTGGGCAAGCGAGGCTGGGGCCAACTCTTCCTCTCAAAAGGGCTTCATTACAGGTGAAGGGTGCGTCAAGCATGCTTTAGAATGTGCGGCGCTCTAAGCGTCTGCTCCGCCTTGTGTGGTTCGACCTAAGAAACGGTTTTGGTTCTGTTCCGCACAAACTATTGTGGTTCTCCTTACGGAGCATTGGTGTGCCTGATGAGATCTGGGCATCTTGCTCAGTCCAAACCCGGAGGCTTGTCTGGATAAACTCGTGGAGGAATTCAGGGTGAACACGGAAAGCTCTTCAAGTCTGCACTGGCAGACTGGATGAAGCTGGAGGCATTCAAAGAGTTTGTTGTTCCCAAACAGGATTACGTGCTTGGATCTACCTTAGCGCATAAGTAGGTTTTTTGGAAGACTGTCAAACAGTCACTCAGTTTGCCAGGGCGAACATGGTGACGTCATTTTCTATGTCCCCGTTGCCCAGGGAGGGCCCCAGGGAGGGCTTCGTCTGCGTAGTATTGTCGATGAGATTAGATGATTACTCACGCAGTCAAGATGCTTACTTCTCCGGCTCTTGTTCGGGGGGGGATGGGGGTGAGGACAGAAGGGCATGAAAATCAGTGGTGGTTTTTGGCAGGTCAGTGGAAAAGTGCAACTGAGAACCGCCGTGGGGATGTCAGCTCCATTTGGAATAGGCTGAGGCCTTTGCTGGGGAAACCGGAGTTCGTCTCCATGGTGACGATCCGATGCTGACAGGTATCTACATTGAAGATCACAAACTCTCTGGTGGGTTCTTCTGCGGGAGTTGCGCACCGAGAGTGGTAAGACTTGGCTCAGCAAGTGGGTGAGTCTGGCTGAACAGGGAAGGTTCACCTGAACTGTCAGTCAGGCATCTGAGTCTAACTACTGGCTAAGAGACTGCCGTTACTTGAGGTACAGGGAGTACCGGTGGCCATCAAGCAACCATTAACCAGTGGCTGCTCATCGCAGGAATGGGGATGGAAGCGGGAGAAGTATGCAGCTATTAAGGAACAGCTTGAAGGGAAAAGGCTCCAGGTGTGTTACGACGGTTTATTGTGGGCTCGCTGGGAACATGGGACCCCGAAAATGATCACCACCTTCGCGAGATTGGGATCGGTCATAAGTATGGGACCCTGTTCAAAAAGCTCTGCTGCCGTGATGCCATTTCTTTAGTTACGGAGTGTGGACTGTCAGATCCAGTCTGCATGCTGGTAGGGCTTCCAGCCATTAAATCTGTTCACCTCCTAGTATGTGGCTGGCTGCCTAATGGCCTTTCACTACAAGGAACCACCGGCTATCCGCAAGGATGAACCAGTCTGGTTACGGGCTGGGTAGTGCTCCTCCGTAGCTGGATGTATTTTTCAGCTTTGGAGATGTGGACACACTGTTGGATAAGGATGATTCTACTCCACCAGTCTCACCCTCCTTTGATGTGGCTTCGGCTGAGCAACATGTCAGGGACATCTACAGCAGTTATGCTCACCACTGCTCTCACCATAGCTGGCTTCCACATGCTGCATCTCCCAACATTCCCTTTGATTCAGATGACATCCAACAGGAAGTAGCTATAGCAATCAAGTGCCGAAGTAGCTGATCTTCCCTTAGCCCCATTGACCAAATACCATTTGATTCAATTTGTTCAAGAAATGTTGTTCTTTGCTCCTAGCTCTCCTCAGCCTGAACAACCTCGGCTGGAAAACCTCTTCAGTTCCTAAAGCATGGAAGGTAGCTGTCATCACATTGATACCAAAGAAATTAGCATCATAAAACCCTGAAATTTTCTGTCAGACAGACCTCACTTCATGTGGTTGGGAAGATATCCATAATGAAGATGAGGCTGCACTCTCAATGAACAGATACCAACATCCAAAAAATCAAAGGTTCCTGGCAGCATTATACAAAACTAGCATCTGCCATTGAGGAAACACCATAAGTCTATAACAGTGTGTTGGCTTGATCTTTTGATCTTTAATCACAACTCTATACCAGTCTGTTGCCGATCTTTCAATGCTTTTGGTAGTGTCCATCATCAACTCACTTCACTCTTAGATATTACCATGTCTCAAATCAGTTTATCAAACTGGTTGACCATCTCTACACTGATCTCTTTGCCTTCATTTCTACAAAGACCTGGTTCACGGTGGCTATTGCACTCAAAATCGATGTTTTTCAAGGGGATCCTCTATCAGCAGAGATTTTCAACATGGTGAAGATACTATAAAGCCCCACCTTACATCTCTGGGCAACCACTTCTCACAATCTTGGTCTCTTACGATACGCCAATGACACTTGCTTCAAGTGCCCCTGTGTTAATCTTGAGTCTTCTAGTGGCCTGGGTGAGAAAATCCCTTTTGTTGAAAAACAGCCTGTTCGGTTCCTGTGTGGTAATATTTATATCCCTCACAACCAGAGGCTTGCAAGAAAACACACAAAAGAGAAAACCAACATGCTTAAACAAGTTGATGCCACATCACAAGAAAGCAGACGCTGCACCTATACAAGCTTGGTGTGTGTGTCCGGATATCACTTGGGACCTTATCATCCTTGATTTCCCTCCTTAGAAAATCTAGATCAACTGGTCACAAATAGGTCAGGCCTTGCCAGATTTGCAGATCCATCAGGGCTCTACCTTCCTCAAGCCAGTGGAGGTCTGGACATTATAAGAAGACACAGGTGCGTAAGGTAGCCTTACTGATGACAACCAGAGACCCCAGTGTGTAAACTCTACAAAGCTCCAGTTACAAAAGGAGCTCTAGAACTGAGAGGGAAGTTCCTGCCAATCACAATAACCCAGCAAGTATATACTAGTTCTCCAGAAGAGTCTAGGAAAGCTCTCGTGAAGATGGCCAGAAATGAAGTAACTCACCAAGATGTTCAACAGCGTCTCGTACATGCGGCCACACTACATAGCCAGGGTAACTTCCTGGAATTTTCCTGGAATGAGTGTGCCACTATATGGTCAAGAGCAGTACAGTCCTCCTTGTCCCAATATTGGATCAATGCTGCTCAAGACACTTTATCCAACAATGTGAATCTAGCCCTCTGAAGGTGAAAGGTGGTGGGGTGTCAGATAAGTGTGAATTTTGTAGTGAGAGACAGACGCCCGCACACGTTCTTAATTGTTACATAGCCATCGGTACAATAAGTGCCACGATGATGTCTCCTCAAAGTCATCATAATATTTCTTAAAACAAAACTGAGTGGAGATTTTACTATGATCACTGATTTGGAGTTAGTTATCTCTTCCCACTTGAGCTCCCTTCTTCTGACCTCTGCCCTGACCTAGTTGCTTCAGTCAGCTTTAGAAGCAAGCCATTATTATCGAAAGCACCATCTTCTACAAGGCAGTCCAAGATAAGAAAGCAGCAAAATACCTTGAGCTAGCCTCTGAAGTAGAGAGTAGTGGCTTCAACACAGAACTAGAAATTGGTTCCCGGGGGCTTGATTGCCTGGATGGTTTTCAAAACCTCTGTGAAACAATCTCTGGGGGGAAGTGTAATTGGAAAGAATTACTTTAAGATGTTGTCAGGACTACTATAAGAGGTTCATACAATCTGGACAAGCAGACAACACCCAATGGAGTTTAATGCTAATTAGACGTAGTTAATGTAGGATGCACGAGTGTGGCTGGCAGTATGGCAGTGGCGCAGCTGGCGCGAGCATGCGCAGTCCACCTGGCAAGAAAGCTGCTCTGAGCATGCGCAGAAGTATTGGGCCACGAGGCAAGTGCTATCCAGCACCAGCAGCAAGTCGGCAGGCCAGGCGAGGCAGCGCAGCAGTGGCAAACTTTTCTTGATTTCTCTCTCGATAACCCCCTGGCTATGGAGAACGCGGGCGCAACTCCCCCACCTACCGAGGAACCGGGGACATCGGCGGAGGCCAGGAACTCTGGCGCCTCGACGGACGGTGCGATGTCTCGCGACGAAGTTCGCCGCCTCATCCGCGAGGAGGTTTCGGCAGCCCTGGCGGGAGCACTGCGACCAATGCCGTCTTCTACTGCCCCCGGTGAGTGACCCACAATATGTGTATGTACGGGGGAGCAGGCTGGCATAATTATAATATCACACCTGGTGTCTTCGCACCTGTTGCATGCACGTGGCGCGGCAGGCCGCCGCCCGGACGCAGGCGCATAACGGGCTCTCTGGAAACAGAGCATGGCCAGTGCTTGCACGGCTCGGCCACCGTTGCATCGCCTCTAGTAGTCCATGAGCTTACCTTGCTCAATTACCCCCATCAGGCACCTCCGTGGCACCCACCTCCACGGTAGTTCCCTCCACTGCAATCTCGACAACCCTACCAATGTCCCTCCCATCAATTCCGCTAATACCAGTGTCACTAGTGAGCGGCGGCAGCCCAGTCTCCACATCGGTGGTGGCCTCTCGCACGGCCTCTCGCGTTTCCATTACCAACAGCCCGGGTGTGATCAATACCAAAGGGGCTGGGGGGCCATTCAAGATGGCAGCAGTATTGCCCCCATCCCCGCAAAACTGACCAAGAAGATCCGGGCCCTAGAGTTTGTCGAGATGAGGGAGCTCCTCCCGGATAACATCGCCATGGCTGAGCGCCTGGCAGCACTTCCCTCAAGTGTGACACACGCCAAGCCACCCAGCGAACGAGAGATCGGGGGTGACAAGGCACTTATCACATGGGTGGCCTCCTTCTGTACTTATGTGGCAATTGTTGCGGAGGCCCACCCAGAACGGGTGGTAGACATGTTGGCCTACATGCGTCTCCTCATTCGGGAAGCAGGCAAGTTCGGCGGCACGGGGTGGCTCACGTACGACTCTGTCTTCCGGCGGAACAATGAGGGAAAGCATGCCCGCTGGAATTATCTGGATGCATCCCTCCATCAGGTGTATATTGCCACCCCTGGGGAAAAGCCATTGGCACCATGCCGGTACTGCCAGGAGATTGATCACTCGCTGTGCTGTCGCTGCCTTGGTTCCTAAGACTACCCCCACATCTACTGACCCAGGCCCCTCCCACACCTGGAGACCCAACATTAAGGGAAAGCGCCCCGCCCCATACCCACTACAGCGCCCCGTCTGCATGTCGTGGAATGCAGGCAGCTGCAGATTCCCAGGGAAATGTGGGTACGCACATATTTGCACTATCTGTGAAGGCCCTCACCCTGCCGTCTACTGCCGCGACCCGAGAGTGCACATGACAGCTCAGAAAGGGCCGGGGGAAGCTCCCCAGAAACGTGGGCCCCCCGGAGGACCTCTCAGCGGCTGAGGGATGGCGCTTCCTGTAACAGAAGCGGGACGATGGCACTGAAGCCACTTACCCATCTCTAGAATAAACTAAACACCATTATCATGCGATATATACCCATATACCTATCATTTGTTGTGTTGTAGTGAAAACCTATGATGCAACATACAGGCGGGCAGGGTGTATCTTGGGCATGCACGCAGGGATGAACTGGCCTTCGGGGGCAGTGGTATGGGTGAACGTTAGGAAGCGCAGGTGACATGCATGATGTTGAGCATCTCACAGTCTGTAGATAGCTCGATACAGCCCCTCGTTAGCATGTGATAATTCTCGCTTCTCTTCCACAGAGCATCAGGTGCTGACCTATGCTAACTTCTCCAAGGGCCGCTACCGCTTCACAGGGGACCTTCTTAGGCTTGAATCAGCATCCCCGCCCGTGCAGAACCTTCCATTCTCCAGCACTCCCATATCACCTCTCCGAGCAGGCGCATGGGACAAGGCGCTTAGGTCCCTTCCCGACAGAGATCTTGCTGACTTCATCAGGCGCGGAATCACCAAGGGATTCCGCATTGGCATCCTGGACGAGAGGCACTTACAATCAGCCAGCCGGAACTTGAAGTCAGCGGATGACAATCCACAGGTCATTTCTGCGTACCTGGAGCGGGAGGTGGCTCTCGGCCGCCTATGTAAGCTATGTCCAGTTCCTTCCTCACCGGCAGTGCACATCAGCCCCTTTGGGGCTATCCCCAAGAAGTACAGGCCTAACAAGTGGCGCCTGATCATGGACCTCTCATCCCCGGCAGGCCACAGCGTTAATGATGCCATAGCGGAGGACATGTGCTCAGTCACCTATGCCTCACTAGATCAGGCGGTGAAAATGACCCAAGCACTTGGCAAGGGCTGCCTTCTGGCCAAACTTGACCTCAAGGAAGCGTACAGAGCGGTCCCCGTGCACCCCTCAGACCAGCGTCTCATCGCAGTCCAGTGGAAGGGGGAGACGTACATTGATAGGGCCCTGCCCTTTGGACTTCGCTCAGCACCAAAGCTTTTCTCCGCCCTCACGGATGCTATGATGTGGTTTCTGTACGAACGGGGTGTTGAGGCAGCTCTCCATTACTTGGACGATTTCCTGCTCCTCGGCCCTCCGAGCTCGGCGGGATGTGCTCAGTCTCTGTCAACGACTCTGGCTCTCTGTGAGGAGCTGGGCTTTCCTGTCGCCCCGGAAAAAACCGAGGGCCCTACAACCGTGCTGACATTTCTGGGGATCGAACTGGACACATCTTGTCAGGTTCTACGCCTCCCGGACGACAAACGGGAGAGACTCCTAGCTGTGATCCAGCAGTGGATGTCACAAGCGGCATGTCCTGCACCCCGGGGTTCGGGGAAGAAACGTGACCTCTTGTCACTGCTTGGGCTGCTCAGCCACGCGGCAGTGGTGGTGCGGCCGGGCAGGGCCTTCCTCCGCAGCCTATTCGATGCAGCGGCTGTAGCTCGGGAACTAGATCACTGGGTCCGCCTCAACAAGGCAGCCCGGGCTGATCTATCCTGGTGGTACACCTTTCTCCATATATGGAATGGGAAGAGCATTATGCCTCCTTCTAACCCCTCCGGTGTGATCCGATCAGACGCGTCGGGATCCTGGGGTTGCGGGGCAGTCTACGAAAACCTATGGTTCCAGCTGCAGTGGCCACCATCATGGGAGGGGGTTACTATCGCCCCAAAGGAACTGGTACCCATTGTAATGGCGGTGATACTCTGGGGACCTCACTGGGCAGGCCAACGTATCTGCTGCCTGTGCGATAATGCAGCTGTGGTGGCAGCAGTTAATAAGGGGTCAGCCAGGGACCCAGCACTGGCCCACCTACTGCGGCTGCTGGCCTTTGCATCAGCAGTACTCGACGTTTACGTCACGGCATGCCACTTTCCTGGGGTTTATAATGTATCGGTGGACGCACTGTCACGAAATAGACTTCAGCAGTTCTTTCTCCTCAATCCTCAGGCCTCTCCAGTCCCAGCAATCATCCCACCGGAGCTGAGGGAGTTAGTCCTCAACAGAGAGCTCAGTTGGACATCACCTCACTGGACGGCGCTGTGGAGCAAATGCTGGAGAGCAGCGTTGCGCCTTCCACCAGCAAATCGTACAAGTCGGCCCAGCGTCGCTACGCAGCATTCTGCGTGAGGTTCCAGATACAGGAGCCTTTTCCACTCAGGGAAGACCTTCTCTGTCGTTATGTGGCTTTTCTAGCCCAACAGCACCTAAAGTATCGCACCATTAAAGCGTACTTGTCTGCGATCAGGTGTCTCCAGATACAGCAAGGCATGGGCAACCCATTTGCAGATGGGGCAATGTCTCGCCTCGAGTATGTGCTGACCGGAGTGAAGCGGGTGGAATCTCGCACTGGAGTAGCACCACGCAAACGGCTGCCAATCACGCTGGATATTATGCAACACCTCCAACGAATATGGGTGGGGGATGAGCCGCATGATGAAGGCACCATGCTCTGGGCAGCGGCCTGTACGGTTTTTTTCGGTTTCCTACAGGCAGGCGAATTTACAGTCCCCTCCCCGGCTACATATGATCCCGAAGTCCACCTTAACCTAGGAGATCTGGCTCTGGATAACCACAGCAACCCATCTGTAATACGTATCGCCATCAAGCAGAGTAAAACTGACCCGTTTCGGCAGGGTGTCCACATCTTCCTGGGGAGCACAGGGAGCGTGGTTTGCCCGGTTAGAGCCATCATAAGGTATTTGGGCATTCGTAATCCAGAACCAGGTCCCCTTTTCACTACCAGCACAGGGGTGCCTCTTACAAGGGCATACCTGGTTGCAAATCTGCAGGCAGCTATTCGACAGGCGGGGCTGGACGAGTCAGCCTACAACGGGCACAGCTTCAGGAGTGGAGCGGCCACAACTGCTGCACAAAATGGCTTGGAGGACTCCCTGATACAAACACTTGGGAGGTGGCACAGCGATGCCTTTAAACTCTACATCAAGATCCCGCAAGCACAACTGTCGTCAGTCTCGCGAACATTGGCACGCTCCCGGTGAGGCTGGCCGGCCATTAGCCAAAGGGACACTATAAGTGCAGATAGACATACCCTCATCTGTATATACTGTACTGTGTGCAATGTCCATGTTCATGATGTTGAGATATGATATCAGTAGATGTCTATGTATTCTGGCGATAAGGGGGGTATCAAGGAGGGCATGGGCTGGGGATGGCGTAGAGGCAGCCATATTGGCTGAAAATCCCATGCCCTCGACAGAAAGTCAAGGGGGTCGGGCGCAGAGTGGGCGGGGCCCCAGGAAATGCATGGCGGCAGGGGCAAGCATTAATTAGGCCCAACAATAACTAGAGGTGCCCCTGCAATTATTGAGAGGGGCACCATAGTAAGGCAGTTTATTAGGGCTTGCCCCTGTAATTATTGCTGATAGATATAAGGGGGGGCCCCAACCGCAACGACCCTTGCATGATACCTCCAAACCCTTCCCCCCTCCCAGCGGGTAGGGGGGATTAGGTAGCATAGGTGTGGGGGGCAGATTGTTACGAGCAGTCCTAACATTAAATGGAGTTTAATGCTAATTAGACGTAGTTAATGTAGGATGCACGAGTGTGGCTGGCAGTATGGCAGTGGCGCAGCTGGCGCGAGCATGCGCAGTCCACCTGGCAAGAAAGCTGCTCTGAGCATGCGCAGAAGTATTGGGCCACGAGGCAAGTGCTATCCAGCACCAGCAGCAAGTCGGCAGGCCAGGCGAGGCAGCGCAGCAGTGGCAAACTTTTCTCCCTCCCTCCCTCCCAATATCTCTTGCTCTATACTATTTCTATCTCTTCCTATATACTTGTTCCCTTCTTTCAAGCCGTCTATGGCATACAACTCTATGTCTCAATCTCTTCTTTGCCCATCCTCGGATGTGGCCTTCGTGCATGGGTCGTTGGCGTAGAGGCAGCCATATTGGCTGAAAATCCCATGCCCTCGACAGAAAGTCAAGGGGGTCGGACGCAGAGTGGGCGGGGCCCCAGGAAATGCATGGCGGCAGGGGCAAGCATTAATTAGGCCCAACAATAACTAGAGGTGCCCCTGCAATTATTGAGAGGGGCACCATAGTAAGGCAGTTAATTAGGGCTTGCCCCTGTAATTATTGCTGATAGATATAAGGGGGGGCCCCAACTGCAACGACCCTTGCATGATACCTCCAAACCCTTCCCCCCTCCCAGCGGGTAGGGGGGATTAGGTAGCATAGGTGTGGGGGGCAGATTGTTACGAGCAGTCCTAACATTAACTCTAATCTCCTAACTACATACCCGCATATACGTACTTTGTTTCAAGTTAGCTAATGGTTTGTATCACCTTATACATGCATACCTAGCTTTAACTAGTTTGAACATGAGCAAAATCACCTGCGCCATGTATGGATGTTCATGTTTAGGTGGGCTCATATCATGTCAAACCCTCATGTTCACGTATAACTCAGAGAGGGGGGGGGGGGGAGGGGGGAGAAGGAGAGAAAAGAGAGGACCTAAAGTGATGGCTTCTCAGTCTATTGATGAGAGGAACCAACTTGAATGCGATGTGCGACTACTTTGCTACATGCTATGGCACCATGAAAGCTCCCCAGCAAAAGGACAACCATTATCGAGGGATGAAGAGAGAGCAGGGAAGACCAACTTCCACTGGTAGACACTATTCGGGGGGAGATCGCATCTTGGTTACACTATTACAAACACCTAACACACCATCAACCTACTGCAGCACGCAGATTGACACGTCCTTAATCGCAAAAGACCCAGCTACATGCCAACACCTTCTTGATGTTATGGTACAGTGGTCAGGAATGAAGGCCAAGGTTCCAAAGTGCCGCTCACTAGATATCATGGGAAACTAGTGGATCCAGGGCTCACTTTATGCAATCAACCAGTTCCATTTATTGCCCATGACTCCATCAAATTCCTTGGCCTACAATACAACTTCCCCGGAACAGTGAACAAGCAAGGGAGAGCATCTGCTAACAATGCTACAAGCTGTGGACCAGTCTGGGATTACCAGGGTACAAAAGCTCAAGTTGTACATGTACAAACAAGGCATCTGCCCATGCCTGTCATGGCTGCTAACCATTCAGGAGTTTCAGTTATCACGGATCCAAAAACAGCTGGAAGGTCCTGCCACCAAATATCTGAAGGAGTGGGCAGGCCTTGCTCGGTCTGCACCCACTACCCGTCTGTATCTTCCATGATATGATGGAGGGCGAAGTAGATCCCATAAAACGCCTTTCGTGTAACTTTTGATGCGTTCACGAAGCACGGAAGGATCTGGTTGAGGTAAACGAACATTAATTAGCATATTAGCTTATTCACTTGCCTTTCATGCTATAACTTGGAGGAAAATTCCAAAAAATTTCACCCCTTTATTGTGCATTAGGTAAGTTGTGTTGTTTGTAGAAAGATAAACTTACTACAAGCGCAGACAAACTGATTAACAGACAGACAGACAAACCTAACTTCACTGCTCTCATGTGTGCCAAGGGTAATTGACGCATTGAAGGAGCATCAAATTGGCAGAACCTTGTCGACAACGCTAATCGGTAATTGGCTTGTTCACTTGCTATATCCCTACTGGGAAATACAACCAACACAACAGAAAGGCAGAGGAACACATGACAATTTGACTGAAACAGTCATTTTCTCAACTTTCAAGGTGATGCTCTTACCAACTACTTATGTCATCGATTTTTACATGAATTGTTGTTAAAAGTTCTTACACTTGTTATTCATTACATACGCATATTCCAAATGTTCATGCACACAAAAATATATGTACTTACGGTGTTGTGCATATAAAGAGAAGAAGAAAACCAATCATCGCTATGGTGGACTCAAGAGCAATAGTCTTTTTTCTTCCAAGTACTTCTATAATAAGTATCGTAACAATCAGTCCTGTAAGAGAATTTTACACATTAAATAAATTTGTCAGGCAAAGTAGGTACTGAGCAAAATTGCTAATGCATCCGTCTGCTAACTCAACCTCAACACAGTGCATGTTGTTCAGCTAACTCATTGCTGAGCATCATGTCTCGAGTTGGAGCAAACACATTTACATCAAAAGCTGTTACTAACCCCTATCCGGAGGGACTACCTGGTTTGGAGACTTACCTACAGCAGCTACGTAAGTACTAAGTACGCCATCAACTAATCCGCATCTGCATCATTGTTGCAGAGTAATATTAGCAGCCTCAAACGATGCTGCCCTAGCACATGATGGTGGCTGTGTCATGCTGTCGACAGTCCCCCGCAAAAAATTGGTGCCTCTGGAACATCTACGGTAATTGTGATTGGTCCCCCACTGCCACGCAAGGTCCCCTCACCTAAAACACTACAGCATTCCCGACGGGATATGGAGCAGTTCATCAGTGTGTAATGTAACGTATCATACTAACAAGTAAATAAAATTTTTAGGAAATTCAAAAGGAAATGTAGGGATTGCATAAAAAGGAAAGGAGACAAGATCGGGACACAGATATGTCGAAATATCAACATAACATTATGGCTACGTCGATATATATATCATGACATGTCTGTGTCCCAATCTTGATCCTTTCCTTTCCTTCCAAATTTCCTACATCTTTATTACTTGTCTCCTGGACTTAGGTTCATTCATTTTGCTATTTTGCAGTTTACTTGGTAGCAAACGTTGTACATTAGCTGAATTAGCTGGACAGTCTACAATCACTGGACTAAATATATGATAATAATGTTCAATGCCCCAGTGATCAATATTGTGATAAAAATGTTCGTAAACAAGGTAAATCCTGTAACACAACAAAACAGTGTCAGGCAAGCATTACTGTATTTCACTAAAGCTCCACTAAATGTGAAATTCGATAAAATCTCTGTAAACAATGTAAATCTTGTAATATAACAACAACAAAGCCTCAGGCAAACATTTCTGCAATAAAGATGTGGATATTAATACCCAATGTGATAAAAGTTCTGTAAACTATGTAAATCTTGTAATAATAATAACAATACTACTCATAAGGCGACCATACACCCACAATCATGGGCGGAGCCACACATACGTTCAAATCCTTACCATCTGTTCCTCCTTCACCTGAGGAACATACCTTACCATCCTTTTGCCCCTCAATGTAATATAACAACAACAAATAGCCTCTGGTAAGCATGTAAATCTTGTAATACACAACAAGAGAGCGCCCAGGAAAGCATTATTGCATCTCACTAACAAAAGCTCCACTAAATGGTATGATGATATCCCTACGATCAATGCTCTGATAAAATCTCTGTAAACAATGTAGCCTCAGGCAAGCATTACTGACAAAAGCTCCACTATTGTACAACACATGGAAATTGGTGTAATGTAGTACACCAATGATCAATATTGTGATAAAATCTCTGTAAAGGATGTTATCTTCAGTAAATAACCTCAGGCAATATATTGTGACGTAGCCATAATGTTACATTGATATTTTCTTATCTACAAGTAAATAGGAAATTTGGAAATATAGGGATTGCATAAAACGGAACGGAGACAATAATGGGACGCAGACATGTTAATGAAACATGGCTATGTCGCAAAATATTGCCTGAGGCTATTTTATTGTAAATCCAGTCCTCTTAATCAAGTTGGTGGAGAAATAGACCAATTAATTACATGCGCTTCTGTGCTGAACGTGTTCTCCCTTTTTTTTGGGCAGATGGGTTCCACTAGTTTTACTGGTATAGAACAGCAACGAAGGTACATGTAAGTAGATCTATCCATTGGGAAAGTGCAGTGGATTTATTTTAACTAAGTTATGCATCATTTATTTCTAAAATGTACATGGTTCTCATGTCTTTGTCGGTTACAGAAAACGCACAAGGTATTACTGTTGGACAAAGATGATGAGTTGGTCTTCCTTAACAATATAGGAGAATGTTAAGTTTATTTTGTCGTGCAAGTGATCCACCCGTTGCCACGATATGCAAAGTCTATGTCTGTAAACAAACAATTAAGGTGGGCATGGTCAAAACTAATTAAGGAATGTAAGGGATCAGTTTGTTATATCTGCAAAGTTTGAAGGCCATGTCTATTACCTATCTACCATAATAAATGATTCAAGCATTTTGAGCAATGAATTTTTGCTCCCAGTCCTAAATGAAATGCACTTGTAAAGTGCGTAACCCTCGCGCAGTTATGGCTACCAAGTAAATATATTAGAGCTCCTGACTCTCTTCGTGCTCTGCACATACTTGTAGCTAATGCAAAACTATATCTAACAGCAAGTCGTGCCGTTGCGATCTCCAATTAATGCGCACCTTCAGGCTGCCTAAAACTGATACACTTCAGACGATACAGCTCCTGACTTCCTATAACGAAGTAGCAATACTGCTTGTCAATATATCCATGTTTGGCTATCACAACAATCATGGTTCACGAAAATCGGCAATTTACCGCTTTTCTTCAACAACGCAGGTCTGGTCTCTTCATTCCGCTCCAACGTTAACTTTGCCGAGCGTTAATGCTACTTCTTCATATCTCCAAGTTTGGTACTTATAGCAGCCACGGTTTACGAGAAAACTTGTTTACAGACAGACAGACAGACAGACAGACAGACAGACAGACAGACAGACAGACACACACACAGACACACACACACACACACACACACACACACACACACACACACACACACACACCAACTACAATAACCCTCCCGCGCATGCGCGAGGGTTAATAAACCTGAGCAGGTGACATTGTACCTAGAAGGCGCTGTAATACCATAAATCAGAAAATGTGGTGACATGGTACCCTGAATCACAGTACTGCTACAATATCTTCTACTGGGGGACAACCTGGGGATATGGGTATAACTCTACTCCTGGGGGTCAACACTTGGAGTAATCAAATCACTGGTTGATATGGTACCTGGTGACAGTGTGGTGATATGGGGACCAAATCGCCAGTATGGTGATATGATATTCCTGGGGTACCAAATCACCGGTGATAAGGATATCCTTGGTACCATATCACTGGGGGTACCAAATCCTCAAAACATCCGTGCATCAGAGCATGCGTGAAACTCGAAGAGGTGAGTAAATACATAAAGTATGGAAAGATTGGGTCACAGACACACCATGACAACCATTGTGGGTATGTTGATATGTCATGGGCCTCTCTCTGTTCTGCAATTCCTTTACTATTTAATTGTTACATAACTGTACCAGGAAGTTCAGCAAGTGATGTCCAAAATATTTTGAGGTAAAAACTGTCATCCATGTTCTCACATTCTGTAGTTTCATTGTTCCCTGAAGCTACAATATAAAAATATCATTTGAGTATTCTACACTGGTGTAAGTATGCGTGTACTGTTACTGTATGTAATGCACATGTACCTATGTATGTTGTACTTACCACTGAAGCAGTGATTATTATCCTGAAATATTGAGGTAGTTAGGAGTACTACTCCATAATATATCCAACCACACCCAATCCTAAAAAGAATGTGTGCATAATGCACAGTGTTATACACACAGAACAGGTTATTTATACTAAAGTTGATATAAGGAATTGCAGAAGACAGACAAGGTTAGGACAGAGACATACTACGATACATTAACACAACATACATCATAGCAGGTCTGTGTTATATCCTTTATACAATCTCAGTATCAATTTATCTCTCATTTCCTTGTTTTCTCTTTCTCACAAGCAATATGAGTAAATATGTGCTCCTTGATCCTTGATAGCCTCGTAACAAGGCTGTTGTGGGGGCAGAAAAGACACCTCCATCCCCACAACAACCTGGGTACGATGCTAGCTCCATAGAAGGGTATGATCAGGTCTTAACAGCACCAGGAGTATAGAAAGAAAGCTAGCTAGCTATGTGCACTTAGGTAACTTGAACAACATTGAGCTCAACAAATCACAGTTACCAATTCATTTGCCTAGTAAATTAGTACAGCAGGAGTTACAGGTTATTTCTCCATGAAGGATACGGCAGAGATACACACACAAACAGCATGTATTTTTTACTAGAATGCTCTGCCAATGATATATAGTTTAACCACAGTTAAACATGGTTAATAGAGAGGTGTCCTGGGCCATGGTAGCAATAAGGTGAGGTCAAAGGGGTGCACTAGTAAATACAGCGCATACACAAGGTAGCCTCCTATAAATAGCTAATCATTATGCTGGGTGATTGCAAAAGCAGAAGGCAGTAGCGAGCAAAATTTCCTTTAAGTTTTCCCTGTGTCTTGTCTCGCTCAGAAGTTGTGAGAAAATGTCAGATCCAGCTGTAGCAACAGCTGCCACGTCCACAATGGGCACCACAGCTGGCAGCAGTGGCACAGGGACTTACTCTGTATCATCCGACGATTGCCGAAGCCATTTGGGTAGCAGTTCCGACGGAGGTGAGGGTGGCCCTGCTGCGTAGGTCTACTGAAGAAATGGAAGGCTCCTTGACTGCATTATCTAGCTCTGCCACCTCCGGTGATCTCCTTCTCCCAGAGACATCCTCAATGGCATCAGGTGACTTGACTTGACATATCTATCTTACTCTAGCCAAAAATATATTATTCACCAATGTTTCGACCCCCATACAGGAGTCATCTTCAGGGTGAGTGAGAAAAGGTGACAATATGACAACTGCTACCTAGTGATAGAATGTAATTGTGGAATGTGCAATATCATTGTTTGATGAGAGACCTGTATATTGGTGGAAGTGGCCCTAATTCTCTGTTCAGAGAGACTGATTGCCTCTGTATGTACCAGGATTCCAGGTACAACCTCTGGTTCAGGTGTCCGCAGGAAACCAGTACACACGCATTATTCCAATTGATATTATGTCCTGTAGTCAGTGCATGCTCTGCCAGGGCCGATGTTTCCTTGGTACCGTTAAAAACTGCATGCTGAAGCGTACTGAGAGCGATTTCTTGGTTTGACCCACATATGATCCCTGGCAGTCCATTCCGTGTTGCCTCAGGAATCTCATCCTTCACATGAACCAGAGACTGCCATACAGTACGATGTGGGAGGAATGAAACACAGATACTCAATTTCCTCAAAATCCTTGTGATGGAGTCTGATACTGATCGGATATAAGGCAAGGTTATCTTAGCAATTGGCTCTTGATCCTTAGGCTCAGATGAAACCACAGGAGATGTCCTGGACTCACAACCCCTACCAACCCTCTGTATGAGATATTGTGGATACCCATTCTCCTCTACTGCCTTCATAATGTGCTCTTCCTCACTAGTTCTCAACAGAGATGTCGTAGACAGCTTCATAGCACGGCTGTAGAGTGTCCTAATCACTGAGACTTTATGGGATACAGGATGGTGGGAGCGGAAGTCCAAGTACTTGTCTGTGTGAGTTGGCTTACGGAAAATCGAAGTATGGACTGTTCCATCAGACACTCTCTCAAGAAAAACATCCAAAAATGGCAGAGACTGGTCTTATTCCTCGTCTATTTGAAATGTATACTCGGATGTACGGAATTCAAATGTTTGTGAAACTCTGAAACAACATCTCTTCCTAGCACTGTGCACGTATCGTCGATGTAGCGTTTCCAGAATCGGGGGGGGGGGGGAGATGGATAAGGCGCGTTCCTCTATCTCTTCGATTACCATGTTAGCGATAGTGACAGACACAGGGGATCCCATAGCTACACCTATTTTCTGTTCGTAATACTGGGCCAGGAAGGAGAGATAGACATTCCGAGCCATTATGTAAGTAACGGTTCAGCACCCATGGCTCTGGATTTCCCCCTGCGTACCCTCAAGCAGCACTGGCAGGCAATCCAGTGGAGAGGGGAAGCTTGTGCAGAGCACAACGTCACCAAGCTAGGCCAGAGCAGGCCTAAAGCCCAGCACACCAAGCCATGAGCAGGCAAGCTCGTACAGAGCATGGCCATGCCCAGTAGGCTGAGACAACCAAGTGGCCTATGGGAATATGTAGGGCTATCAGTTAGCACCCTCTTAATGGGCTGACCTTCCCACACCTACACCTACAATGTTTGTATGACACCTATTCCCACCCACCACTGTGGTTGGTTGCCCCCCTGCAGGTCCTACCATCAGCTGCTTCACTGGCTGGGCTGCTAGTGTTTGCACCTAGCACTATGTCAGTGCACTCAGCAGAATCCATGGCCAACTACTGGGATAGCCACGAGCTGGAGCTCCCCAGTGCTCTCAACACTACTACTTCTTCCCAAACCGCCAGCAGAGGGTGCACTAGTCCTCTTACCACCTACTAGCGCTAACCTTGCACAGAAGATAAGGTTGCAGCAATACATGGCGATGAAAGAACTGCTATTAGACAATATGTATGTATTGTGCAGACAGCTCGTCCCCATCGCCTCCGTGAGGTGAAGTCTCCATTGTCATGGGTCTTCTGCTTCCTGGCGTATGTGGCAGTCTGCGTGAGACCAGAAACATGCTGACATGCGCGAGATTCAAAATACGAGAGGCTCAGTGCCACAACGGTGTACGCTGTCAGGAGTACAACAAGTGGTTCCGTCAGCAGCAGGCAGCTACGACATAACCACATCCCTGGAAAGAGCTCAATGCCAGCTTGCATGCTTCTACCATGATGTCTCTGCAGGCTGGAGAGAAGAAGCTTATGCAGGCTCTGCAGGGAGCCAGATCATGACGAGTCACAATATGCCCTGGCATCCCTGGTGTTTCCTCAGTCTCAACCGCACCAGCTACCACACTCATCATCACCTAAGTGTGTGGCCAGACCTAAAACTCTGTAGCATAGACGGTACATACAAAAAAACGTCAACAAAGCTACCATATTATTACCCTTACACTACCCTATCACCCTACCTTGCTACCCTACTACCTTGCTACCCTTCCCTGCTACCCTGCTACCCCACCCTGCTATCCTAGTACGCTACCCTGCTACTTTGCTAATCTACCCTGCTACCCTAGTACCTTACTCTGCACTACCCTACTATCACACTACTGTACCCTGCTACCCTAATACCATAACACCCTACCTGCTACCCTACTACCCTACCCTGCTACCTACCTAACACTACCCTAAATTGTTTTTTTTTGCATGTACTGTATGTGCCTCACGGAATAAAAGTCACAGTGATTTCCTGGCTTGTGCCGTTTCAGGCACGTCTGTCCATCCTGTCTGTCCCCAAAACTCACTGTACAAGTCCGCACTGCAACAGCTTGCACTGACAAGTCAAGCTAAGATGCCCCACAGCAATGACTGCTCTGACAGCCAGCACGACTATTGTAGTGCACTAGTGCTAGGGGCAATAGGTGTTGTACCTTTTGCCACACTGTGCTGCTATGACTATTGTTAATCTCTACTTATGCAGAGATTGGTAACATCAAGCATGGGTAACACCATGATCTACGCGACCTCCTTCAGCTGGAGGCAACGGCAACAGGTCATGACCTCTCCCAGTGTTTAAAACTTACCACTCCCCTCATTTTCCTGGCATGGCAAAGGGACCACCCAGACCAGCGCTTTGCACACAACATCCTCAGCGGCATTAAGAAGGGATTCCACATTGGAGCAGACAGGCCTGTCATACTGCACAGCAATACATCAAATATGCCCTCGGTCTGCTGCATCAGGAGCTTGGTGGAAGGCCATATTAGGACAGACTCAGCAGCTGGCCGCCTCATTGGCTCCCTTCCACCACACCTCACCGTGTTGACTCAGACAAGTATAATCCCCAACATACTTTAATGAGCGCCTCACAATTGAGTATGTGGCTGGCTGATCAGTTGAATAGAAACAACATTCACTCTGTCTTTGTTACTAATTCCCAAGCACGCAGGCAGCAAACTCAACTCCCTGTCGAGCTCATTGTGGAGCATTGGGGTGCATGTTTGTACCCCTCCCCTCTTGTGAGAGATAGCTGCATACCAGGTAGTGGGTGTTACACTTACTGGTGGTCATGCACAGCACAAAAATGAGTGGCGGGCCAATACGTACAAAATTGCCAGTTCAAGTAGATTCAGCGCTGTAAAGGGGAAGAAATGATTTGATTTTTTTCTCCACTCTCCTCAACCCTCCATTTATGTTCCGTCTTAAAGGACGTGATAGACGGGTCCTCAAACAGTTAATTTGGTGCCTCTAATTATCCTCTCCAAGCTTTAATAAGTGTATTTCCTGGGTATAATCAAAGGTATATTATACGTCCATTCATTAAAAGGGGAATTTATCGGACGTAGGGGACCTTGTACAACCAAATAAACAACCTTCCTTCACAGGAAGTAAAGGGTACAAGGGTAGTCCAGGCTGGCTGCTATTTATACACCAGCGAATGCCATAATGGTATCATTTTACATGTGTTGGACTGACCAAATAGCCCAAGCTTAAGGCTAATTGTCGCAAGCGCTATACTGCTGCAAAGCTGGAGTAAAACTGAGAGTCTGTGAAACTTTATCATGACCATACATAATTGTCACTGATATCACTGCTGTTAAAAAATCAAAGTCAAAAGTCAATTCAAAGGTTAATCTGGCATGGGCCCGCATGCGCAGCGAGGGTTACTGTTAGTGTCTGTAAGCGTGGGGTACAGTAGACTTAGTGTTAGCATTTAGCATCTTGATTACACGTCAACATGCTAGCCTTAAAATATTGTCATGCTGGGTCCTATTGCTGCTCGACTCAGCAGCTGTTAACTTGAACATCATCTGACACGATCACAGTGCTGGTTCACACAACAGTTCTGTTTGTATTACTGATGATGGTACTTTAAGCTGTACATAATTGCAACACTAGACACACTGTAAAGTTATTACAATTGGCAACGAGATTGGACCCATTTCAGCTAAATTTGGCCAGCTCGACCGTTTCAACCCCAATTCTGACTCGATTTCGTTATGAGTTCACCTTTTCTTTGCCACCAACGACCAAACTAACACATCAAAGTCACAAACACAACACACACAAAAGAGCAGGACACTGGATGCCTAGCCAGAACTGGGAAGGTGGGTTAAAGATCTTTCATGGCACCAACTCTCCCACACACCTGGTGTCCAAACTTACACAACACACACAACAAGAACACACAAAGTACACAGTTTACACACAGATATGTACATGTAATAGCACTCAGGCTTAGAAAAATGTGTTTTTATAAAAATAGAAAATACAAAATACTTAAATAGAAATCTAAACAGCACCAAGTTTTTGTAGAATATTAAACTTTCTAGCAGCAGAAATGGGTCATGTTGTATTTTATGTATATTTAAGAGGTACTGCACTGTCAAGATAGACATGGTGACTGCAGTTATGTACATGACAACCATGAACTCACAAACAGGCTAAGTACAGGGTTTCTCCTCCACTGGTTAAAGATGTACGTACCATATTCAAAAATCAGTGAAATAAACTTTCAAGAAAAATATATTTATAGTCTTTTGCAAGTATGGAACACACTTAGAAATGCAACTCCTCCATCTACGTACACATGCATCACATACTCTGCCTGATTACCCCACAAAAGTTTCACCTCCCACTCCTGATGAAATTGGCAATCTACTTTTGTCTTTATCCAAGGGTAAAAGTTGGCCTGCTATTCTGTCTTTGGTGGATGATTACTCTTCTCCTTATATACCCAAGTACCTATGCTCTTTGAATCTGATAGTTTTATTGGTAGTTACCATGATCTTTTGGAAGCAGCTGAAAGGTTGATATTGCGGTTTCCCCTGAGAAGTGTAAACACAAGTGCTTCATCTCCCACTCCTGATGAAATTGGAAAGTCAACCCGCTATTCTGTCTTCGGTGGATGATTACTCTTCTCCTTATATACCCAAGAATTAAGTCTATCCTCAGCCACTTAAGTACGTACCTATGCCCTTTGATTCTAATGGTAGTTACCATGATCTTGGAAGCAGCTGAAAAGTTGGAAATTGTGGTTTCCCCTGAGGAGTGTAAAGCTTGTAAGAAAATACTAGGGCACAGGCTTCCTCACCATTGTGGGTTCAGATGAGAGCAGAGAGAGTAATAGCCTTTTGCCTTAAAGCAGTGTGCTTTAGTGATCAAGCTCAGCCTTCTGTCAGCCTTATTTTCACAGTTCAAGGTAATAGCTACACAGCATTGTTGCAAATATGAAGCTGAATCTAGGGAAAAATACGCAGACTCATCAGAACTGTATCCACATGTAGCATGCCATTATAGCAGCATCTCCGGGAGGGCATTCTCTTGTAGCCTCTGGAAGTGATTGACCAAAAAGAGGGAACACCTAATTAAGCATAGACAAACACACCATCAATATAACAACTCTCCAGATCTCTCTAAATCGTCCAGTAATGAACCTTTGGTAGCACTGCATGCTCTTGTACATAGTTTCACAGCTCTTTGAAAGGGTAGGGACTAGGGGCAAACAGCAAGTATAGGGCCTCAACAAAACGAATGACATGGTTGCCAGTGAGTATTACTGGCCACGACTGTTCACTGACATCAAAGTATGCATTAAGGTTGAATCCTGCGACCACTGCCAATGTGGAAACAAGAAGCTCAAAAAGTGTTTGTGGCTCCATCCAAAATATTTCATCAGTTGGGAATGGATTTGATCGGTCTACTACCTCAGAAGGCACAGGTTAACAAATATATCATCACCCTGACAGACAGCAGCAGCAGCAGCTCTCCCTTGAGGGCCTCTTATGAGCTCCGCAAAGATACTGGTCACCTGTAAAGAACGGCACCTTCGTAATTATGAGTGGGCTGAGACCAGGGCAGTTATAGGCCATGCCCACTCGTAATTACGAAGGCATGCTTGTGAAAAAAGCTAACAGAAAAAATCAACAGAGAGGCCTAGTGAGAGGGATGAGATGCATGGACCATCAATCAAGAAGGCAAATGGCATTAATTGCAAAGCACGACGACTTCATTCTATTCCCTATCCAAGAGTCGGAGTAGACTCTCTATGTAAGGATGGTGCTGACACACCCGTATCTGTGTACAAAAGCTCATACAATTATACAAGCATGGATCCTCCCTTTGCATTGCTTGAACAGACACTTAAAAATCCTAATGGGCGATAGACTGAAATCGCTTGTGGTACTGTTCTGATACATGATATGTATGACGTGTGCGAGATTCTCAATGCTTATTACAAAAGTGGAAAATTGAACATCACTAGTCTAATGCAGAATTGCTAATCACCTCACAGTTCAATCTGCTGTGTCTTGGCTTTAGCTACTGAGCCATTTTAACTTTATTGTCTACTATTTACATGTCACACTCAGTTTTGAACATGTGCATATGTACAGAAAGCAAAGAATGGTATTACCAACGAGAGCTTTGCATGTAGAACACCACACACATACAAGTACATTCAAATTCCAGTCAGTGTTCTCAAGATTTGGTAGATGGACTTAGATCTCATTAAACTCAGCCTTTGTTATTGAATAACATGCAACATGCCGAATATCTTGTAACATAGCTTGCATTTTCCCATCTAAAGCAAACACAGTCAGTGTTGATTGCATCAAAGCATCATCACCAAAATAGGCTAATTTGCTGCCAATTTTGTGACACATTCTTCCTTCCAGAGGTCTTTGTTTTGAAAACGAATGTTGTTGGAAGGTTGCAAGTGAAGGTTGTGGTAGCTCCTTATCTCTTAGAGGTGATGTTGCTGAGTTGCATACCCACTTGCGCATAGAGTGTATGAGGGGACGAACAAACTGCTGTGAATCGATGTGTGATCCTCCCATCCGTGGAAAAACTGTGGGTGGGGGCCATTTCATCACACCTGAACGTATGTGTGACCCCCAATCTGTGAAAAATGCAGTTAATCAATCACACCTGGGTGTTGTGAGCTGACATGTGACAATCTTTCACTGTCAATCTGGGGTTGAACAATAGGTACAGTTGGGTTAATTGAGCTAGGAGGTCCTTTTTTGGCATTCAGTCTGTGAAGGTGATGTTGATGTAGTTGTAGTCCTTATCTACATCTTCTTAATAAGATTGGGACGTAGGCTTCACGCCAGTATCAGATATAAAGTCATCTAGCATGTTTAGGCTTTTATTTGGGTGTGCATTTAGCATATGCCGTGTTTTCTGTATGTGTTGTATTTCTTTCTCACTCTATCGTACATACTGCAATGGTCTATTGCACCATCTATCAATAAGTTGGCACACTCTCTATGTAGAGATGGCATCGACATGCCTATTACTCTTAACAAATAATACAGTCAAGACCTACTGAATGCTGTTTATATGAACTGAATGCTAGAAATATAACCTGCTCTAAGTGCAATTAGACTCTGAAGTAGGTAAAACACACAGCTCCAACCCAAGAATTTGGCAAATGGCTGATTTCTCATTTTGTTGTTATTGTTGTTCTTCTCTTCTACCTACTTCAAAATTGGCACAGGCATTTACTTTACCTTCATTTCTGCACAAATGGCCCAAGTTGTGGCAATGGGCCGATTGTTCTATATATATATATCACACAGTACAGTAGTACTGTGTATATAGGGATTGCTATGGTCTATCCCCATTGAAAACCATATATAAGGATATTCTTCATTTTCACTTTCAATTTGAAGTTGATTCCACTTTTAATGGTATCAAGGTGAAGAATGCATGAAAAATAACCATGAAACAAAAATTGGTTGATCTGTGATGTAAGATATGTGTAATATCACAAAAGTGCATTTCACATTTTTGCCCATGTTCTTCATCTTCTTCTTCTTCTTCTTCTTCTTCTTGAAGAAGCGTAACTCAATAACCATAAAATCAATGAAGTTGAATCTTTGCATGTAGAAATGAATCAATACGTACTGGGGAATAGAGGTATAATTTTTTCGTTAGCCTTGTAGTTCATGTACTACTGATCGTTATCTCTCACAGCAATGTATTATGAATGAGGATAACTAATGATCAAAACTCAGCAACCATGGTAACTATCAACCTGAAAGTTAGCATGTGTAGAGATATCATCGCTAATAGCAACATGACAAAAGCATATTTTATTAACCCTTGTGATTCTTGTAATAATGATGTTAACACTCCTCACAATGCAATACATGTACATATGTATAGCGATTACGTAATTCATTTTGAATGTACGTGCATAGTACACGTATATAGTTAGCCTGCGTCATACAAGAAAACGATTACGTCATGAGACAAGACTCATTAATGAAGTCATTTACTCCAGCCGCGTATGCGCAAAAGCTTAGCAACTAGCGCGTAACAACTAGGTACCGATTGAACTGGCTGATAGAGAACGTGTTGACGATTTGTATAGCAACTAGCACTTAGTACTACATAAGCAAAACAGAGATGTGTTGAAGATTCTTGTGCTACTCTCACCGTCAGAACACTGCACACGCGTACAGTGTGTTGGCTCTGCCTCTACGTATGTACCTCGGTAAGCTTATATCATAGATACCATCATTATAGTACCTATGCTTATATACCGTCTGCTCGAGAAACGGCACGCTATTCTACCACGATACTATATACCACCAAGCCAAAGCGCTGGTGACTGATAGTACGTTGCTAGCAGGTTTGCTTATAGTTCTGTAGTTACCAAAGTGTACGCAGCTGCTGCTTGCAACCAAACCACGCCCCTCAGTACTAATCTCGCATTTATACAGCAGCTCAATACTTGGTCAGATGTTTATGGATATGGAGAGCACATGCTAGGGGAATTATTGCTTACAATAGTAAAAAAATGACAAGAGACAATTAAATAAAAAATTTAGGAAATTTGAAGTGTAATATAGGAATTGCATAAAAATGAACAGAGACAAGATTGGGACACAGACATGCTATATACATCAATGTACTAAAAGGTATGTTGATGTACATAGCATGTCTGTGTCCCAATCTTGTCTCTGTTCATTTTTATGCAATTCCTATATTACACTTCAAATTTCCTAAATTTTTTATTTACTTGTATATATATATGTGACGGGCACTGTACATAATGCAATGTTACATGTGCTTCTAATTTTGCTGGTACACTAACCACAAAATCCATAACAACAGTGTAGTTTTCCACAAGCCACCAGCAAAAATATCCAGGGATGTAAGTGCCCGTTCTTTTAGATGTTGTGTATACGTAGCCTTCTGCAATTGAACATAAAACAACACTTTATTACACACATACATGCATACACAATGACTAGGCAACCTCATTGGTGTATAGCTAAAGTACCAATTCGAGTACATTACGGGATATAATGTACGAAGATGTGTCAACAGCACAATATTGCGCCATATTAGGCATCGTCACATTCTAAGTACATTGTATCGTGTCATGTACGAGGATACAGGGGTACTTTAACTGGCTTATTGCACACATACAAATTCTACTTTTATATAGGACTTCAGATAACGGCAGAGAAGCTGCTCAGCTCATTCCTACCAATAGTGAGGGCTAGGCTAGGAACAATTTAATGCTTTAGGTAAGAATCGGCAGCATGTTAGAGGTCAGTGCGTTCCTGAGGAATGAATGCAAACCTCGCATGCAAAGTGTCTCAACCTCGTGTATAGATTAAAGAATCTACGATTCAGAGGTGAGCGTGTTCCCTTTGGCTTGCTTCGGAGTCATGATGCCAACCGTGGCTACACTTCATGACAGATGCAGAAAAACAGGGCTATCTGTAGAACAGCAGGGCACTATTGGCTTAACTTGTTGAGTAAAATGAGGACATATATGGTAGTATACAGTATTGAGAAGAAAGGGAAAATAAAGCACACTTGGATAAAAGCACTGTTAGACAACGGCAGATTATGGAAAATGTAAGTTACTTTTGGGTTCTCATGTTAGCTGGCTTCATACAATTAATATAGTTGCATATACAAAGTTAAATCACAACATAATACTGGACTACTGGAATAACCTTTGACCTGTGCAGTCAATACTTCAGGGTTGCATTTAGAAAATGGAGGTTGTGGGGCAAAATGAATGCAGAAAATATTTTGTACATGCAAAGAATCAACTCTGAAAATTGGGGGCGGGGGGGTGCAAGAAGATAAAAGGGGGCAAATGCCCCCCCTGTCCCCCCTTAAATACAACCTTTGAGGCTCTCCAAAACAGGTTCACAGTTCTGATTAAGCCGATGATTTGACAGATGCTGTTGAGCTGTTTTTATTAATGCAAACTCTGTCCCATGGTCCACACAAATTTGATCCCAAAGGCCTTGAGACTGCAGCAGGGGACGAAAGTGTAGGTCACATATCAGAATGGTTTTTTTCTTACGGATGGTTATAAATTTTTCTACTGAAACCATCGACTGCTACAATGTGAGTCACCCCAAACATAACACACTTCTCATTTTGATCGAGGTGGAGCTTTTCTCCGAAGTACGTAGCTCTATATGGTAGTGGGTTTAGCAGTGCAATAGCATCACGGCATCTAGAAGCATACTGAATGGGTGCAACACGTTATAATGACTCTCTGACCCTTGCTTGGCTCACACGAATTCCTTGAGATGCCAACATTCCATGCATCCTTCTCCTGCCATAGTTGTGACCAACCCTTCTCATGTATGAGCCAACGATGTCATTGAGCTGTACCGGAGTAACTCTGCCACGGTACTGAATACCCCTGTTCGTGCAATAATGGTGAAGACTGCGAGAAGAGAGACTAGATCGTCCAGTTTGCGCAATAAGGTACTCGATAATCTTGTCATACATGCGGATATTAAGAGCAAAATCACCTCCTCGTATCTTTCAAACACAGACACTGACGACATTTCGAGAGCGAATAGTTAGAATGCTTGATACACGTGTACATAGGCCTACCACTGTACGGATTGGACTCCGATTTACACCTAACTCGCACATGTGCAGAGTAAACACGCAGGCTAAGATCTCCACGTGAAAGGAAGAGTTGGTGTGAGTTGGTGGTGTGTGCCAGTTACGTAGGACTGGCCTAGAGCATACATAGTGCTTAGTCACGCATATTAGGTCTTCATCTTTTGTGGGATGGATCGAGAAGACATGTCTAGTCTGTTCAATCAGTCAGCCTATTCCCCAAGCGTGAGGCTAAGGAAAGGTGAAAAAACTTAATTTTTCTATTGAAGACTTTGTGGTAAGTAGGTGTTCATTTGTAATACTTCAGACTTGTTGCACAAGATAGTTTGAAATGCAGTTATATTCTAAAAGCTTTTCTTTTTCTAGGTCCCTCGAATTGCAGCTGCGTACAATTTACAACCACCAATCCATCTAATAAAGGAGTTCAATAATGACGTGTTAATCCAACAGCATTCATTAGAGGCAACATATGAAATACAAGGGAGTATGGAACCACAAAGAAGTGTATCATCAAATCCCACTTTCCCAATGTTTTCACAAGCCACCTCTCCTTATGGTACCTACCCCACCTCACGATGTCAAGATTCCAGTCCAATGCCACAGCCTCCTACCCCTCATGTCAGATGAAAGTCTGACAATTTTTCTAGGTAAACTTGCTCAACACGATGTATACAAATCATCCATATCCCGTGCTAGTCGTCTGACACATATTATCATTACTTCAGTTATTGTGACCCTTGATCACAGTATGGGAGAGTGCAATATCGCATTTGTGGAAGAGATGGTGAAACATGAGGTGGGATTTGGCATTATTTTACTTGATAGCAAGCTTTATCCCCTTATTGATAGTGAAGCTACATCTTGGCTTGAATATCTATACGCAAAATAATTGCAGCTTCACGGAGTATATATGAAAGACTTGTTGGGAAATCACCAGCAGAGGAAATAAGCCAGCTTGATGAAGATGTAGTAGTTGTTGACCAACCCGCTAAGAGGATCAAACTTACCACAGATAGTGATGACTCATCGATCTTAACTAAGCTAGAAGAAATAGAGAAGACTGTGAGTGAAGAGTTGTTGTTTTGGGTGAAATGAAGCGGGCCTTTGAATGTGTTATTTGCCGTCTTCCTTGTAAATCTCCTGATGTTGCTATGTGCTGTGAACATGTAGTAGGTTGTGATAAATGTGTTAAAAAGTGGTGTGCGACCCATTCATGTTGCCCACTTGGTTCTGTGGAAGGTCGCTTGACTGACTCTTTCAGAATTACTGGCATTTTTAGGGTTAGTGATGATCGTGAATCAGTCTTGGTACGTACGTGAATCAGTCTTGGTTGTAGATGGTAATCCTACGTCCTCAGAGGATTCAGCTAATGAATTTGAGGAAAGTTTTCGTTCTACTTTGAATTCTGCATAGTTATTAATCATCATCTACAGAATTCAAATATTACTTAATTCTTTATCAGTATCATTGTTATGGCCAAGACTTATTGATATGGGTTTACTGTACACTTTCATTAGCACAAATTATAACAGATTTGCATCACTTGTATTGTGTGATTTCTGTTCTCTATTTCCTAACTCCAACATTGTGTTACAAGACATTATTCACAACCATGATGAATTATTCAGGAATTGTGTGTTTCAATTTACATCACTTACGAACAGATTTGCATCACTTGTATTGCAGTAGCGATAGTGATTCTTTCTCTCTCTCTATTTTTGTATTCACTAATACTCCATGCACACTGTTGTTAATGTCAGTTGCAATTCGTGCACATCAATACTAAATGAACCTTTGATTACACAATGTGGACAGTAACTACCCACAGACAGATTCTCAGTTGTGACAGTGCCTCAAATCACTCACTCACTCACTCACAGGTCACCCATCACTTCAATACATGGCTCACTGTGTGCATGTGCAGTAACTACATCGTATATATACTCAGGGGTATATCAGCAGGGTTCTCCCCTACACGCACACACAAATAAACGAGGTTCAGGATCAGGGTTGAAACCTGGTTTCTGGTTTTTGGACAATTGTTACTGTAAGTCAGAATTTAAAATTGCAGAAAACTACAGCTCTGTAGGTTACCAGAATTCAGGATTAACTTTAGGACTGAAAGTTAAAAATAGCTTTGTTAATAACCTTGCTTTTTAAATCCTTGAGCTGAAAGTTGACATGCTCACAATTTTAAGGTCGAACATGGGTTCATGCACTCTGACTTCTGATTTTCCACTTCCAAGAGTAAGGTTTCGGAATTTAGATCTCAAATGTTGTCTACTAAGCTGAATACTGATTTTCTAGCGAGAATTAAGTTTTAGATTTGAACTTGAAGCTAAAAGGTACATGTAGTTGGTGGGATGTGAGAATTCAGTTTTTAGGTTGGACAAAGAAGCTAACAGCGAAGTGGCCATGATCCATTACCATTCTAATTACGTTAATGAGAAGTATATGGAAGACTTTAGGCAAAAGACGGAGACTGAACAGAAAGAAGCTTGCTACCTTACATCGAGTTGTATTTCAGTAGAGTTTAGCCTATTGTTAGCCTTTTTAGGACCCTTGGAAAGCTCTGCCGTTGAAAAAGTGCGCGAAATGTCGCTGCAGTACCCTACAATGCAGGAAGCGGTGTATCTCTGCAACGGAGCAGTTTCAGAGAAATCACTACAAATTTTTCGACCTCCATTGCCCGCTGAGCACGTAACAGTATTTTCAGGACGAACAGACGCTCTAGAGGTGAGATGTGACTTAACAGACAGACACACAGACCCAACTACAGTAACCCTCCTGCGCATGTGCGCCGAGGGTTAAGTGCTGGATGTATTAAAGCCTTGCTATTCCTACTTATTATACACACACAGTTTCACTTAACCGCTTGCAGCAATGAATGCACTAAAGTGCAGAACCCTCGGCGTCTGCACGTGCGCAAATCTATAATGCGCGTGCGCGAATTCTGGAAAGGCATGTGCGATTGAAACTCGAGGTTGGCTCTGTACACTGCTGGAAGCACTATAGCTTTGACCGGAGTAGTACGCATGCTTGTACTCCCTCATGCAGTAACCGCTGGTGCTTTGCTGTACATCGAACAGGAATACCCGATCGCTGGTAAGCCAGAGTAGGCTAGGTCTAATTAGCATATTGGCTCTTTCGCTTTTGTTTCACGCCATAACTCTTGAACGGAGCGGTTTCAAAGAAAACCCCACAAATGTTTTGACCTCCGTTGCCCGCTGAGTACGTGACAGTATTTTCAGGCAGGACGAACAGACGCTCCAGAGGTGAGATGTGACTTAACAGACAGACACACAGACACACAGACACACACACACACACACACACACACACACACACACACACACACACACACACACACACACACACACACACACACACACACAGACCCAACTACCGTAACCCTCCTGCAAATGCGCGCCGAGGGTTAATAAGGGGTGCGACTAGTGCTGCATTTGTAGTGTAGTAAGCAAAAACAGTAAAACATATTCATAAAAATGTTAGGCATGTAGGGATGACAGTGCTGGAAGCAAGGGTAGTATATGAAGCAGTATCGGATGATTGCATGCATCAATAGCACACGTAATCACTCTACACATTACTTTATTATAGGTTTATGCATGATACCGTCCTGCTGCATACATACTACCCCTGTTTCTCTGTTTTTGGCACAGTTGTCCATACATCGTTTAACACTGTAATGAAAATGTTTTGTTCTAGTACGTACATATTGTGGTGGTGACTGTGTAACCTTGGTTGATTTGGTTTCTTCATCGCAGTTTTCATCTTCATCTAGGAGTGGGGTATCTTCTTCAGACTCCATGGTGGAAGGTGTTAGCTGACTTTCAAAGCTAACACCTGTCGTTGGGTTATATGACACTGAAACTGATAAAATAGGAGGTAATGAATGCAAACACAATATTGATTACCAAGTGACAAAAAGAACGACTACACCAGTGTTCCTACCAGAGATACGTACCTGGACTACGTATCTATGCTAAGATGGCTCTGACACATCCATCAGACTTGAAGAGAAGTGAAACTCGAATGTCCAAATGCCAAGATTATAAGGTAACATGGCCTACTAGTGTTTCTCAAAGTAAGCAAATACACACACACGTACGTACAATCGCAAATATATACATGGAAGTAAGCCAGCTGTGTGCACTTTGATACTAGACTGTGAGCAAACCTGCTAGCAACACTATCGGACACCACTGCTTGGCTTGGTGTTAGTATCACGGCAGAACAATGTGCTGCTTCAATCAGTGGTAGACGGTACATAGAATGGCAGATACCCACTGTAAGCAGTTGCTAGAAGTCCTAATCGTGTGAGCCTCTCATCGCAGTTACATGGGCATGATGTTCTCTCTTTTGCTCATTGAGGATGAAGACAACCGATTTAGATATAGAAGACAAGCTTGTGAGTTTATTTCAAACATTATTTCACATACAAAGAAGCGTGTAATGACGAATGCACACAGAAACGACGTACAAACGTACAAACACACATAAACAGAAAATCGCCCGTTATGACCTATAGATTAGCTTGCTCCCATTGTACTCACATTGAACTTTCAGGACGCCATAGTTCAGTTGTTAGCCCATGACTTTGCAAAATACGACATTTACATTGTGCCCACAAGGAACGAAGTTGTTCTTCAGAGGCTCTGGACACATTCAAACAACATAGTGAGTTTATGTACTATATGGTATTGCCTTGTTATTCTGCCCAAGTCAGCAGCTTCAAAGAAGTTAGACACTGAGTCGAGGGAACTACGTGATTTAGAAAGCCGAGGGCTGGATGTAGTGTCCCTAGCGTAGCGAGTAAGCTACCAAGGGCCTGAGGCTTTCTAAATCGCGTAGTTCCCGACGACGAATGCATCTAACTATTTTAGACTACAGCAGACAAACTTGTTGGACAAGGACCATTCAAACCGCTAGCAACAAGTATGCCAATAGATCCTGGTACTAGGGGCCAGCAGCAAACTATAGATCCTGCTAACGAGGTGACTATGAAAAATAGATCCCGCATTTCTCGCAACCTGATTGGTCACACTAAATCGTGTGATATCCTGTGCTAGTCACGTAACCTGCCGACCCTTTTGTTTTACTCGGTTTTTGTGAGAAGGTTGCAGTTCTTCTAAGACTGTCCGATACACAGGGATACCAAACCTACCACAGAGAGAATCGCAGCAAGGGTTACCCCAGAGCCATCCACAAGCCGCTCAAAGCATAAGCGGTCCAGACAAGATCGCTCTGCTAGTGTTGCCTTTTTGCAGGACAGAGAAGTGAATGAGGAGAGGAGGGGCATCTCACCCCTTTAGGTGAGCTACCCAAGGTCGTCAGCCTCTTTAGGTGGACCTACACACACAGGGTTAACGTCCTCTTCTAAGTCATTTACCAGCTGACGGGACCTCAGAAGAGGACCGATGAAGCCCCAACCCCTTGGATTCTGGGGACGATGACAGATAACCTAGTGCTTTTGAGGAAGATGCAGAGCTAGTGACAGTGTCAGCTGGCAACGATCGCAAGAGGACAAAACAATATGCAGCGGGGGCTAGCTGCCGCCCTCTCCTGTTTTGATCCAACTGCACTGGTCAATGCGAGTAAAGAGGGAATAAATACCTCTGATGTTGCCTCAGCAAGGAGGAGAGGGAATCTAGCATAGGCCAGACTTCGAATCCTGTTCTGTCCTTCAAGTGGACAAATTCATATCCAAGGCTGAGCTTCTCTCAGAGGAACGTAATCACTCTACACTCTAAACACGTGACAGACGGAGGTGTCAGCCCTGGAACTAGCACAGTTGCTGGGAATGCTAGTTGCAGCACACCCGGCAGTCCTGCGAACTCCCTCCACCACAGAGCAGTGCAGAGGGTGAGGGCCCTTCAGAGACAGGAGGGTTACGAGTCATGGATCAGTCTGGACAGAGTGACTAGATACAACCTCCAGTGGTGGACCAAAGCAGCGACCAGTTTCGATGGGAGACCTTTCCAAATATCCAGCTGGGATCTAAGTATAGAGTCAGATGCATACCTCCAGGGATGGGGGGCATCATCGCAAGGAAGGTCCACAGGTGCCCCATTGACAACAGGGGAATGCCAACATCATATCAATTTTCTGGAGCTCCTAGCTGTATTCCTGGCCCTGAGATCCTGAGGATCCTTTTGTCAAGGAAAAGAGAGGCATTTCCATTCTCCTCCTCTTGATGGCCATTGTGTTTACCATACAACGGTGCATGAAGACAATGGGCTGGCTGGTGTACGGAGAGGGAAACAGATCCACTTTCAGCTCCTGTCGAGCGAAGTTTCTAATTCTATATGAGAGATTTGAAGTGGGGAGGCAATATCGCACAATCAACACACTGAGATCAGCGATATCCATAACACATGACGAAGCGGATGGGGTCAGGATAGGCCAGCATCCAATGGTTTCACGGTTCATGAAGGGTGTCTTCAATATGAGACCCCTGCCCCGTACACAGTGACGTAGGACGTAGACACAGTGTTGGATTACATCTGTCAGCTCCAGGAAAATAGAGACCTGCATCTCCACCAGCTCTCTCATAAGTTGACCATGCTGACGGATGTTCAGACCTGGCCACTCTGGACCTCACCTTCCGCACCTACTCAGGGGGTGGAGTGAGGTTTACTACTATCCCAGGCCTAACAAAAACAAGATCAAGTGGTCCGCCTCTGGAAGCATTCTACTCAGAGTTCCCAGAGGAGAGAGAGCTCTGTCCTGTCAAGACCCCTGAGAGCCTATGAACAGAGGACCCTTCCCCTCAGGAGTGGGACTTGTCGCTCTAGGAACTCTCTCTTCATCTCAGTATGAAAGTAACACTGGCCAGTGAAGCCAGCTACCCTTGGGAGGTGGCTAAAAGCTGTGTTGAGCCAGGTAGAAATTGACACAGGAGTGTTCTCGGCGCACTTGACAAGGGGTGCATCTACCTCAAAAACCAAGATGGCAGGAGTCTCGTTGGGAGACATTGTTAAGGGTGCAAACTGGGGCTCAGTTTCCACCTTTTCCAGGTGGGGTGTACAATTAAATTATGGGCACACAAGCAGTCCTAAATGCCATAAATGTCAATTTCTCTAAGTCTTACCATAAGCCAGTGGTTCCAACCAGTTTGGCCAAGGCATTCTGACTGCTAGACTGCGCTTTGAATGATAACATTTAGTAAATAAACTAACTTTGTTGACTCCATGTGTCTAGAGCCTCAGAATTAAATTTCAGATTCCTCAAGGATTTTAGAAATCTGATGAGCAGGATGAATTGTATGATGAGGTGTAGGACACATGGAGACAACCACAGTCACTCTTACCCTCCCTTACGTGTTGCAGGCAGCAACTCGGAGTGAGGTGGTCTCTTCCTGATTCTTGTACTCATGGAACTTAGTCATTGGAATCATTTATCACTATCTTATTCATTATTGTTTACTTCGTGTAGTGGTTCTTGACTTGGTTCTTGGTTACAAAGGTTCTCTATCAGGTAATTTGGTACCTCGGTAGGGTGTCACCAGGAGCAATCACAAAAAAACAGGCAGGTAACATTAGTAGCACACGATATGGGGCAGCCTCACGTGACTTAATCTTTGAAGCTGCTGACTTGGACAGAATAACAGGGCAATACCATATAGTAAATAGACTGACTATATTGTCTCCATGTGTCCTACATCTCCTCATACAACTCATCTTCCTCATCAGATTTCTAAGGAAATCTGAAATTGTTTCACTTGTTGGTCATAGTACATGTCCTATTTTTCATAATCACAGCAAAATGATCAAATTCATTAGCAAGTTCTATTTTTACTAGCAATACTTAGGCTATCAGCAATGCAATGAATGAGGGAGAGGGCCAGACAGTCAGTCTGGTGGCCAGGGCTCTCTAAGCAGCGGGAAGATAGAATCCATAAGTGCCTCAGCCCAGCCTCGCCTACTCTCCTATCACAATCACCTTGGCAAGTAGTTGCATCAGACCTGTTCGAGTGGAAGCAAACAACATACCTGCTTGTTGTTGACTATTTCATTGAAATTGCTTGATTAAACCGCACGACAACATCGAAAGTCGTTACACATCTCAAAAGCATCTTTGCTTGCCATGGTATCCCAGAAACCCTCATCTTGGACAATGGCCCTCAATACGCTTCGCAGGAGTTTGCGGAGTTCGCTAGAGACTATAAATTCAAACACCGCACCAGCAGCCCATACTTCCCACAGCGAAACGGGGAGGCAGAGAGAGCAGTGGGCACCACCAAGAGGCTGCTCAGGAAGAATGAGGATCCGTACAAGGCACTGCTTGCCTACAGGTCTACACCTCTGCAGAGTGGATACAGTCCCTCACAACTTCTAATGGGATGACTCCTGAGGTCCACAGTCCCAACAACAAGGGCCCAAAGAGAGCCTTGAATCCCAGATTTGACTGAAGTCTGAGCTCGAGACAAGAAGGCAAGGCCAGGCAAAAGAAGAACGATGACACTCTTTGGGGAGCCAGATAGTTACAGCCGCTAATACCGGGTGACAAAGTGTGGATCCTGCAGAGACAGAGTGAGGGGGAAGTACAGTACCACGGTCCTACACAGTAGAGTCAGGAGGAGAGACAATACGACGCAATAGACGCGATTTGAACCGTCTACCCGAGTCAGAATCTGGAGCCACCCCCTCAGAACCTGGTGAGCAAAATGATGTCCAGCCTGGTGAACATGCAAAAATAGAAGATTCTAACACGAATGATTCGAATCTGCACAACCAACAGTGCGCAGGAGTGGTCGAAACACCCGACCCGTGGATAGACTAGACCCAAGCGTGACTTAGTAAACTTATTAGTGCATTGTACTTGTATGTGTATGCTTAGGAAGATGTAGTGGTTAGGTAGTCAATGTATTGATGTATTGATGTAATGCACGTAATGTTGTACGTACTCTAGGTAGCTCTATTGCGCATGTGTAGTACTGACTATAAATGTAAGTGCATGTCCTATGTATTTTATTATTCACTATCTACCTGGGAGCTAGTGCTAGCCTGGTACACATTACTATATATGTAAACTCGTAGTAGACAGGATGTAGAAGTCACTGACAAATGTTGCTTAAGCATGTTAGGGTATTTTGGGTACCCATTTATATCCATGTTGGTACAACAAGAAAAAGGTAAGAATGGTAGTCACAGAAACAAGGTGCACCAATCAGGCAAAGGCAGGGGATGATGGTATGCAACTACGTATACTAACACGTGCAACCCCATATCCCTACATCTGTAATTATGAAGAAATTACTGTTAAGTTTGTAAGAGCTGGACTATATTTATTGTTGGTAAGTAATTATTGGTAAGTATGTATATAAGCCACTACCATTTCTGATGACTTATGCTCACTGAATAAACCACACCTGCCAGATTACACTAGGTAACAGATGTATGGATAGTTACGATAATTGGCCACATAAGCAAAAATACATATTCAGGAATATTTAGGGGGGTTCAAAAAATATTTACATGCACTTTATGTATAACATTAGATATACTATAAACACCATAATTCTGCGTGTGGAAAATTTAAAACATGCGGGATCACACAAGGAGCAGAGGCACCAAACCTGAAACGCGAGCCAACAGCTTAGTGAAAAAGGGTAGCAGTATCTGTAAAATAGGTCAGAAGTGTTTCTCTCTTAGCTAGTTTCTTACTGTGGCTGATTCTAAACAAATAACATCTAATATGAATGGTACACGCCCACTATAGATCATGTGACATTGTTTATGGGTGTGGTCAATATATGTTGTGGCATGTAGTTTTAGCATCGGGATGTTTTTAGTGCTGGTACATCCTGAGTATAGGATCTCCTAAATTGCTCATTTCTTAAGGTGGATTAAAGTATCATGGGCAGGGCCAAGAAATGAGTCTGGGGAGTGCACCCTTAAATTTTACAAGTGCTCTCTGCATTGAAAAGACATTTATACTTTTACTATATTTGCATACTTTCCTGATCTTCAGTAATAGCACTCTTCTTTTCAACACTCACCACTTCTCCCTAGTGGGTACAAAATATACATGCAAAAATGCATGCAAACGACATACTACACACAATATTTTAGTTTTTTCATGTTTTAGTTTCGAGAAAATATGAACAGTAAAAAAACACAAACCTTGTCATGTTGTAATGAAGTGCTCAACCCTCTGCGTATATAATGAATGTGTACGTGAATCCTTGAAAGCGCACACACTATTGAAACACATTCTAATTACATGCAATGGGAGATATACAGAAGACCTTTAGGCAAAAGATGAAGAGAAAGCAACTCGCTGTTTTACATTGAGTCATACTCCAGGTAGAGTTTAGCAATAACTTTAGCCTATTGCAATATCTTATGAATAAAGTGAAATCTCTTCTTATACATGTAATAATCTGCGTCGTGTCGTACCAAAGGCATCCGTACCTTTCTTTCAACAGGTAAGCTTACAGCATCTGAAAAAATGAGCATCAGAGAGGCCTTCAGTCATTGCAACCGTTATGTATGTATGCACAACTAGTTCATTCCAGAACATGAGTGGCTTTTTGTCACAACAAATAGCTTCAGGCAACTATTCTTGTATTGCTCTAAGAAAAGCTTCACTAAACGTGGAAATTGGTATTAAGGAAACGTTTAGTATGCCAATGATCAATGTTGTGATATACAATCTTTGCAAACAGTGTAATATAGCAACAAATTAACATCACGCAATGCTTTGCTATACCTCGATAACAAAAGTAGCACATGTCGATATTTGTGTGGTGGTGAAGCTTAATATCTCAATTATCAATGAAATCCTGCTATCTTGAAATATTTCACTAACAAAAGCACCTCAAAAAGTAGCACTTGGTATGGTACTACTCAAACAATGTGGATATAGCCTTAGTATTGCTAAGAATAAAAAGAGGAATAGGAACATGCTCCTGAAAGCAAACAGGTGAGACCAACAGCTACTTATGAAGTTCAATGCGTCTGTTGTCAGTTGTTGTTTAAAGACCACCATTTAAAAATAGGGCACATTGACCTATTTTGTTTCCCAATTTTGCTTTGGTATTCAGTGCATCACTCATAAAAGTATTCACCTGAGGACACTGTTTCCTGTTGAACCAGGCAACCTTTCTTAACACTGCTTTAGCTTTCTTGGGCTTTCCTTTCATCAAATAGAACCTAGCAGATTCTGGAACAAACTACATGTAGAATATGTGCACATATATGTGAATATATGCATGTATATATGGTAACAATAGTAATATATAGTTTAGCAAGCACACTAGCACAGTTAGGGGCAAGCTTGCTAGTATGAATTCTCCTAGTCCATAAGTAATTCTATTTTTTTAAAAAAATCTAGCAAGGATTGCACTTCATAGTATATTTACAAACAAATTTAGGAATTCGAAATGTAATTGGTGAGCAGAGCAAGCCCTCCACAGTCCTAGTGGTCTGAATGGGCGATTTTTCTATTTGTGATAGGCACTGTACATACTGTAATGTTATTGGCAAGCAGGAGCAAACCAACCTAGTCCTGTTAAAATAAATTGCTGTACTCCCCCTGGGGCTGCCCACGTGCTACGCGCAAATGTAAAGCCAGCTCATTTAAAGGTCAAAGTTTACTGTGGACTACAACTCGTTCACTTTTCATAGCTTTCCTTGCACCGACCAATGGAGGTAATTCACCATTTATCAATGAATCAGATAGAGGATCTGACGTGGGAATATCCTAGATAAAAAAGCAGCAGTGAAAGTGTTGTAAACTGCACTTGAGCTGAAATGAAAATACTACTGCGATCTCCCTATCGCCAAAAATGCACTGCATTCAACCTAGAACCGGCCGATTTTTCTATATATATTTGTGACAGGGACTGCACATACGAAAATGTTATAAGAGAGTTCTAGTTTTACTTGTGCACTGACATGAACTTAGTGGATGCTGAGATGTTGCCACTGCTTACAAACTACGACAGCACAGCAACTAGGACATAGCCCGCACGAAGCAGTGTCTCGCTTCAGAGATAGTCAAAGAGTAAGAAACATTGGAGCACGGTGTGTAGCCTAACATGCCTCCAGCAACAGAGGACTACTATGCGACAAGCAGGAGCAATGAAGACACCAGAGGAGAGAGTGGCTTGTTTGCTCCAATGTTGAGTTAGCCCATTCCCTTCTTCGCATGTGTAACAGCATCATATTATTCAATGCATTTGGCTACAAAATGTTTATTTGCTGCTCTGACAGAAACTACTCACATAAAAGCATGATTTTATATTCAGTAATCTCTGACAGTTGGATCGCTCCTGCTTGCCATCATTACTAGTATAACAACAAACAGAGACAAGATTGGGACAGAGACATGCTATGATACATCCACATGTCAGCATGTCTGCGTCCCAATATTGTCTCTTTCAATTTTATTACGTGTAATAATTCTCACCAATACATGCTCTCTATATACATAAACATATGGCCAAGTATTGGTGTAGACCCAATGTGAGATACACAATAGTGCGTGAATACCATGATTAGCAGGGTGTGGTCTGTTCGCTAAGACCCTGACAAGGCAAGCTACAAGTAAAACGGTTGCGTAAAATACCGAGCAAATCTGATAGCAACACAGCGTTGGTCACCAGTGCCTTGGCTGGGTGCTAGTATTGCGGCAGAATAGCGTGCCGCGTCTGTGGTAGACGGTGTGTAGAATAGTGGCCTGGCAGAGATTCAAACGCACTCTAAGTGTGAAGTTACTAGAATCATCAACTCATTTCTTCTCAGCCTGCACTAGTTGCTAAGCACTTGCGCATGCGCGACAGATGTTTCAAGTTCTGTTATTGATTTCTTGAAATGCATCACAGATCAACCAATTTTTGATAATAGTTACCTTTCATGGGTTCGATATCATTATTAGTGAATCAAATTCAAGAATGTCCTTTTGAATGGGAATAGACATAGCAATCCTTATATACACAGTATTACCGTACTACCATATTGTGTGATAACTGCATGTGTAACAGGGCAGGACTGTCATTGAAAAAATGTCATTGCCTATATCATACACACTCCATTATTCCCACTATATGATGTACGCATGCGTGAAAATAATTAGTCTTGTCCTAACCTGGAGCTTGAAAATGGCTTACATCCACTGAGACTCTCCTCAGTCCGAGCATTGTTGCGAGGGTTTCATCAAACAGTCTGCTCACCAAGCCAGCAAGTCTACCCTGTCTGACGAACACGTGGCCACCATGGAGATGACTTCACAGCCACCAATTGACAATGTGAGGGCGGAGGACTATGCCAGTCATACTACCGTGGGACAGAAGCCCGTGCCGTGATGACATCTCAAGATCACTCACTACACCGCTCCTGAGATAGTTAGCTGGTGGTCTTGACCACAGCACCACAAGGAGACTTACTCCCTACGATTTAGTAAGCTTACAGAGGACAGTTGAGAACCTCTGCATAACAAGGTGTGGACAGAGGTGTTTGCATTAGTCTCAGGTTGACCCTGAACATGAGTACTCAGAGGAGGAATCATCTCAGGGTAAAAACTGGTCAGAGTCCTTCTGATTCTTCAGAAGTTACCTCTGCAGATGGTAGGTGTGTGTCTAGTTCATCCTGAAAATGTCAGGGGAAGGCACCACCTGTCGACCCCTTCACAGGCAAAGACTCCAAGTGTCGCCTTAATGATTGCTTACCTAAGGCAGCTGATTGGAATGGCTGGACAGAAGGAAACCTGCTTCTTCAGTACTTAAAGGGATAATTTTCTCCCTGATGATGACAAGGCAGTCTACTCATGAGCTGTGGCAGCAATACAAAGTCATTTGGACCGGGAAAGCAGAGTGATGGCAGAAGTTAGAGAGACTCGCCTACAGCAATGAGGAGAAAACCAGGACCACACTACAGCAAGACGGTTGAAGCAAGACTCTCGCACTGTCTCTGGGGCAACTAGCTACCAGAGTCTCTGTTTGGCAGCGAAAACAGAGAGAAAAGCGTCTGGCAGAGATCAAGAGGAGACAGTTCCACTCAGACCAGAAACAAGGGAAGCACACAGGTTCACCAAAGGTGGAGCACCCTAAAGCACAATGTTCTACTGATGACCATGGTGATGGAGGATCTAACAGGAAGACATCTCACATCAGTTGTTGGAACTGTCAGCAGACTGGCCATGTTGATGTTGACTGTAAGGAGCCAAAGCCAGAACAGACCTCTCAATCAGGACAGTCTTACCAAAAGGGGGAGAGGCCCTAGAACTCATCAAGTACAGAGTTCCGAGCACTTTACTGGATAAAGAGACTCAATCAACAGCCGTGACCACTCCTATAGTGTTGGATCAAACGACTCAATTGACAGCTGTGACCACTCCCATACACCCACAATAGTACCTTCGTCCAGATGGTGAGGAGAAGTCTGGTGTGAAGGAAGTCAGAGTTCAGGACAAGGGTAACTGACCACAGTTAGTACAGGTGGTGGTGGAAGGACTTCCAGTGGACGGTATCATAGATACAGATGCTGACATTACTATTGTTGTTGCTGAGGTGTTGTGATGTGTTTGTGCATACTATCACAGCACAGCTAATACAGACAATGAAGCTCACATGAATCAGCGTCCTATCGGAAACATTTTTAAAAAGCCATTTTTAAAACAATGGTTAGTTTCAAAGTTATGGCTATTTCCCGTTTAGACAGTAGGTTGGCCTTTTTGTTATGTCAAGCATGCGCAAAGAGCTACGCGACCACATGGTTTCCATTTTGTTGTCTGAGAGCGATGGACAGCAGTAACGCCAGTATGCATTTGAGAAAGGTGTGTCCCCACTGTAAGACAATATTGCACGTTAGGCGGGCAGTGTGTGGGTGCAGTCATGCCTTCCCATCGAAAAGGAAAGCACCAAATAATACAGATGAGGAAAGAGTAAAGCGTAGGAAAGCCTTAGAGTCTGAACAAGAGAAATTATGTAGGAAAGAGCAGAATCTATCATCTTCAATAAAGGAGATCAGGGATAGTGTATTTACAAATGTAAAGATTGTCATTAAGTCCTGTGTTGGACAAACTAGTCATACTGTAGACCGTCATGTAAATCAACATAAACATCTAGATCTACTTCAATGAATTGTTCGGATTCAGCACTAGCAGAACATGCCATTACTCATGACTCTCATCGATGCAGATAGGTTTTTTGAGACATGAAATAGCAGGTTCTCAGCTGTCTACAATATACCTGTGTTATTGTTTGTTCTGTATCATGCTTTAGCTACAGTTTATACATGCCTGAGTGAGCGTTTGTATCAAATACCACTGACGAAGACTGCTGGATAGTGGTCGAAATGTTTGGTTAAAAATATTCTGTATTGGGTCTGCTAGTATGGTTACTGATACATAAAGACACATTTAAGTTGCATGTGGGTTGCTGCATTGTGGTCATTTTACATACATCACCACATCTACCATAAGCATTACATGGTTGCTGATTGTTGCATTCTGGTTTGCTCGAATATATACATACATCATTATCCACCGTAGAAAAAAATAACGCTGAGGGTTTTGCACTTTAGGTGCTGTTTATTGCACTGATGGCTTGTTTACTTATGGTCAGTCACTTTGGTTTATATGGAATCACTAAGAGGTACTTTCTTTGCATCCTGTAAATCTAGGGATATGAATTCCTGAAAATCAGATGAACGGCTTTATTTGCATTCATTAAAAGACAAAATCAAATGAACGGCTTTATTTGCATTCATTAAAAGACCTGAAGGCAAAAATTGTAATTGCTTCCTTTGAACACGTCATTATTATCATTTAGCATTTGCTCCATCCGCTATAATTGCAACTGTCTGTGCACGTGTATATGAGGATGATAAAGGTTAGCATGCCACCCGAGAAGACGTGAGCGTGCCCACTATGCCTAGTTGTTGCATGTGTGAGATACATAGGGGGGGTGCAAGATGTGATTAATACCTCTTAAGTCTGAGTGTGAGATCACAGCAGAAGCGCGAGACTTGCTAGCTCTGTATGATAATCCACAATGCCAAGACTATTATGGTGTGTTTCCAGCAGATTTGCTTGGTGGTTGCAATTACCACAGTGTATGTAGCTGGTTTACATAGTAAATGTGTAGTTGCCTCATGCCAGAAATCGGGCTATTATTACCAACCTGACTATGCCCTTCAAATAAGGACATCCACACACTAGTGTGTTTATTGGGGCATATAGCCATATTCAGCCTTCATGTAAATGGCGAGCATGTGCTGTTGAGAAATATTGATTACATAAACAAGACATATATATATATATATATATATATATATAATCAATGTAACTATATATATACATATAATCAATGTAACAATGGTAAGTTAGCAATCTTGTCTCTCTTGCTTTTTATGCTAAATTTTGTATTTACTTGCACAGTTATAGCTACGTATATAATATGTTCATATGCGTAATGTTTAACTTACAGGAAAGAGAAACAAGACCAAGAAAAGTGGAAAGGTAGCAATTCCAAGATACCAGTGCCATCCAAGTCTGTTCATCACTCCTAAAGCCAGGAGGGCTCCAAACATACTTCCTATTGCCCACCACACCTGCAACAATGAGAGCTATTCAGCCAGGCTAAAAGCGCGGAATCTGTATACTCATATTACTAATCGCAATAAAAAATTGGGAATGCTAAATGTACGGTAGGGGTGGTGGGTTTAATTAGTGGATGATCTACTTAAGTGTGGTTGTTATGTAATGTTAGAGCAGTTATCAATTGTCTGCACATAGGCTCTAAAAAGAAAGCAAATGTATGTTTACCCTCCCTCAACCTGCCTTGCACAATCTCATTCAAAGAATAAACATTATCTTTGCATTCTCATGAATACCAATCTAACTAATATTCTAATTTACTGCAAAACAAAAGTAGAGAGTAGGTTTGGTGTTCTTTAGCTGCCTAACTATTACTAGTTGATTTGTCAAAGAAACCCCAACCTTTGACCTATACCTTGCGCTATTTGAGACCTTGAGTGACTCGAAGGACTAAGTGTGAATTACAGTAATTGGGCTGCCTCTACAGTAGCTGTGGTACACAGCAGGCATCTGGGGTGATTACAAAGTCACTAAATTGAGTTTTGCAGGCAGACCAATATCCTGCACAGCTTCGCCACACTTGCTTGTGACCAAAACTTTGTGTACCACAAAGTAGATGAAAAATCCTAGGAATATGTGACCATATGGGCCTTTATAAATGTAATAGGCTATCATTTGCGGTTTGTTCTGGAACTGCCATATTCCAACAGCTTATGAAGAAGATACGTACTACTACAGGACCTGCCGGATGTCACTGTCTATACTGATGATGTAGTGATGCCGAACATCTTGAAGCTCTGGATCAAGTATAGGGAAGACTGCCAAAGTGTAGAGTGTGTGTGAAGAAGTGTTCATTTACACAGTCGTCAGTTGAGTGCCTAGGCTGCAGTGTGGATAAAAATGGACAGCATGCAACACCAGGTAAGGTTGTAGCAATTATTGAAGCAACTAAACCACATTGGTGAGAAGCAACTCGATCGCTCGGGAGATTCGTAAACTATTATGGTAAATTCAGTCAACTGTGGTTTAACAATTGACAAAGCTTCCCAGTAAAGATGTTCGTGTGATTGTCAATGTGGATTTAAGACACTGAAAGAAAAGCTGGCTCATCAGATGTGCTAGTGCATTATCCTAGCTGAGCTGCCCCTGAAGACTGACTGTGATGTGTCTGTTTACAGGGTGCTCTGCTTTCCCATGGAAATCCAGATGGCCCATTGCATACGCATCTCGTATACTCACCAAAGATGAAAAAGGGTATGCTCAGTTAGAAAAGGAGGTACTTTTTGTAGTGAAAAGTTTCGTTGGCCATCTTGGTATGCAGACAACAAACTTAGCTATCATGATGTTTCTTGGTTCGAAAGAAGGATTGCCTACAATGGCTGCAGCGTAACTTAGAGGCTATTTTTATTGACTGCGTATCAATATGACATTCAATTTAGATTAATTAATGCCTACTTGAATATTGATAGATTTTCATGATTACCACAAAGCTGTGATGGGGATGCAGTGGCTGTCATTTCAGATTATGGTTCTCTCCCTCAGTTATACATAGACGGTTAATGGGAAGACTTGGAGGGGAAGGGCCTAGCCAGCATGTCGGGCATGTCAGGCGCATGCACAGTTGAGTGCTGAGGTGATTGCCACGTGATTCAGTCCTGTTAACGGCAAGGGAAACGAAGAGGACTTTCTCAGGCGGAGATAGCTGAGGCCACTGGGAACCTTGAAAAGACTATCGACTCAGTGGTTGTTGCAACACGTTTACCACAACTCCTGGTCAGAGTACGAGAGGAGGCCAGCGTATCCAACTCCCGCCGCCCAGAGGGAACAACGGTAAGTGGGTAACTAACCTCTCCTGGAACGGAAATGACGAGTGGAAAACAAGCCCTCAACACAATATCATGGCAAGGGGTAGAATACCGGTCACCCTGCTGGCACGTCGGTCAGACAAACGGACACTAAAGCGGCGGTGTCATGGGTGCATGGGAAAAGACAAGTAGGCACCAGGGATCGGGTGCTGTACAAATAATGCAGGTACTGGTCTTAGCTTAACAGCTGATTGCTCTTGCTCTGCTGGTGCACCGGCCAGACAAACAGACACCAAAACGGTGGTGTCACGTGTGCAGTAGAAGCGCTAGGCACTGGGTGCCACGCAAATAATGTATGTACTGGGAGATGTGTGTCTTAACTCAACAGCTGATTATAGATTCCATGCTAAAACGTAATTACCAATTGTTACACATCCTGATTGCTCTGGGTCCCAGGGCAAGATGAAACGATGCCAATGGGGAGGGCTCTCGAGGCAATTGGGCTAACGGATAGCAACCCAACTACCCGGGAAGTATATATGGTAGTCTGGAGACGTGGTGATCCTCCAACATTCAGACCCCATTCCACTCACGGAGAAAAACTCCACCAAGAACGAAATTGTGTTCAGGTGAATGAAATGTTGCTGCTGTGCTGTCCCTTTTAACAACTCAAACATTCATTTCATGAATGTTCTGCTCGACCAAATCACCTTGCTAGCATGTTGTAGTGCACAGTGTGTTCATGGGACCGTCCCGGGAATTACCCTGGGAAAGGTGTTACACATCCTTTCTGGCAAAATGATGAGTACCGTGTGCTCCCAATCTTATAGACCATTTGTGTAGACTGTGCTAGTCCAGCTGTAAAGAACAGCTGGGGCGAGGTCGTTGATGGCTTCTGATAGACTAAGAGCTCCACTGCTGCTGCTGGAATTGGTTTGGGATTCAGTAGAGCCTGTGGGTAAAAGTTGTTTCGTGAAATTGCATTAGCTCGTACATTAAACTTTTCCTTGACGTTGACTGTTGACAGCAGCCCTAACGAGGCTTTTACAAAAAACAAACACCGTACCATCTGCATCAATTCAGCATCTTTGCAGTGACCTGAGTTGACAACCTCTTACCACTGCCTGGTAAACAGATTTTCCTCGCCACTCTTTCTCCCCCCCCCCCCCCCCCCATCCATGTATCCCAGGTTTCCCATGTACCCAGGGTACTGATCCCGAAATGGTCCCAGGAAGTAACTGCACTTACTGTTGGGTACTACCTGGGATTGTTTACTGTATAAATGTATGTTGTAGTTCATGAATGGCCGCTGTCGTGAATATAGTATATTACCTTTAGTTGTGTTGCTGTGTATATGTGATTTGCTGAGTTGCCTCAGTAGCTCAGTTGGCAGAGTGTCTGGCCAGAATTGAAAATGTCACTGGTTCAAGTCCTACAGGATGCAGCTCATTTTTCTTTGTCTTGGGTGAGTTGCATTGTGTTGTGATGTATTGCCTTGTGAGTCCTGTGGTTTGAATATTTATGCATAGAATGGATCAACCTGAAGACCAGATGAACTCCTGAGAGGTACCCACAGCATGCATAAGTACTACCGTGCAAAAGGCAGCGATGGTGGTATTCTTATAATTAACCAGCATACTCATGTCATTTCTTCTACCAGATTTGTGTAAATGAAAACATTACATTAGCCAAACACAATATTATATATATATGATGAAGGCGAGGTAGATATGACTGTTGTGTATAAATGATTATTTCTGCCAAACTCAAACATATACGTATGATGAAGTGGAGATATATGATGAAGTGGAGAATATGAAATTGTTAAGAGATATGATTAAGTTTTTTCGGACTTTTCCTTGGGCTCTTTCGTGGTATAGGGGTCAAGGAATTTGTGTTGAGCCTTTTCTTTGATTCAATGCTTGCCCTTATATATACAAGATGCCATAAAGGTTCAGTTGGTTATAAAAATACTCATATACTTACAAAGTAATCTCCTCCTGTTCCAATGACTCTCTTTACTGAATTAGAGATACAACAAAATTCAACAACTTTGACGAAACTTCCACTTTCTCCTCTTCGTCAGTTGGAAGAGAATTTTTTCAAAATAGAATGTCTAAACGTAGTGAGTCTGCATGTATACAAGTGTTACACCTACAAATAGTGATCTACTTAAAAAACATCCAGGACACCACTGTGACAGCAGCAATTGCAAGAGAATCATAGTCCTTGATGGGAATATGAAAAACCACCGGGACATCTGTGCTGCAAGACTGGCAGGATATGCTGAGTATGAGGGATTACCAGGAAGAATCACAACTGGGTGCACTAACACTCCTCAGCTCAAATCCAGATATTGTGTTGCCCATGCAACAACTGGCTTCTCTTCAGCAGGGGAGGACAGAGAGTGTTCCCAGATCCATCAGACTGGTCTTGATCAAGTTACATTTATAAAAAGAAGACAACTAGCCAAAATTCATTTTATAAGGTTTGTCTCTTTAACATTAAGTTTAAGGTGTTTATTACCTTCTTCAAACATTAGGTTGCAAGAATAGGAGAAGCCATGTCTACATGTGTTTGGGAGCCTGAATCAGCTCTCCCACCGAGGCTGATTGAAGTGTACAACAATGGAGTGCATCGTAAACTAGTAGAAGAAGTTTACAGTAGTAATGGAAAACATTTGCACCATATATCTTCACAACCCCTCTTAAATACTGTCAAAAGGCCTCGCCTAGAGACACTGACTCAGACTTATAAAGTGTAAGTTATATAAACAAGGTGTGATAGCCATAGCAGATGCTCTTCAGAGAAATTTAACCAAATGCAGGAGCACCCTCAATGAGGAACACAAGAACCCAATCAAATGCCAAACATAAAGGACCGTGGAAAACTTAACTATTCAACAGCAGGTATAATTATGCTAATAGTGCAGCATACCACTAAAGTATGATTCCCTAATTCTCTACAGGTGTTTTGGTTGGTGTTTGGCCCTGTGGGACAGTTACAATTGTTAGTGAATTGTTTGGGGCAGAATCATTTTCGCAAGTCTATGCTACCATACATACATTTCTATTTCAAAATGCTGACTCTTTGATAGATTTAGGTATACACATAGTGTGGGTTATGGAACCTATATCCACAATAGAAATACGTAAGATTATTATACCACTATTGGAAAGGAGGTATGCAAATTATCAGAATCAAAGTAATAGCACAGTTCATTGGACCATCCTTGGAAGTGCTAAGGAATAGTGTTGGGAATCCCAGGATACTTGGACAGGGGGGTAGTCTAGTACATGCAGTGTGTTCATGGGACCATCCTGGGAATCCCAGGATAATTGGACGGGGGGGGGGGGGGGTACTTTGGGAGGGAATCCCGGGATACTTGGACAGGGGGTAGGCTAGTGTGCAGTGTGTTCCTTGGACCATCCTGGGAATTACCCTAGGTACTTGGGAATCCTGGGATACTTGGACAGGGGTAGGCTAGTGTGCAGTGTGTTCCTTGGACCATCCCGGGAATTACCCTGGGTACTTGGGGTGGTTGGAAGTGGTGGTGTGTTGGGAGTTCTTGTAGACTATCCTCACACCCAGGTTGGTGGAGTCCTAAGAAGGAACTGGACACTTAGGACTCCTTCATAGTACATGGACAAGTCTCGGCGTCTCTGGATATCTCTCGATTATGACCCCTAATCCCACTTGTGTTTTGCAGACATTGCTAGGTCTATGGTGCTTGGGTGAGTGTCAATTTCACTCATGATGGGCAGGGGCTTACTTAAATATAAGTGGGTGGGCTCTCTCTCTGGGTGTAGTGGAAGTGCCCTTCCAGCTACCTTCCTCCAAGCAGATTAAATAATCCAGAATTAGGGGGAGTGGTTGGAGGGGCAGGTGCATAGGGCGTGACCTCCTAAGTCACGCCCTGGGGCTGAGCATATACCACTTACTATGCCCAAAGCTCAATCCGCCAAACCTTGGAACAGAGTTTTGGTGGTGCATAGAAGTAGTAGATGTCAGTAAGCAGCAGAGAGAAGTCGTACCCATTAATCAACCACTGCTCCTTACCACCCAGCCCCAGACAAGGATGAAGAAAGAAGGTGGATTTTCTCCAGGCTAACAAAGATGACTTACTTAAATTGCACTCATGCAGAACTCCTGATGAAGAGACCATTGTGCACTCACTTGGACTGTCACTAAAAAATTTAAGAATCAGGTGTTGACGAAACAAGCTAAACAGGAGGGCCATCAGGATGCCCTAATTCTGGGAGAGTTTGATGTTGGTCAGTCAAAATCTACATGATTGACCGGGAACAGTAGTTGAACTAACTGTCATATGGAGTTCAAGTTTTGAACAAATGTGGAGACAACATACAGATCACTTGTTAGATTGGAAGTCACATGACAGTATGACTGAAACTGAGACTGAAGAGATGAGTCTACCTAAAATACCAGACAGCGTATTCACAAAACCTAAACCAGGATGTTCTACGTCGGTGAAATCACCAACAACATTGGGGGGGGGGGGGGGGGGGGGGGGGAATCAGTACCAAAAAAGTACCTCTTTAAAAATGACATGCACCCCAATCAGAATACCTGTGTTATTAAGTGAGAGGGTGTGGTGTATGTTCACATTGCATTCATTGGTGCATATTGCTTCATTTCTTAAAATATGTTTCTGTACAACACATATGTGTGTAAACGAGTTGTACATGCATTGTAATTTAGTAATGTTGAAGTGGATATACAGGGTAGCATGCAATGGTCATCCTTGGGAGTGAACTTATGCTTCATGCATGCGATGTCATATGCTACATCAGAACTATACTCTGCCCTCAGAACTACATGATTTATGTCCAAGTAAGTAGTATCTGTAGAAGTGACTTTTGACTTCATGCATGCAATGTCATATGGTACAACTGGTCCAGAAACCAAAGCTAAAAAGTGATTATTATTCACATTCTTACCTCCAAAAAAATAAGGCAATACCCCCTTGCCTTATTAGGCAAAAATTCAGCATAATAAGTAACTCTGTTATAAAGGAAAAGAGAAAAAATATTTATCATGTATCTGTACAATATATGTACAGATACATACAGTATATACAATCCAATGAGATCCAATGAGATCCTGGAATGGTTTTACGTCATTTTACAAGTAGTACAATATATGTACAGATACATCAAGTATGTGCACATGTATATATACATGTGCACATACTTGTAGCCTGACTCACTCTAACAATGAAGGCGCTGACACAACGCTACTTCTTGTACCATAAAACCACAGCAATAATTTCAAGGAAATTGGTAGGCCTCATCGCATGGTTATGAATATTATTCAGGAAGTGATTTGACCTCACCACAGCAATATGCGTATTTTCCAGGAAGAAGCAATGCACGTGCGTTCACAATATACACACCGTACAAAACATTTCCAAATGGACAAAAACTCATCTAAACCGAAACCATACATGACACAGTCTAGATCTGACTGAGGAAGGGGACGTCGGCTTTGTGTAACGGTCGACTACTTTCCTTCATTTTGGTTCGGGCTCCATCATGAGCGTAGCGTAACACTCCCACTCGGAACAAATGTATTCTCCAAGACAGTAGGCATTGCTGCACATTCATCTGAGCTCTGAGCAGACTATAACGCTCTAGCGTCAAGCCTAGCCATGCAGTATACGTGCTGCTTCCATGGAAACTGTCGATGACGTAAAACCATTCCAGGATCTCATTGGCCAGTCAGGCTACAAATAGGTAAAGTAATTCAAATATACATTGACCTGAAACCTCTGAACGAAAATGTTCCCCGGGAAGTACATCCGAGCTGACCCAGACAAGACTTCAGCCATAGAAAACATGAAGCCTCCCACCATTGTTCCATAACTGAGATGATTCACGGGTATGCTTAACCAGTTAGGGAAATTCTCCCTACACCTAACTGACATCAGTCAACAACTTCGGCAACTACTGAGTAAGAAAGTTGCATGGATATGGGGCCGAGCACAAGAGAAGGCATTTACGAACATTGAATGTGAACTAACCAAACCAACTGTCTTAGCTCTCTATAACCCTCTGGCACTAACCAAGGTGTGCGCATATGCGGCTTGGGGCCGTACTGATGCAACAGAATTGGAGACTGGTTGCCTACACCTCAAGGTCAATCCCATGACAAGACTTCAGCCATAGAAAACATGAAGCCTCCCACCATTGTTCCATAACTGAGATGATTCATGGGTATGCTTAACCAGTTAGGGAAATTCTCCCTACACCTAACTGACATCAGTCAACAACTTCGGCAACTACTGAGTAAGAAAGTTGCATGGATATGGGGCCGAGCACAAGAGAAGGCATTTACGAACATTGAATGTGAACTAACCAAACCAACTGTCTTAGCTCTCTACAACCCTCTGGCACTAACCAAGGTGTGCGCATATGCGGCTTGGGGGCGTACTGATGCAACAGAATTGGAGACTGGTTGCCTACACCTCAAGGTCAATGAGTGAAACAGAAAGCGGTATGCTGAGATAGAAAAGGAGGCACTTGCTGTAACTTGGGCATACGAAAAGTTGGCTACACACATACTCGGGATGAAGCCTCATATATAAACTAACCATAAACTGTTAGTGCCCTTACTGGGAACGAAGCATCTCAACAACTTACCTCCATGCATCCTCTGTTTTCATTTATACTTGGCAAGTTCCATTACACACATACAATGAAACCTGCTATACACAGTAGACAATCTATCAAGAGCCCCAACTACATCGAACCAGAGTCTTGAAGGAGAAGATGAAGCTCTGATGGAGCTCTCAGTAAGGAACCTACCTGCCAGTGTTGAGACTCAAGAGAAATACTGTCAAGCGCAAGCTGATGATCCTATCTGTTTATCAGCGGTCTGCAAGGATGAAACAACAGAAAAGGCATAGAAACAGATCTTAGACCATACTGGAAGGTCTGTGGTGAGTTGAGTGTTGACAGGAAGGGTCTACTTCTTCATGGCAAATGTATTGTTGTATGTAAAGCTCTCAGGGAGCACAGCCTTGAGAAAATCCACCAGGGACACCAGGAAATATTGATATGTCGCATACAAGCCAAGATTTCTGTTTGGTGGCCCGGGATCTCCCATGATGTGGAAAACATGGTAAGAGAATGCCCTATATGTGCATGAGAGTTCCGTCCTTGCGCAAAGAACCCATGATCCCAACAGACGTTCCAGATTATCCCTAGCAAAATGTTGGCACCAACCTGTTCCAGCTAAAAGAGATACCTACCTGTTGGTAGTTCAATTAAGCACTACATCTCTTAGTGCACTGAACCAATCTTCGCTAGATTCGGCATTCCAGAGATGGCAGTGAGGGTCAATGGCCCTCAACATGCCTCATATGAGTTCGAGGAGTTTGCCAAAGCCTATGATTTCAACTATGTGACAAAAAGTTATCCCAGAGCAATGGGCAGGCTGAGAAAACAGTCCAAACCGCCAGAAGGTTACTCAAGGAGTCAGCTGACCCAGACATGGCTTTGCTCACATACTGCACATCATTTCCATGGTGTGGTTTATCAGCTGCAGAACCTCTCATGGGAATCAGTAGATTCTTCTTCCAACTCTCACTTTTCTCACAACTACTGTTTTTAGTGCACAATAACTTGCTACTGGATGGACCAGTATACTGATTGTGAGTTTTGAGCTTAGTATTGAAATGTAGTTGAAAAAACAGATAAACAGAACGTTTCGGACCGAAGTCCTTCACCAGCTGTAATGATACAGCGTAAAGTGACCTGCACAACTGAACCAAAGTTACGTGTAGGCATGCTAGAACTATGTAGACAATTGTATGATAAGAATCTAACTGGTACAAGTAAAGAAGCTCTTCACATCAAGAATGAAAACTCACCTATGAACCTAGACCAAGGGTTTCAATTTGGAGCACACTTAACATCATCTAACTCTACCAAATACATCATTATTCATACCATGCAATTGTCTTTACATCATTACATCATTCATATCATGCAATTGTCAACATACAGTGAACTTCCGCTATTCCGGGCCTCTAAAATGTGGTCACCTCACTATTGCAGCCACTGGCTCAGGCACAGATTGAAAACTAGATCAGCACAGTGTAAATCAAGCCTCTGAAATGCGGTCACCTCGATATTCCGTTTTCCGGCCGCTGTTTGTGGCTCAACCTCACTTTTATACTGATAATCCAGCCAAACCACTCGAAATGACTTGATTTCCATTACCGAATGTTCAGCACTTGCCAAAGGTTGACTGGATCTCTGGGTCAGATCAGATAGTGTCATGCTCAGACCACACCCACCGCATTTTGTGCGGGTACATGTTAACCATGCCAGACCTTCCAACTCACCAACATTCTGTGGGTGTCACCCGCATTTTAGAGCCATAACCCGCTCACCTGCACAACAAGCCTTGTCACCCGCAATTCGCTCTCTACCGGGCTAGTGTTGGTTTCTTGCTGTGTGTTACGCATGTGAATGTGTGCGGACACAAAAATCACCCGCAATACAACGTATATATGGTGACAAAACTGCACATCACCCACATAAGTGTGTTTTGAAGTTGCAATGTCTGCCGTGCAACCAGCTGCAAACCTACTATACAGGATACCGCGAATCTGCACTGCAAATATGGCTGAAACGGGGTCCAGCTCTGTGAAAAAGAGAAATGACTTCTTCCTGTATTGTGTAGCCACAAATGTAAACACTGTGTGCATGTCATGACACTAACCGTGGCTTTTATTGAGGTAAAATTGTCCTACTCTGAAATGCAGCCACCCCACTAATCCAGCCACTTCACCTTTCCCTAAGGGTGACCGGAATAGCGAGAGTTCACTGTAGTTCTAGCATGCCTAACCTTGGTTCAGGTCACTTTACACTGTATCATTGCAGCTGATGAAGGACTTCAGTCCGAAACGTTCCGTTTATCAGTTTTTTTTAAACTACGTTTCAATACTAAGCTCGAAACTCACAATCAGTATACTAGCCTCAACGTAGTTAAGAGCCTTTATTCTATTACGGATGGACCACGTTCAGCAAAATGTTCTCTTCCAACTGGTCATCATTCAGATCTCCACAGAGTGTTAAATCTTGATCAATTTAATCAGCAGAACAGGGGTATCCAACAGCATCATGAATTAGATACGTACCTGTGCTTCCTCATCTGTCGCTACCTGATCATCGAGATCAAGGAAAAGATCCTTATTTTGAACTTCCCTGCTAACTACACAAACACTTGGGGTCAGGATACCAGCTTTTCAAGAGCATTTCTTACTTTTGAACTGACCTTCTTCTTCACTGAACTGATCTTATTTTTATTCTTCATTAGTGTGATAATGTGTTAAAAGACAGCCAGATTCCTTACACTTTTTTGGCTCTCACTCTGACATTTTGTTCACCTCATACTTCAGTTTGGCAACAAATCTCACTGCCATCATTGCCAAACCAGACCACCTGTCCGTCTTCATGCACAGAGATCAGACCAGGTGGCAGCTACAGTATGCCACTTCCACCATCTAACCCTTGACCTTGACTGCAGTACAGAAGTGTGTAAACTCTAAGCATGGCTAGTCAGCTGCCACTAGACAGTGTCACTGTTGAGATGGGGTCTTTGTGAGGGGATACAATTCCTATATGGATGTCTTGGAGTCTCAATGACAGGCCAGGTTGCTGTAGCACTTGGTAGACATTACCCTGCATTACCATACAACCTTATGGCTTCCTGTAAGCAACCCGAGTAACAACCAACCATTATTTTGATATATCAGAGACTCTCATTGTGGGGATGGCGCTGATACACTATACAAACAAAACGGCACACTACACTGCAATTCTAAGTGCTTTTAGACACACATTCATGTCTACGAATATACATGTACTCGACAGTACTCCAAAAGAACGTGATGTGACATAGCAAAACCACACATGTCATAGTACAAAAACATCATGCTGAAGATGCAAAGGTAAAAGTTATTGGAATAATCATATCAATTGAGGGAGAACATCGCCTGGTGGAGCAATGCGTAGTTCCATGTTTGTGCATCAATATGTTGAAAGGAGAGTGGAATGCTGGGTGAATGAAGTGGAAAGGGTCTGCAAAATCACGGAAACTCAACTGCACGCAGCATATGCTGTCTTTACTCATGGACTACGAATCTTAATTACCTTATAAGGGTAACAGATGATGTTCTGGAATCTCTAGACAAAGCAATCCACTCACACTTTATCCTAGCACTCACAGGGCAACCTCCTCCAAGCACTACCAGCACAGTTGGGCTTGATTAATCCCGCCACCTCAGCAGCAAGCTGTATCGTACCCCACTTTTTGACCAAATCATCAACCAGGACCACCAGTTACGTGGGTAGCAGTGATTTAGCTCAGCGCAGTGATTTACGTAGCTTAGCAAGGATTAAAAGGAGAATCCAGCATACTAAATACACAAAGCACAGCAAGATGCAAAAGAACACAATCTACCAATCTCCCTTCAACATTCCATGGAACTCTCAAGGAGCGTCTACAAGGCTAACAGCACTCCCCATTGATGAGCATGGCTTTGTTCAGCCAAAAGCTGTTTATAGAAACAGTCTCTCCCTCAGATACGGTTGACCACTATAGAACTCACTATCCCACTGCAGCTGTGGACAACCTGCATATCAGGAGGCTTCCCAGCTATGAGACATAATGAATTTAGATATAATTGCAACACTACTGGCTAAAGTCTGCCATGGAGTGACAACTGAACCTGCTCTAGGGTAAGTCCTTGTTTCATAGCTTTGCTATCATCAATGAATGCACTAAAGTGCAGAACCCTCGGTGCCATGCGTGCACGAATCCTGAAAAGTGCAAGCGCTACTGAAATGCGTGTAACAGAAAGTATACGGAAGATTTGTGAGCAAAAGACGGAGACTAAAGAGAAAGAAGCTCGCTGCCTTACATTGAGTCGTATTCCAGGTAGCATTTAGCCTACTGTTAGCCTTGTTAAGAGCTTTAGAAAGCTCTGCTGTCGAAAAATTGCGCAGAATACTGCTGCAATATCGCCGTAGGATGCCATAGGTAAGCAAATAATGCATAACTTGTGAATGAAGCGGTTTCAGAGAAAACCCTACATATTTTTTGACCTCTGTTGCCCCCTGAGTACGTGACAGAAGTTTCAGGACGAACAGACGCTCCAGAGGTGAGATGTGACTTAACAGACACACACACACACACACACACACACACACACACACACACACACATACACACACACACACACACACACACACACACACACACACACACACACACACACACACACACAGACCCAACTACCGTAACCCTCGCTGCGCATGCGCGCCAAGGGTTAAAAATGGTGCTTGACATTGATGTTGCAAGGTATGGATTCTGGAGAGGAATATTTGAAAAGGCAAAGCAAGAAAAGGGAAGACAATATTATCACTGAGTGCACAAAGTCAAGAAAACCAGTCACTGAGTGTCTAATTGACCTTCAGCTGATACCCATTATCTCCTGTTATATTTACATCATACAAGAGAGTTATTTCCAAACACATACAATGTCACATTTACTTTTGTTGCATACTGCGTGGGCAAATCAAAGGCACCACCAGGGCTCTAAATTGACCAGTGCACTCCCACAAGGGCCAAGTGTGCAATAACTGGTTTGCAAGAAAAGGTGAAGACAATATTATCACCAAGTGCACAAGGTAGAGACAAGATCATCATGACACCATCCAGTCACTGAGTGTCTAATCCGCAAATCAAAGGTACCACCACTAGGGCTCTAAATTGACCAGTGCACTCCCACAAGGGCCAGGAAGACTTATCACCAAGTGCACGAGAAGATCAAAGGCACCACCAGGGCTCTAAATTGACCAGTGCACTCCCACAAGGGCCAAGTGTGGTGTGCAAGAAAAGGTGAAGACAATATTATCACCAAGTGCACAAGGTTGAGACAAGATCATCCTGACACCATCCAGTCACTGAGTGTCTAATCAGCAAATCAAAGGCACCACCAGGGCTCTAAATTGACCAGTGCACTCCAATAAGGGCCAAGTGTGCAATAACTCGTGAGCAAGAAAACGGAGGACAATATTATCACCGAGTGCACAAGGTCAAGACAAGATCATCCTGACACCATTCAGTCACTGAGTGTCTAATCGATCTTCAGCTGATACCCACAAAGGCCAAGTGTGCAATAAATGGTGTGAAGGGTGCAATAACATAAGTGTATTCACTGCAAGTTGACCACAAACCCCTCCTGCACCTTGACACGAACAAAGCGCAACTGGGAATAGTGTTACGGTGTCAACGAGGAAAATGCACAGCCAGAGATTGACTTCAGCAAGATAATCGCTCAGCAGTAGGCTTTCTGGAGATTTCTGGGGTAGACACATTCTATTCGCTTTCATGGCCATTTACATGTAGCTAAAACTAGGAAAGCTTACTAAGCTAACTAAACTGCCCACACAATACATCTTCTATCTAAGCAACGCACATGGTATATACATGACTAACCTGTTAAATCTGGTTTGACTGGCAGTAGCAACAAGCAAGTTATACCCCTATGGCTTTGTTTTTTTTCTTGCAACAACAGAGAAAACACAGGCATACCGGCAATTTCGAATTAGTGGCAATGTACGCGTAGCTAAGCTTACTGAGCTAACTAAACTGCCAACACTGTCTTCTCTCTAAGCAATGCAGGTAAGAGCATCGTCTGGAAAGCTGATGGTCGTGGGTTCGAGTCCCACCTGAGGCAGCTAATTTTCTTTGAAAAATGACTGTTTCGGGTGAGTTGTGTTGTGTTGCTTTGCCTTAACTATTGTGTTGTTGTTGCTGCCTTGCCTTTCTCAGCATCTCTTGAAGCGATTGTTCATGACCAAGAGTGTATAATAGAAGAGGGGGAGAGTTTCCTACTACGCTACGATCCTTTACCGAGTTCATGACCTCTGTAATGATATTCACAACCGTGTGGTTTCACGGTTTACTTAGCGTCATGTGCGGAATACAGATGTACAGCTATCTAACCTGGTAGGCTACAATACATAGCGAGCGAATGCACATGGACGCGTGGATGCCGTTGCCGCACCATGAATACTCTGAGAAGATCTCCGCCCCTACTTAAGCAAATACTTGCTCAGCGCACTCAACACTTCCAACATTCAGCGTTATATACACGTGACGCTAAGTAAACCATGAAACCACATATTTGTGAATGTCATTAGAAAGATCATGAACCTGTAAAGGGTTGTAACATGGAGCATAGCGTAGCAGGATACTCTCCCCCTCCTCTATTATATACTCTTGGCATGACTAACTGGTTAAATCTGGTTGGACTGGCAGTAGCAACAAGCAAGTTATAACACGCCTATTCAGGACGTACAATGTATCAGATTTATTGCACTCAATCCTCGGGCTACACCCTGGGGCCTTGTGCAATAAATCCGATACGTCCTTTGCGGGCGAATTAGTATTAGTTATTACACCCCTAAGAGGTATGTTGCTGGTTTATAGGCCCGAGGGGAGAGGGCCTATAAACCGCAACATACCGATTAGGGGTGTGATAATTGATTTATAGCCAGCTGCCAGGTGGTTCAACAATTGGTAATTACCAATCAGATATAATCACCCTGATATAGGCACTCTTGACACTAGATATAGTCACTCTTCACACCTTGTAGTGTTGTGGCAGATTTATAGTGCCACTATAAACATAGCAACCACCTAGCAAAGGGCTATAATAACTATTACTTAGCATACACTTACCCTGTCTTGTTATATATGTGTACATATTTGGGACAGAAAACTTTTGCAGGTCATTAACATGAACAAGTACTGACACCGGTCAAAAGCAAATTCATGAATAGTTTGAAGAATGTACGTACATCACAGAAAGAACGTGGCAGTGGCATGTTCAACACGTAATAAAATTTTTTAAGCAGTTGCAGTGGCAATAAAAAACCAACAGTATGTGTACAATATACTTACGCCTGAGCAGTACCACCAGCTCCAAATCCAACACCCAAACGACAGATAAGCAGCCATGGGTATCCAAAAGCCTTACCAGAGGGATCATCAGGAGCAACTTTAATAGCACTTAGGATTCCAAACACCAAGATCCACACATCTACCACAAGAAGAGTCTGCACACAATCCATCAAATGTATGTTTTAACTACAAGTGTATATACACAAGCTGTGTACAGTGATACTCGTAAGTATAAGGTATTACACCTTTTGGTGTGCTGTTGCGAATTTATAAGAGCCAAGGCAGGAGGGCAAGGCCTTGTAAACCACAACAACATGACAAAAAAGGTGCAATAACATATTTACTGATAGTTGCTAGGTGAGTATTAACCACAGTGCCTATATCACATATAAGCACTAAGAACAGTGCTTATTGTCAACTTCAGACCTACTTCAGTGCTCTATAGTGACACAGTAAACATAGCAACCACCTAGCAACAGTCAATAAGCTACCCTATATGTACTACCATTGCTTCACCACAGACTAAACAAATATATACTCCAAGAAGGAAGGACAACTCTCGATATTGTAATCACACAGTACCATAGTACTGTGTATATAGGGATTGTTATGGTCTATCCCCATTGAAAACCTGGATTGTTCTTGCAATTTGAAGTTGATTTCACTTTCAATGATGTCAGAGAGCACAAGACAAAAAACTAGTATACAAAAATTGGTTGATCTATGATGTGAGATATACATAATATCTGAAAAATATTTTTGCCATGTTCTTCTTCTTTTTCTTCTTACAAAAATAGCCTTAGCCATGCATTATTAAGGCCACACAATCCTATATCTGACTAATGAAAGGTTTGCTAAATGTGGAATTTTGTATGATAGTATAGTTTAACACCCCAATGATCAACGTTGTGATAAAATCTCTGTAAACAATGTAAATCTTGTAATATAACAACAAATAGCCTCAGGCAAGGATTACTATATCTCACTAACAAAAGCTCCATTAAATGTGAAAATTGGTATGACGATAAAGTGCAACAAGTAAATAAAAAATATAGGAAATTGGAAGTGTAATATAGGGATTGCATAAAAATGAACAGAGACAACATTGGGACACACGACATGCTACATATATACATCAACATACCTTTTAGTACATTGATGTATATAGCATGTGTGTGTCCAATCTTGTCTCTGTTCATTTTTATGCAATCGCTATATAACACTTCAAATTTCTTAAATTTTTTATTTACTTGTCTCTTGTCATTTTTTTACTATTGTAAGCAATAATTCTTCCTAGCATGTGCTCTCCATATTCATAAACATCTAGCCAAGTATTGAGCTACTGTATAAATGTGTGATTTGTACTGGGGGCGTGGTTTGGTTGCAAGCAGCAGCTGCGTATACTTATAAGAGGTATGTTGAACTATAAGCAAACCTGCTAGCAACGTACTATCAGTCACCGGCGCTTTGGCTTGGTGGTATATAGTATCGTGGTAGAATAGCGTGCCGTTTCTCCAGCAGACAGTATATAAGCTTACCGAGGTACATACGTAGAGGCAGAGCCAACACACTGTACACGTGTGCAGTGTTCTGACGGTGAGAGTAGCACAAGAATCGTCAACACATCTCCGTTTTGCTTATGTAGTACTAAGTGCTAGTTGCTATACAAATCGTTCTCTATCAGCCAGTTCACTCTGTGCCTAGTTGTTACGCGCTAGTTGCTAAGTTTTTGCGAAGCTTTTGCGCATGAGCAGCAGGTGTAAATGACGTCATTAATGAGTCTTGTCTCATTACGTAATCGTTTTATTGTATGATGCAGGCGAACTATATACGTAAAACGTATGTACTATGCACGTACATTCAAAATGAAATTACGTAATCACTATATACATGTACATGTATTGCATTGTGAGGAGTGTTAACATCAGTATTACAAGAATCACAAGGGTTAATAACATATGCTTTTGTTATGTTGCTATTAGCAATGATATCTCTACACATGCTAACTTTCAGGTTGATGGTTACCATGGTTGCTGAGTTTTGCTCATCAGTTATCATCATTCATAATACATTGCTGGGAGAGATAACGATCAGTAGTACATGAACTACATGAAATTATACCTATATTCCCCAGTATGTATTGATACATATCCACATGCAAAGATTCAATTTCATTGATTTTATGGTTATTGAGCTACGCTTCTTCAAGAAGAAGATGAAGAACAAGGTAAAAATGTGAAAAGCAATATTACGCATTATCTTACATCACAGATCAACCAATTTTTGTTTCATGGTTATTTCACACACATTCTTCACCTTGATATCATTAAGAGTGAAATCAACTTCAAATTGAAAGTGAAAATGAACAAAATGCTTACAAGTAAATAAAAATTTAGGAAATTGGAGGTGTAATATAGGGATTTCACAAAAAGGAACAGAGACAAGATTGGGACACACACATGCTATGTACATCAACATACCATTGCACATTGATGTACGTATATAGCATGTCTGTGTCCCAAATTGTACATTGATGTATACAGCATGTCTGTGTCCCAAATGTTTTATTTACTTGTCTCTTGTCATTTTTTACTATTGTAAGGAATAATTCTCCCTAGCATGTGCTCTCCATATCCATAAACATCTTCTGGCCAACTATTGCTAATCACACTCTGAGCTACTGTATAAATGTGTGATTAGTAGGGTGTGGTTTGGTTGTATACAAGCGACTGCATGCAGTTTGGTAACTACAAATACTAGAGCTATAAGCAAACCTGCTAGCAACATACTATCAGTCACATGCACTTCGGCTTGGTGGTAGAATAACGTGCCGTTTCTTCAGCAGACGGTATATAAGCTTACAGAGGTACAGACGTACAGGCAGAGCCAATACACTGTACGTGTGTGCAGTGTTCTGAAAGTGAGAGTAGCACAAGAATCCTCAACACTTCTCTCTTTTTCTTATGTAGTACTACAATGTAAGTGCTAGTTGCTATACAAATCGTTAACACATTTCTCTGTTATCAGCCAGTTCACTGTGGGCCTAGTTGCTACACGCTAGTTGCTAAGCATTTGCTAAGCATTTGCCCATGCGTGGCAGATGTTATGACATCTTCAACGAGTCTTGTCTCATTATGTAATCGTTTTATTGTATAACGCATGCTAACTATATACGTACAACGCATGTACTATGCATGTACATTCAAATGAAATTATGTAATCACTATATACATGTACATGTATTGCATTGAGAGGAGTGTTAACATCAGTATTACAAGAATCACAAGGGTTAACAACATATGATTTTGTTATGTTGCAATTAGTGATGGTATCTCTGCACATGCTGACTTTCAGGTTGATGGTTACCATGGTTGCTGATTTTTGCTCATTAGTTATCCTCATTCATAATACATTGCTGGGAGAGGTAACGATCAGTAGTACATGAACTACAAGGGTTAACTATACCTCTATTCCCCAGTACGTAATGATACATTTCCACATGCAAAGATTCGAGTTCATTGATTTTATGGTTATTGAGTTATGCTTCTTCAAGAAGAAGAAGAAGAAGATGAAGAACATGGCAAACAAGTAAAGGAAATAATAGGGATTGCATAAAAAGGAAAGGAGACAAGATTGGGACACAGACATGTTATGAAATATCAACGTAACATTATGCTATATCATAACATGTGTCCCAATCTTGTCTCCTTTCCTTTTTATGCAATCCCTATACTTCCTTTCAAATTTCCTAAATTTTTTATTTACTTATCTCCTGTCATTTTTTTCTGGACCTAGGTACATTCATTTCGCTATTTTGCAGTTTACTTGGTTGCAAAATAATGCATTGTACATTAGATTAGCAGTAGAGAAAATAGTGTGTGCATGAAGAGTTATACGCTCTATGTAACTGCCAGTACTTATGTTTACCATCATACAAATATTCACATTTAGTGAAGTTGCTGCCTACTGGATTTCTGTTAAAATAAATATGTAGAAACTAACTGTGATTATAAAATGGTAGATAAAGGGGTTAAATTAACAAGAGTCTATTTTGTAAATTGTTCACCTTCCAACACTACTTCTTCCACTTGAAAAAGCGTAACTCACTAATGGTAACACATTTAAACATGAAATTTGGTACAGTGATATAGTTCCACTGTGGGTATAGTGCATCGTCATGTTAAAAACAATGTACTTCTTGTAAAATTAACAAAAATAGCCTTAGGCTATGTATAATAGTGGAGGCCACACAATCCTATATCTGACTAATAAAAGCCCTGCTAAATGCGAAATTTTGTATGATAGTATAGTTTAATACCCCAATGATCAACGTTGTGATAAAATCTCTGTAAACAATGTAAATCTTGTAATATAACAACAAATAGCCTCAGGCAAGCATTTCTGTATCTCACTAACAATAGCTCCCCTAAATGTGGAAATTGGTATGATGGAAAAGCTTAATACCTCAATGATCAACATTGTGATAAAATCTATGTAAACCATGTAAATCTTGTACAAAATAGCCTCAGGCAAGCATTACTGTATCTCACTAACAAAAGCTCCACTAAATGTGGAAATTGGTGTGATGGTAAAGCTTAATACCTCAATGATCAACATTGTGATAAAATCTATGTAAACCATGTAAATCTTGTACAAAATAGCCTCAGGCAAGCATTACTATATCTCACTAACAAAAGCTCCACTAAATGTGAAATTGGTGTGATGGTAGAGCTTAATACCTCAATGGTCAACATTGTGATAAAATCTATGTAAACCATGTAAATCTTGTAATATCACAACAAATAGCCTCAGGCAAGCATTACCATATCTCACTAACAAAAGCTTCACTAAATGTGAATATTTGTATGATGGTAAACCTAAGTACTGGCAGTTACACAGAGCCTATAACTCTTCATGCACACGCTATTATCTGTACTGCTAATTCAGTTTAACTGATGTACAATGCATTAGCTAATACGTTTGTAACCAAGTTAACTGCAAAATTGGGACACAGACATGTTATGATATATCAACGTAACATTATACGTTGATATATCATAACATGTCTGTGTCCCAATCTTGTCTCCTTTCCTTTTTATGCAATCCCTATATTTCCTTTCAAATTTCCTAAATTTTTTATTTACTTGTAATACATTGTTGGGAGAGATAACGATCAGTAGTACATGAACTACAAGGGTTAACGAAAAAATTATAATTAGTTACGCTTCTTCAAGAAGAAGAAGAAGAAGAAGATGGAAAACATGGACAAAATGTGAAAAGCACTTTTTAAGCTATTACACACATTTACATCACAACACAACCAATTTTAGTATACTGGTTATTTTTCACACATTCTTCACCTTGATATCATTAAAAGTGAAATCAACCTCAAATTGAAAGTGAAAATGAACAAAATCCTTATATATGGTTTTCAATGGGGATGGACCATAGCAATCCCTATATACACAGTACTACATACTGTGTGATGCATGGCCTGAGGCTACTTTTGTTTATTTTACAAGAAGTACATTGTTTTTAACATGACAATGCACTATACCCACAGTGGAACTACATCACTGTACCAAGTTTCAAGTTTATATGTTACCATTAGTGAGTTACGCTTTTTCAAGTGGAAGAAGTAGTGTCAGAAGATTAACAATTTACAAAATAGACTATTACAAAATAGATTCCCCCTTATATACCATTTTATAATCACAGTTATTTTCTGGGTATAGTTACATATTTATGTTAACAGAAATCCAGTAAGCAGCAAACTGAAAGTGAAAGTGATGAAAACCTTATATGTGGTTTTAATGAGGATAGGCCATAGCAATTCCTATGTACACAGTACTACTGTACTGTGTGACATGTACATGTATTGCATCGAGAGGAGTGTTCACATCAGTATTACAAGAATCACAAGGGTTAAAAACAAATACTTTTGTTATGTTGCTATCAGCAATGATATCTCTACACATGCTGATCTTCAGGTTGATTGTTACCATGGTTACTGAGTTTTGCTCATTAGTTATCCTCATTCATAGTACATTGCTGGGAGAGATAACGATCAGTAGTACAAGAACTACAAGGGTTAACAATATTATACCTCTATTCCCCAGTACGTAATGATACATTTTCACATGCAAAGATACAAGTTCATTTATTTTATGGTTATTGAGTTACGCTTCTTCAAGAAGAAGCAGCGTAACTCTGTTTCAACCCCATTTCCAAACGCTGAATTTGCAATCCCACAGGCTCGCATACTTTCTTCTTTTCCAAACGTAATCACACAAGCTCCCGTACTTTGCGAAGTTTTAGAAATATAAAATCAAACCTAAACTCAAAACTTGCCCGTGGCTTGCGAGCTTGAAGTTTCGCGTCAAACCCAAAACTTCTCCTTCAATTTCATGTAAAGCTTCCATGTATCGAATAGCAGTATGGGTCTGGGACCCCATCTTACGGCTCATGGATCTGGTACCAAGTGCGTGAGGTGATATGAGGAGTGTTTATCAGATCAGAGCCTAATGGCATTTCTCTTTGCGTTTGCTGATGAGATCTCTGCTTGGATTGCTTCTGGAGAGACTCACGAAGCTATCCAAGCTGGGAGAGCTATGGTGAGTCTTTGTCCAGGGTAGCACCGGGCCCCCACCTACAGAGGACATGTACAGCCCACCGTCACTTGAATCCTTCCATGTATACTGCTCAATATTTTGGGGAAAAGTTACATCTAGACCAGAATGAAAAGTTGTCAATGTAGGGTGTAACGCATGTGATGGCTGTGGATGGATATAGCCGTAAAACCGTAGGCATGATAACTATTCCAGTCAAAAACCCAATAACCATATATAATATGTTGATGGGTCCGTTGCTGCGTTGTTATGGCTTGTGGCAACAGGTTAGAATTGACCATGGCAGTGAGTTTGTTTTGGTAATAACTGCTCAGCAGCATCTTTCACATCACAGATGCAAGCAAGGTCGCCATCCTGTTCTGCTAAGCACATCACGTCAGAACCACAGAGTAGAGCGTATGTGGCCAGAAGTAAATTCACGAGATTACCAATGACATCTCTACACATATTTCAGGTTGATGGTTACCATGGTTGCTGAGCTTAGCTCATTAGTTATTCCCATTCCCATAATACATTGCTGGGAGAGCTAATGATCAGTAGTACAAGAACTACAAGGGTTAACGAATATTATACCTGTATTCCCCAGTACGTAATGATATATTTCTACATGCAAAGATTCAAGTTCATTGATTTTATGGTTATTGAGTTATGTAAGCTTCTTCAAGGAGAAGAAGAAGAAGAAGAAGAAAAAGATGGCAAAAATGTGGAAAATACTTTCTGAAATTTTACGCATGTCTTCCGTAACAGATCAACCAATTTTTGTATACTGGCTATTTTTCACACATTCTTCACCTTAATATCATTAAAAGTGAATTCAACTTCAAATTGAAAGTGAAAATGAACAAAATCCTTATATATGGTTTTCAATGGGGATAGACCATAGCAATCCCTACATACACAGTATTACCGTACTGTGTGATAAGAAGATGAGAGACAACCACAACCTTATGCCTTGATGTAGCATGTTTAATTAGGGCCATAAAAACCGATGCCAATAAACATATGCCATCATGTATGTGGTCCTTGACACTGGTGTCGATTATATTACACAGTGATGCATGCCTACGACTATGTAGTTTAACAGAAGGTTAAACGTTGTTAACGGGGGAGCCTGGCATGGCACAAAGCATGCACAAGGGGTGGAGCATGTATGCTGCAAACAGAATAAGCATATGTGTGTAAGTGACCACGTGCTGAAGTGCCAGTTGTGTCAGTCAGCAGTTGTCTCTCATTCTCCGTCTGGAGAGCTCGTCAGGTTCATGTCCCCATAATGTCACCCATTGTTGCTAGGACTCAGTAAAGGCCCAACCTCTCCCTACCACGTCAATCATACCTTTCATCTCCCTCCCTGCTCCTTTTCTTCGCTCCCCCCTACCTGTTGCCGGCATCCCTCATACCCACTATGTCAACTGACAGTGAACTGGCCCCCGAGGTGGTGCCCTTCACCTGTAAACAGCATGTTGTCCTTCGTGAGATGATAGGCTCCGCGGGTAGCATTCCCACCGGCACTACCCAACTAGCAGAGAGGCAACTGGATTCCGCGCATCCAGAAGCCTCTGGTGGTGAGTGGAGGGTGCTGATGCATGTTCAATGAAGGATGCATATGCATTAACGGACCTGGTAGGTCACGATCCTTTGAGCACCGGCGAAGTACGTGTACAGGCGGATCCCTCAGCCCAGCCGTTGGCCCATGCACACCCGTGTGCATGGGTAAAGCGCCCTGCATGTGTACCGCATGTGCAGGAGGGAGGGGTTGGGCACCTTTAATTATAGGTTAGGATTACCTGAGGGTGCTAATGTGGCAATGTTGGGGCTAGGTGCTTCCCTGGTTAAAAGTGAGACTACAACCACCTCAATGAAGTAATTAACCCTCGGCATGCATACGCAAGAGGGTTTCGGAGCGTCTGTTCGTCCTGAAAATACTCTCACGTACTCAGCGGGCAACGGAGGTCAAAATATTTGTAGGGTTTTCTCTGAAACCACTCCGTTGTGGAGATCCAGCACTGCCTCCGTTGAAGGCCATATGTACAGTCGGCCATTTTCCTGCGGACCCCGCATCACTCCCATCCCTTCATACCATTGGTCTGTAAAACCAACCTGCTATGCTACCACCCTCTCCCTGGGAGTTTGTCGAGATGGCTGAACTCCAGGCAGACATCTGGCTAGAGGACCCATCCCCAGCTGAAACAGCCAACCCTCAACACCGTCTCATGAAGCCACCACTCACCAACGTACGCACCTAGCTAGACTGCTATGCATGAATGGCAGCAGGATTGGCCACATGCTTCCTGGAGAAGCTGCCAGAGCTCTGGACCTACCAAGCTACCATTCTCCATGTGGCACATGCTTACGAGGGTCCACATATGACCACCTCTTCCGCTGCGGGATACTGGCAAGAAAGGCCTTAATTGGTCAGTTATTAAGTTGCGATTTTACAGTGAGGCATTTACAGGTAGGGCCAAGAGACACCCACAATTCCCACACTGTTTTTCCGAGGACCACATGGGGACAGGTTGTCCTCAATCCATGCCCTCCAGTGCTGGGGCGGTTTCAAGGCCTACCACAATTTCAGCTTCGGCCTCCAGCCAGGCAGCTGCAACCACTCCCCCTGGCGACACCAAAGCCTCCTGGGAGCCAGGAGATATGCAGGAATTGTGGTGTTAGGAATTACGTGTCGGTTCGCACAATGCCGGTTCCATCACATCTGTTTGACTTCTCTGACAGGCATCTGGCGCTGCAGTATACACATTACCCAGTGTCTAACAGCAACCAAGGCCAAGGGGGCCCACCACAGAGCCACAACACAACCCAGGCTCAGTTCAACTGCCCCCACCCCTATGTCCCCACCCCCAGCCAGGGAGCTGAGCAAGTGTAACCACGCCACCCTCTGACAGACCAACTGAGCCTTTAGCTAGGTCTATCATCCCAGCACTACTGGGACATACACTTGTTAGGCATTAGTGGTCCTATATCTGACTAATGAAAGCCCTGCTAAATGTGAAATTGTGTATGATAGTATAGTATAATACCTCATTGATCAAGGTTGTGATAACATCTCTGTAAACAATGTAAATCTTGTAATATAACAACAAATCGCCTCTGGCAAGGATTTATTGTATCTCACTAACAAAAGCTCCACTAAATGTGGAAATTGGCATGATGGTGAAGTGTAATACACCAATGATCAACGTTGTGATAAAATCTCTGTAAACCACGTAAATCTTGTATAAAATAGCCTCAGGCAAGTATTAGCGTATCTAACTAACGGAAGCTCTATTAAATGTGGAAATTGGTATGATGTTAAAGTAAGTGTAATATACCAATGATCAAAATTGTGATAAAATCTTTGTAAACAATGTAAATCATGTACTAATGATGTTATCTCTCCCAGCAATGTATTATGAATGAGGATAAAAACGGGCAAAACTCAGCAACCAAGGTAGCCATCAAGCTGTCAGCATGTGTAGCGATGTCATCACTAATAGCAACATAAAAAGCATATGTTGTTAACCCTTGTGATTCTTGTAATACTGATGTTAACACTCTTCTCAATGCAATACATGTACATTTGTATAGCGATTACGTCATTTTGAATGTACATGCATGGTACATACATTGTACATATCACACGTAATGACACAAGACTCGTTAATGACGTCATTACACCTGTCGGACATGCACAAACACTTAGCGACTAGTGCGTAGCAACTAGGTGCTGTGAACTGGCTGATAATACAGAAATGTGTTGACGATTCGTTTAGCAACTAGTGCTTAGTACAACATAGCAAAAGACAGATGTGTTGATGATTCTTGTGCTAATTCCACTGTCAGAACACTGCATATGCATACAGTGTGTTGCTCTCTGCCAGGCACTACTCTACGTATGTACCGGCCGTCTGCTGAAGAAGAGCCGGTGACCGACAGTGCGTTGCTAGCAGCCGATAGTACGTTGCTAGCAGCCGATAGTACGTTGCTAGCAGGTTTGCTCATAGTTCTTGTTAGTAACCAAACCATGCCCTACTAATCGTACATCTTAGAGCATGATTCAAGCCTATAGCCATAATTGGCCAGAAGGTTTATGGATATGGTGAGCATGTGCTAGTGAGAATTATTGCTTACAATAGTAAAAAAATAAGAGACAATTAAATAAAAAATTTCGGAAATTTGAAGTGTAATATAGGGATTGCATAAAAATGAACAGAGACAAAATTGGGACACAGACATGCTATATACGCCAATGTACCCACAAAGGTATGTTGATGTACATAGCATGTCTGTGTCCCAATCTTGTCTCTGTTCATTTTTATGCAATCCCTATATTACAGTTCAAATTTTTTATTCACTTGTTATTAAACATGCATTCTGTCACTGTTAATGTATGCCACACACGAGGATAGTTGTACGAACTATCAAAATGTTTGGCTGTATATACTGTTTGGTGTTTCCCTCATGATGTTCTCTCAAGCTATGCTTATATATAGTTTCAAAGGTGGCAGACTCACCTAACAAAACATGAATATATTCAGTGGGGTCATTTAGCAAACAGGAAAAACAAAGTACTGTTATTGAAATCATGTTATTGAAATCATTTAAAATCATTTAAAAAGGGGATATTAAGTATATGCACAAAGAGTGTGTACCATGCCCACTCCCAGTTTTTGAAAGCCCTGTAGTACATGTCTAGTTGCAGAGTGTCTCAGACAGTGACAATAAAACCAGTATTCAAATCTGAAGACTCACAGGTAATACATCCTCTTTCACCAAACGTCAATGCCATACTGCCTTGTGATAAGAACACCTGGACACTCTTGTTGTACTCACATAAAATTAAATGCATCATGTGAGCAAGCATGATGAGAATATATCAACATAAACTGATATTTGGCGTTTGGCAATGAGACATTTCCAGCTGTATGACTATGGGGCTCACTTCTGTTTACCCAATTATGCAAGTGAAAACTACACTTACCATCTTTCGTCCAATGGCATCTGTTACAAAGCCAGCAAGAAGACCCCCTAAAAGAAATCCTACAAACACGACCTGAAAAACAAATAGGAACAGTATACACATAGAGCAGTCGAGTGCGATAAAAGTGATGTACAGTGTTTCGATCATTGCACATGAATTGTTAAATAAGATATTGACCAATCTTGGATACACATGTTTGCCTAATGTCTGCTTCCAATCTTTGTAAAGCGTATATTTTTTTCTAACTAGAGTTTCTTACGAGGCAAATAAATATAATGGGTATATGCAGAGTGCTTACATCTCCCCTGTGTCAAGGCAGTATGGCAGGCTGACAAAATAAGACGGCGATTCTCACAAAGATGGCACTTGTGATCTACTTCTATCATCCCAATTTAGAGGTGTACAATGTATGTGTCTGACCCAGCCCTAGCTGTGTGTGACAGTGTCTTACCCAGCCCACCCTCAAATGAATGGCAGCTGAGCAGCTGTATATATTTGGCGAGGGGGAGCAAGCTTACCTAGTTAATTCATATATATGTACATTGGTATGTCATACCAGTGCACATGCGTTGATATTACATGCTTCTTTTTAATGTTTGAAACATTTCTACTCACAAGCTAGCCTTGGGTATCTAGGGATGTAGAAGGGATACATACACTGGTCGTCGAAAAGCAGAAAGAGAGAGAGAATGTCATCCCTGTAAACTGCTAAGGAGAGGCTTGTCTGAACGGCGCTATTCTGTATGTATGCTCATACAATCTGCTTCATTATGCATTTTGGAGATTTCAATACTCGTTCCCACTCGCCAAAAATGTTCTGCATTCGTCTACTAGTATCGGCGAGCGGAAGCAAGCCAACCTAATCGTACATATATGCTGTACATATCACCAATCTATGCATGGGCAATAATTGGCAAGTGTACCTAGTGGGCTGAATGGGTGATTTGTCAGTTTAAATGTACATTTGTATGTCATGCCAGCGTGCAAGCATCAATACGTATTACGTGTTTCTTTTTAAGCAAAATAATGTTTGAAATATTCAAAACTTGTCTTCAGTCATCAGCCTTCCTTTGCTCCACTCACCACTACATTGTTATCGAATGGGTACAAAGGGCACTGTCAGTTGGGTCACTCTCGCTCGCCAAATATGCATGCATTTACATGTAAATTAAATTTAAAGTACAAAGCAGGCTAGAGGTCGAGTTAAGGTAGGTCCCGCGCATGTCCAACACACATGCGCACAAAGCCACCTCATGGTTTTTGTCAGCATTTTGCTTCATGCTAGCAGCATAAGTTTGCTCTTTGTTACTCTCATTTGTCTAAATGTTTAGCTATGGTAACTTCTCCAATCTTGACAGCCCCCTCAGTGTCCAGTGTACCACTGGCCTTGGCGATGGGGACTAGCCCAGGACAAACCACTCAATTGCAACCTTCCAGTTACTAGTGACTAAGTCAGTCCAGTAGGCGGTGAACAACAGCTCCATCGACACCTGTGCCAAACAGCACTGAACAACACTACAGGGACTGTTCCAAGCACCACGACGTCAGCCGCTGCAAGTGCATGTAGTTTGCTCCACACATACTCACAGTAGTCCTGCACCAAGGTCCCAGCTCTCTGTACTCCCATTCTTTCTGGACGAGTTTGGTGGGCTATCTTAGCTAGGAAACCCTTTAGTTTTTGACCTACACTAATCCCTGTACTCTTTGTCTCGATCATTCCACAGAGCATTTTCACACATAGGCATTGTTAATAGACTAATTGCATGCACTAGAGAACTTGACAACATACCATGAACTAGGTAACCCAGCTTGGCAGGATCAATATAAAGACAGCTGACCATCATGGTAGGGCCACAAGACTGAAACAGGATCATCATGGCAGGTCACCCAGGTCTCACTGCTACATTCACTGGTGCCCCCACAAAAGGGGGATAGAAGTTGCTCATCAAATAGTGGCCAAGGGGTAAATGTGTGCTCCCTAGTGCACAGGTACTGATGACACCTACCAAGGTGATGCTGTAGATGTCACCCCCCTGGCGACCCCATTGCTGAAAAGGGCTTGAAGCCTAGTATGGCCATGCCTCATACCCTGCTTATCCCTTCCACAGATACCTGGTCAGGGGGGCTGGGGTCCATGCACACCTGCAGTGTTCTAGGGTATCAAAGCCATCCCCTGACTACCATGGTACATACCAATTCTCTGACAACAGCAGTACCATCAGGTACTGCTGACAACCGAACCACAACCTCTCCCCTCATGATGGTCTCAGGAGAGAGTAGCAAAGGGTCAGACACTATCGTTGTAGCCCCAGGGATCCCAGCTCTGAAGAGGTCTAGAGGGACATGTAGTACTCCTACAAACTGCATATTTTGTGCAAGCCAAGCACCTTGTCCGTGACCTGGCAACATGGACCAAGTGCTTTGCAATCTTTAGAGCAGTCTTACTGACCAAATATGCTTCTGATGTATAGGTCACCATACAAGAGACCTGTGTCCACAAGAGTAGCAAAGCAAGCCAAATGCCCCCGCATTCCTGGCAGCTCCACCAAGGCTTGCCGAAAATGGAACAAACCGAAGACATACGTGGATTGTCCTTTCAGAGAAACCTGCATCTACAGGCATGTCTGCTCCAAAGGCTTTGCCACAGACCGCACAGCAGCAAAATGCTCGTCTCAATCTCTGCCAAAGCTCCCTAGTAGCACCTAGGGCATGACACTCTTGCATTACCCACAGCAGCAAAATGCTCGTCTCAATCTCTGCCAAAGCTCCCTAGTAGCACCTAGGGCATGACACTCTTGCATTACCCACAAGAGAAAGGCACTGCGGAGAGTGACTGATCGATATGGTGCTAACATAACCAACCTCGTGGCAATCTCAGAGGACACCTCTCTCAAAACTGAAGATAAAGCTCAGCTGAAAGGGTACCTTATGAAGTGGTCTCATGCAAAGATTCTGGTTGGCTGTTTAATGTTTGAGGTCTTGAAGTCTCCCATTTATCTTTGCAAGGTGCTGATGTTGACATTGTTTTTGGCATTAAACAGCTCCTGAAAGTATCAAGTACCTTGGAATCAAAAGATCCTCTTCAATGGCCCACTGTTAAGCTCGTTTCGGACAAGGGTGAAGAATGAAAGTGGTGAGAACTTCTACCAAGGTATTTAAGCATGTATGATACAACTACCTTGTCATACTGTTCAAGTGAAGCACTTGCTGATCTCAAGAGGCCGACTGAGAAAATGCATGAGCGACTGGAGTGGGCAGGTGTCGATCTATTGCGCGCTTTCCTTGTGTTTCTCAAACTCCAGGTTGGATGAAAAGAAAAGTGATGAAGGTGATTGTAACACTTCTTTGCCTGAAGTTAAGGCTGTAATCAAACTTATTACCCCACAATTTAGGGAACATCTCGAAATTACAGGGGTTGCCTTGTCAAGTCTTCAAGATAAGATAGATGATGCTATTAATTGCATCAGGAAATACTTCTGTCTAAAAAGTACTCACTACAGAAAGGTGTGGCACAATCGTCATGTTTGCTCAACTGCTAGTTCTTGGCCAAACCTTCCGCTTTTGTATGAGCTAGTGCCTTTTTCAAATGGTAGAGTAGAACAAATATTTTCCTCCCTGAAGATCATCAAGACTACCAACAGGCTGTACTTGTCTAACTCTAAACACCATGCACGACATGTAGTATATGCATTAATTAGTATGATGTCATGTCCTCCTCTCTTTTGTAATTTCCTGTCTGTGTGCATATATATATGATATTGTAATGTATGTTTAGTCAGTTCTTCATACTATAATTCTTCATGTGTGCATGTTGTCTGCAAGCGCCAACTCTACAATCTCACAAGCCTCAGAGATACAACATAATTGGCGACGAGGATGGGATCGATGTCAGTCGCAACAATAGGTAAAATCGAGGAGTTTTGATGGAACTAAAGGAAACTGGCAACAGTATGTTGAGAGACTTGGATTTTTCTCTGTAGCCAATGGTATCGATACCGCCAAAAAGAAGAGATCTGTATTTCTCTTTGTAATCGGGCCGTCGACGTACAAGATCCTTCACAACTTAGTAGCTCCTGCAAATCCAGGAGAGAAAGAGTATGATGTGTAAGTTGACTTGCTCTGAAAGCATTTCAAGCCGACGCCATCAGAGATTGTAGAGCGATGTAAATTTCACAGCCGTTTCTGTAAATTGGGAGAGTCCGTAGCGATATTCATTGCGGAACTTCGCAGCCTGTCAGAATTTTGCAATTTCAGCGATACTGTCGAAGTCACAATCCGAGATCGCCATGTGTGTAGCATCAATGACGACGCCATTCAGAAGTGGTTACTCTCCAAACCCGACTTGACATATGCGAAGTCAGTTGAGATTGCTCAAAGCATGGAAATGGCAGCGTAGGAACTCAAAACTAAACCCGAGCATCCTAACACTTTACAGTCACGCTCTGTTCCTGATATGAACAAGGTTGTAGACTCGCCAGGAACAACGCAGAAGAAAGTCGTGCTTACCTGTTATCACTGTGGAAAGACGGGCCACACAGTGCCTAGTTGCCGAGTCAGTCGTTTAATTGTATGCCATCAGTGTGGAAAGCATGGACACTTACAGAGGGCATGCAAGAGTCAGCCCAAGAATCGTGGGACACTTGAGACTAGGGGATACAGACCAGTGCGTAGAGTGCAGGACGAAGAGGAGCCTTATGCATCATGTGAGACTGCATGGTAGTATAAAGTCACCAATTGTGGCTGTCCTTAAGCACGACAAGAAAAATGTAGGCATATGTGGTGATGATTTCCGAGTGACCATCAATCCAATCTCCAAGTTAGATCAATACCCGATTCCGAAGGTCGATGACTTATTCACCAAGCTGAGCCAGGGCAAGTTTTTCTCGAAATTAGATTTGAGTCATGAGTATCAGGAGTTGCCACTTAATGAGGAGTCAAAGCAGTACGTTATCATCAATACGCATAAGGGACTGTTTCGTTACACCCGACTTCCATTCCGCATTTCGTCAGCACCCGCTATATTCCAGAGAATGATTGAGAGCTTATTACAGGGAATTGATGGAGTTGTGACATATTTGGATGACATTGACCGAGGAAAAGCACATGGAAGCTTTGGATGAAGTTGTGACACGTCTCGGAAATGCGGGATTATGAATGAAATAAAAGAAGTGCAAAACATTTGTGACGTACTTCGGTCATAAGATTGATGGAGCTGGACTCCACCCTCTGCAGAACAAAGTGCAAGCCATCAAAGATTCACCTACACCACAGTCTGTACCCGAGCTGAAATCATATCTGGGGATGTTGATGTACTATGGAAAGTTTCTTCCAAATCTCTCCTCTACATTGCACCCACTCTACAACCTGCTGAAGGATGTGCTGTGGAGGTGGGGGCGTGAACATCATCAAAGGATATCGAAACATCAGACAAATTTCTGGCTCATTTTGACCCAGGCCAACTTGCCTGTGATGCTTCAAGCTATGGGCTTGGGGCTGTGCTGGCACACAAGATGCCTGATGGATCTAAGAAGCCTATTGGTTATGCATCACGTACACTCACTGCCGCTGAGCAGAACTATTCCCAGTTAGAGAAAGAAGGCCTCTCGTGCATCTACAGCATCAAAAACATTCATATTATGTATTTGGACATCCGTTCGAGCTTGTAACAGACCACAAGCCATTGTTAGGACTACTAAAAGAGCATCGAGCTACATCTTCACAAGCTTCTGCACGGATCAAGCGATGGTCTCTCTTCCCGTCATCCTACGAATACACCCTCACATTTCGTAACACTACAGCTCACGCTAATGCTGATGCGTTGAGCAGATTACCTCTTCCAGTTACACCAGTCAAGACAGAATTGGAGCCAGAACTAGTCTTACTGGCAGAGAATTTGGCTTAGTCTCCGGTATCTGCTAAGGACATTCGCATTTGGACTGCAAAGGATTCCAAACTGGCCAGAGTCAGACAATATTTACAGCAGGGTTGGCCAATGGAAACTGAGCCTGACTTGGAGCATTATGCAGCAAAGCAGCTGGAACTTTCAACATATGAAGGGTGTGTTTTGTGGGGGAACAGGGTGATTGTACCTCAACAAGGGAGAGGTGCTGTGTTAGCTGAATTGCACAAAGGACACCCAGGCATAACAAAGTTGAAGTCACTGGCTCGAATGTATGTGTGGTGGCCTGGGATAAATGCCAATATTGAGAAGTGTTCGCCTTTGCGCATAGTGCCAGGAAGTGCAGTCATCACCTCCAGTTGCTCCACTTCAACCGTGGATGTGGCCTTCTTGTCCCTGGGCTCGTGTACAATTGGACTTCGCAGGTCCATTTCAAGGAAAGGCATTTCTCATTTTGATCGACGCACATTCGAAGTGGATAGAAGCTGTATGTGTATATCGACATCATCAAATGTGGTTATTGAGGAATTACAAATTGTGTTTGCCAAGTTTGGTTTGCCCGAGACTATCGTGATCGATAATGGCACTGGATTCGTTAGTCAAGAGTTTGAAACCTTCCTGTCAGGGAACAGCATCAAACACGTCACCTCTGCACCCTATCTTCCTGCATCAAATGGGTTGGCAGAACGTACCGTACAGATTGTGAAACGTGGCCTAAAGTAAGTGACAACTGGCCGCATCAATATTCGACTATCAAAGCTCCTATTGACGTATTGTATGCTGCCATAGAGTACCACAGGGATTTCCCCTGCTGAACTGTTACTGGGTCGAAGGCTTAGGACACGTATGGATTTGCTACGTCCAAACACTGCTGAGCGAGTTGAAAAGAAGCAGGTGGATCAAAAAGCAAGGCATGATGTGAGAGCTAAACCTCGAACATTTAATGAGGGAGATATTGTGTTCGCCAAGAACTATGGTTCAGGAGACAGGTGGTTGTCAGGGAAGATTGTGAAGATGACTGGTCCAGTTTCTTTCCATGTAAAATTGGATGATGGTAGAGTTCGTCGGTATCATCAGGATCAGCTCAGGCACCAAGTGGTGGACGATCATACAAACAAGATGTCTAATGTGGGAGTTGATGATACCATTCCTATTGCTATCCCAGTTACTACAGAAAATACCACTTCTAACGACTCTCTTGGTGCTACTATACCACCTGGACCACTTACATCTGCAGAATCGTCATCTTTAGTCGGTTTATCACACGAACAATCGAACTCTCAACCGATTCGACGGTATCCTCTGAGAGAATGTACTCCACAAGAAAGGTATAATCCAGGAAGGAACTAAGTGTGATGAGTTGAACTGATTGTGTATGCCTATATTACTAGTGCATTATCTATATTAATGGTGCATTGTTTCTTTTGTGTAAAACACTAGTGTTGTTACATGTTGCAATATGTATGGTTATGTTAGTATGACTTTATATTGTGTATGAATTCTTTTGGTTATGTTTAGTTTTTTTAGGGAAAAGGAATGTAGTATATGCATTAATTAGTATGATGTCATGTCCTCTCTTTTGTAATTTCCTGTCTGTGTGCATATACATATGATATTGTAATGCATGATATTGTAATGCATGTTTAGTCAGTTCGTCATACTATAATTCTTCCCATGCACGTTGTCTGCAAGCGCCAAATCTACAATCTCACGAGCCTCAGAGATACGACACGACCTCATTGAGATCTTTGCTGCAGGACCACCTCTGGAACGCTTTTCTCCTGATGCAATTGTAGTGAGTTACCGATTCTCCGACGCACTCTGCAAACAATTGAACTTCAGCATGAACATAGGATCATAAGCATACATATAGCAAGTTTTACAAAGGCTTTATATACTGTGCAGGAACAGATGCCACATTTACAAGTCATATGAGAGGTAACAGTTACGAGATACTATTAACATGACAGATGTACACAACGTAGAACAGATAAACACACAGACTTGGAGAGATGCTAAGGTGTGCCAAGACAAAAATAGAAGTATCTGCGTGTAAAAATAACATGTGTTCATACACAGAGTTCACCACCACTACGCAACTGTAGAACTGTGGTGGAGCTACTAGGAGAGTTAATCAAGGTCCAAGGAAACCTGACCAAGAAGTAACAAATCTGGTCTGTTGACAGGCCCTCAACCTGACTCTGAGTCTGATGAAGTGCACCTGGTACTCAATGACTGGGGCAAATGGTGAAAACCTGGACTCACAATCTGATGATGAACTTATGGATGAGAACTGATTGCATATTGTTCATTGCTTGTACACAAAAGTAAGTAAATATAAGTAAGTACAAAAATCATCTATTATTAATTTTGTGGGGAAATAGACTTGGATCTGATGTGGACAGGCAGAACTAAAAAAGCACTGTTGATTGATTGAATTACCAAGACTATACATACCAAAAGAAAGGAGAGAAAAAAAGAAAATCAGGTCTACTTACTTAGCAGGAATGGCTGGAATGGCTGGAATGAGTTATGCATGGAGGACAGACCTGCGCAGCTGTTTGAACGAAGATGCTGAACAGGACTGGGGTCCCCAAGACGAGTACAAGCAAGACAACAGGGAACACGTACATGCCCTAAAAGTAGTCAGATTCTTTCTCAGTAGATGGATATCTTTAAAAGGCTGATTCATCAAGGGACAGAATTGAAAAAGTGAAAGTACGCCAACCCTCATCCTAAATGTGTAGACTATTCATTAACGTGACACTATTCAGCAAAATTCACTTTTTTTCTCGGAATGTGAGAGAACCTTTCAATGGGCAACTATCCGTTTTGTTCTGCTTGTATTAGTACATCACTGGGGTATCCAAGCAACAAATTGCTTGTCAAAAAGCTATCATGAGAAAGTAATCTCAATAACCCATTCACAGTACGACTAGAGCAGAAGTGGAAAAATTAATGCCATCGAATCTCGACATTGCTTTCAAAGAGTGGTGGAGAGACCTACAGGACCCTCACTGTTTCTGTCCGGCATCCATATACTCATCATGAAAATACTGGGCTTCAATCAAATTCAATTAAAACCTCAGTAATGGCTGCTTTTGGGGATGCAAATAGTCAGCCCAACGAACGAAGTGTTGACTCAAGTGGCCCCTTTCTTTCAAAGTCCCAACTCTGTACACAATCAAAATATCCACATTTTCAGGAACATTTGAAGAGATCTATAGTTGGTGAGTTTAATCGTGTACAGCAGGAAACTGGAAGGGGAGAGTGCTCTAATGATTCTTGCAGATACATGTCCATGTATCTGCACGTTCCATCCACAACAACGGCAAATGAGCTGTTAATTTAGTGGATACATTTCAGTATATAGCCATAGCTCTATAGCACTCTAAACACTGTGGGGGTTCAATCACATAATTCTGTAGTTCGATCATCGGTAGTTTTGGACCCTGTAGCATGCAGTTCTTAAAGACATCCTGTGGAATAGAAATTTGGTGGCAATGTACACCAAAGCAGATTTACCCTTTAATGTCAAAATTATCTTCCTTACTTCTCTGCTTGCGCTACTAAGACCTGTGTATAGTGTTTTTTCAGAGCCCGTATCTCAAAATATATGTATGTATGCATACAGCACACATCAGAATCTACTGGGCAACTGAACACTGAAAGTGGGAATGAACGGAAACGGAAAGCGGGAACAGGAATGCCCACTTTGTGCGCATGCGCATTCCATTCCACGTGTTCCTCAAGACAATGGCGCTAACAAGCTGGAAAGGTCCAAACTGTAAGTTTTTGTGTTGGCGTATGGGCTAGGCATGGCTAGACAACAGAAGTAGACATGGCCTCGAGTCAATCAAGTCCAGTTGACCCTAAGTACGTGTATATAGTTACAGGGAACTGACTATTAAAGCATGCATGTTCTTTTCTTTGTGTAGTGAAACAGTTGTGATTGCAATAAGCTCTAGCGATGAGGAGGATGTTGCCATCACAGGAGTCAGCTTTGAGTAAGTTATGCCTGTGTGTTGAATCAAGTTTCTGTCAAAATAGCTACTGGGACCAGTGTTGAAGCCACACACACAAAAAAGTGTTAATGTTGTAACCCTTCCTTGATTATAGAGTGTACCGATAACCCTGAGGCAGAGAGTGAGATCACCGGCTTTGTGAAAGTTCAATCCCCGATAAAGTCGATCCCTGTCAAAGTGCAATTATACCGACTTCACTATTGATGTACTGCATACTGTGCTTTCTTGAAATGTCGTACATCAGTCATTATGTTTACATACATGTATTTTCACAGGGCTTGTGACAGTTCAAAGTACTCCCCTCTACATGGCCACCCTGGCATGCCCATGTATGGAAAAGAACTAAATTACTATCTACGGAAGAAATAATGAATTCAATTCTTAATCCTAACCTTTCTGAGAAGCAGATTTGATGAAAGGTTCCATTTGGTGTGAACTGCAATTCAGTATTTCTAGTTGATCTTTCGAAATTGGGTACCTCCCGTGACATTGTATGTGATGACATGCGCAGCTGGAAGTGGGGAGAATGTGGTTGAGTGTGGATGAATTTGGTGATGTGTTTGTCCGTGGAAAGTCGAAGCCAAGTACTCTTGATCCAAAGCTGTCATACTATTGTATTTGGAAGCGCTATTACGAGAACAAATCCCGTCCGGACCTGAAGATCATTGTTACTTCGGAAGGTATACGGTACATGTACACCCCATATACATGTATGCTAATTGCACACTCCACTTACTTCAGTGAACTGGAACTTCAGTGTGTTGAGTGTGGACCCAACCTTCAGTTTTGGTGACTTGATGTAACCGTGACAATGTATCGCTATCTGCTGCTGAAGTCTGGAGACAAGCACCCATCGATGATTGGCCCATTGTTTGTTCACGTGAAGAAAGATTTCTCCACTTACTATTTCTTCGCCTCATCTCTTGTTGATAAGTGTCAGGAGTTACTGCATTTGAAGTGTTTCTGAAGTAATGGAGAAGCAGCACTAGTGAATGCCTTTTCAGCTTTCTTCCCTGATGCCTTGCATTTATGTTATTTTCTACACTTCTGTGGTAATATCGAGAGGAAATTCCAAGAGCTCAACATACCACCTGAGGTGAGTAGAGTTTGTCAAGGATATCTTTGGATACCCATCAAAGTTGGAGAAAGGGCTTTTCGATTCCAAGGATGAAGCAGAGCTGGAATCTGTCATAGCTGGTTTTGAGAAAGCTTGGAATGAGAAAGAGATGAAGTACTCGTCTCCACCAGAATTCCACTCCTGGTTTTCTGAGTATCCTCTCGATGTTGTGCGTCGTTCCACACTCTATCCTGTGTATGAAAGAGCTGGGCTAGGCTCACCATCTGAACCATTCTACACAAATGCAGTTGAGTCAAAGAATAACATTCTGAAGCAACACTTGGAAAGAAAGTCATCAACTCTGCCTGATTTTGTTGACAGTATGAGTTGGTCAGCAAGCAGTGTCAAGAGATTGAAATGGCGGTTGCTTTGATGGGAGAGTATCGTGAGGTATCACAAGTATTCTCACCTAGTATATGAGCATACCAAATGGTTCACAATGTCACCAAAACAAAGGCAAGCCCAAGTCAGCCAGTTCATGAAGTACACAGTGGAAGAGGGAAACGCTACTGCAACATGCGGTTCACGAGTAGATATTAACACCCTCGCAGGCTGTGGTTTGCCATCTCACGTGGCCAACACCATTTCGAAGTGTGCTAACAGTCCTGTCCAGCAATCATCAAGGGCCCTGGTGATGGCACTGCCTTTATGGTTAAGAGCATCAGTGGCCAGCGTCCACACTATGTCAAGACAACAAAGGAAGGTGGGTTTGCTTGTGATGATCAATGCATTGGATTCAAGTTGTCCGGATTGTGCTCCCACACGGTGGCTGGTGCGTATAAGACGGATACGGTTGCTGGATATATCCGATGGTTCAGAGAGCTAAAGGCATCGCCACGATTCACAAGTTTGTCTAACTATGGCGAACCCAAGAGTGCTGGCAAGAAGCCTCGCAAAGGTTCTTCCAAGAAAACATCAAAGGAAGTAGGTGCGATTCTGCTGAATGCAAGGGAGGAGAATTTTCACAAGATCAAGTGGCGAGTCAAGCTCTGTGCTACCTCAAAGCTTAGATGAGGGTACCCATGATCAGGCACTGCATACCTCAAGCTCTACCTCAACTAATGTTGATGAATGGCCCCATACTCAGCATTCTCACATTCTCCAATATCGATTCATCAGAATTATGGGTTTAATGCTGTGGGACAATATGTACATGGACCCCCCACTCCAACCACTGCAAACCCCTGTGCCAGCATTCCAATCTCTAGTTGAATCAACCAAGTCTCCTGTACAGCCATTTCAATCTCTCTTGCAGTCCTATCACTCACCTGCTGAGCCATTTCAGTCTCCCTTCCAACCATTCCAGCCTCCTGCTCAGCCACTCACCCTTTCTTTTTCTGGTACGACTCCATCAAGGCTTCAAACTAGCACCCAATCCACGCATCAAAGTGGACAGTCAGTGGATGAAAACCCATTTTGGGTTTGTTTTGTCTGTGGAAACATCTCTCGTAACGGTTGTAAAGGAAAGATAGGATATACACCTGCAGGAAAACCACTTCCTCCACCCAGTGATCCGGTACTGTGCCATCAAGAATATGTTATATTCCAGAATCCTAGAACTGATACATTTCAGCAAAGCCAACAATTTCGTAATGTGTATTATCATGCTCAGAAGATGTGTGTGGTGCCAAATTTCCCTGGGTTTAACCCTGCGACGAGTATCAAGTGTTATGAAAATGTCAAGGCTGCTCTTTGTTCTCACCTGCTGATCTCTTAATTTTGAGTTTATGTTTGATTTTGTGCGTGTGCTCCATTCTCATTCTTGCATGCATGGACTGACTGCTGATCTAGGTACAGTGTTCATATTCCGACCTCAGACCCTGAGTGTAGGGCCACACCTACTAATTAAAGGTGTGGTTTTGCTTGGTGTAGTCTTGCATAGCTGCAGGAGGTTGGAACCCATCATGTGAGAGGTCACGCGCTGTAGACTGATTTTTTTATCCGTCTACAAGGTAACTAGTGTAAATGTAAGCACATCACCTGAAAGTACTAGGTGAGTATACTCGAAACATGTCCAGTACCCCAAGCATACCCTTCGGGTTTGGTTGTTACAAGCCTTGAAGCGTTTTTACACGGTCTTCCTACAGGAAGCTAAAGTGTTGGTACGTCTGCCCTTGCCTAGCTCTACCAAACCTTGGTGTAACTGTTAAGATTGCTGAGGCTTCTTCGCCAAACTCCTGGGCTAAAATACTGATTGGAATCTTCCACCTGTAAATCAATGTGCGTACTTTTTTTACAGCTTACGCGGGTGTGATCATCTAATAGCGCGTGCGTAAATGACATGACAGTTACATAACATTACATTCGGTTCCAAACTCCTCTGGCGTATAGCTGTAGCTGGCCAGGCCCTCTAGCATGCAAGCTACACCTGTCAATCTGCAACAGGCCAAGGTAAGCCCTTCAGCATTTTCCAGTTGCCCATCTTTGAAGGAAGACGTGGAATGCGCATGTGCACAAAGTGGGCGTTCCTGTTCCCACTTTCCGTTTCCGTTCGTTCCCGCTTTCAGCGTTTTCCAGTTGCCCAATCTACTCACTGATGTGATTGTTGCTTTTTCAGAGTTAGTCAATTCCCACTGACACTGTACTGCTGGTGACAATACAGATAACAACATAAGCTCCATGGCATCAGCAAGCTAGGAGACAGGGAAAAGTAATATATGACTACTACATACAGCACTGCTGGTTTCTACACTGTACACCTAGTACATAGACATGTACAATGTACATAAAGACATGGTCCTGCATATTCATGCGTGATATACAACAAATGGCCTCAGGCAAGCAATGCTATATCTCATAAACAAAAGCCTCACTAAAATTAATGTGAAATTGGTATGTCAGCAAAACTTAAAAAACCAATGCACTAAAGTGCAGAACCCTCGGCATCTGCGCATGCGTGAAGGCTGGAAAGGCACGTGCGATTGAAAGTCGAGGTTGGCTCTGTGCACTGCTGGAAGCGCTATAGCTTTGACCGGAGCAGTACGCATGCTTGTACTCCCTCATGCAGTAACCGCTGGTGCTTCGCTGTACATCGAACAGAAATACCTGATCGCGGGTGAGCCAGAGTAGGCTAGACCTAATTAGCATATTGGCTCTTTTGCTTGCATTTCACGCCATAACTCTTGAACGGAGCGGTTTCAAAGAAAACCCCACAAATTTTTTGACCTCTGTTGCCCGCTGAATGTGCAACAGTATTTTCAGGACGAACAGACGGTCCAGAAGTGAGATGTGACTTAACAGACAGACACACAAACAGACAGACACATAGACCCAACTACCGTAACCCTCCTGCGCATGTGCGCCGAGGGTTAACTAGTAACTTACCCAAAGCATTCCACTGAATACGGTGATAAGAATCTGGAATGGACCAAACCCCAGTTTCTCAATAGCCTCTTCAACAGTGAAAACATCTGCATGTGCGAATATAATAAAGATCTTCAGTGAAAAGAACTGCCACAAAGCAGGGGACGCGAACAACATCCCCCGTGTATGTATTTATGAGGTAGTTTTACTCATTGTACAAACAGTTATTTTTGCACAAACATGAGCCCGCCTTCCACTCCCGTGTACTTGAGCTCCATCCCTTTTACGTACATTACCTACCATTCTGTGTGGTACTTGGATAGGTGAAAGGTAGCGGAAATAGGCATAGTACAAGGGGTAAATCCTGAGGTTGATTCCAATAAGCCATCTGAGTTAGATATTTGGATCAATACCACAGTCATATCACCTTTTTCATATAATTGAGAATAGCTGGCACCCATACGATATTGATGCATGTAGTGACCTTCACTCATATCATGGGGAACAAGATGAAAGACTTAGGTGGGCATAAAAAGGATAGGCCAGCAAATCAATAGAAGTACTTGTTGAATGAATGCACTAAAGTGCAAAACCCTTGGCACGTTAATACAATACATTGGAACGACGATTTTTGCCATTTTGCACAATAATGGGATACCATAAGAATCAACACCCTATGTGAAAGATTTTTAAAATACTTGTTCCAAAGTTACGGCAATTCCCTGTACCTAAGGTCGGCCATTTTGTTATGTCAGTGAGCATGTGCAAAGGGCTACGTGCCAAGTATCATTTTTTTAGAGCAACCATTGTTCAAAACCCTAATGGGGTACTAAACGCTCCCTGAAATATGAGGTAATATAATACAGCGCACTTCTCAAGCCTTCTCTGTGGCTGGGCCAATTTTTCGCATATACTTTCATTAGACACACACACACACACACACACACACACACACACACACACACACACACACACACACACAAAAAATACATTTTTTTTCTGCGGATGTGCTGGGGGTTAATGAAGTAGAGTTAGTGGTTTGGAACTTGGTATCAGGGTCTGAACATACTAGAGTCAGGCATAGCTTAAATTAAACGGACTGTGGAGGTTTGTAGATGATGATGTAAGTAAAAATAAAACATCAGAAGGCATTATGGGGTAGCTACATTATACCACATTAAATTAAGATAGAAATGGGCATGAAGGGGCATGACCTAGTAAATGGAGTTCAGATGGGAAAGTACAATATTTAGAAATAATATGTTTTGATCTCAAGTGCCTCAATGAGGTTACCAATGTGATCCATATGACCGAGTTCCTGTAGGCGCACTAGGCCCATACTAAGCTTACTAGTAGTAGGCATGCGCTACTACACGTGGGAAGGACGAAGCTCGCAGCATCTTGCTCGACAGGTACTGCACGGTTTAGGGAATCCCTCGGGCTGTAGGCTTGGAGGACCACCCACAAAATATTCACCTCAGCCTGCGGCCTCGGTAATTGATTTTGTGGGTAGGTCCTCCTGCCTACAGCACTCGGGTCCCTAAACCATGCGCAGTACCTCACAGTACCGCTCTAACTAATACATTGTGGCACGGGAGCAATAGAGAGGTGGCATTTACTATAGAGGCTAATAACTGGCGAAACCCACTACAGCTGTGGTTTTGCCTTTTTGGGGGTGATATATACTACCACAAAGGTATGATAATAAGTACCTTCATTTGTCTCTCTGCATGCTGGACAACGAATTAACAGCCGGGGTGGAAAAGGAAGGGAGAAGATGCAATGCGTGTTATATGTAATACCATATAACTAAAAACTTTCACGACAAGAAACGTGCAAATTTCGTGAATTTTAGGTTTTTTGCGAAATACCCAAGTCACGCTGCACTTCGCTTGACGCTACACCCTTTTGCAAAAATTTTTTTCATGAAACACTGCACGGTGTTTCACAAAAGTGTTTTGTTTCGGTACATGGCACAACCGACATCATATTACGTAACAAGGTGCGTCATATGGTAGCTACTGCTTTAGTTGGCTGTAGACCTGCACAACACTTGTACAGTAGGACCCAAAGAGCTTTTAATAGACTATTGGACATAACCTTAATCATGTCCAATAGTTGCTTGGTGCGACAAGTCAAAGCAACACAACACAACCGAAAAACAACAGAACAGAACTTGCCCAAGACAGTTATTTTTCAAAGAAACATTAGCTGTTTCGGGTGGGACTTGAGCCCACGACGCTCACACCCTAGGCGACGCTCATGGGAGAGTAAAAAATATTGACAGGCCCATTAGAGAACTACTGAGAGGCAAAGGTACCTAGATGGGGGGTACACTCCAAACCCCTCCTAGGCTGAGGGGTGCCACGCCACCCCAGGCCGCCTTGGCTAGTTTTGTAAGCACCGACATACCCTCCGTGTCAGTGGGCATGGGCGCTTCCCTTACACCTGAATGAACCACACAAGTCATGTGCTTTGTATATCACGCATGAATATGCAGGTCTTCTCCCTGCTTCTCCACTCCTACATTTATGTGCGGCACGTGCAGAAGGAGATTAATCCTCCCTGCGTCCAAGAAAACGTGTGAATTGTCACCTGGGGGTGTATGTGGACAGGGATGGCCGCCTCCGTTTTTGGGTCAGGGATCACAACTAGTATTTCTTTGAGATCACATAGGTGGCTAATAGGCTACTGCTACACAGGATAGAGTAATTTATCCAACTTCGCCAGGCATCTAATTTCGGCAGGGTAAACAGCGCACTCAACAGTGTCCAACTACATGCTCTTACAGACAGGTACTTGGGCACTAACATTTATAAGTTGGAAGAGATTCAGCCTAACATAAGCGAAGCGATGAACGTGAGAAGTGACCTAACAAATACTTTGATTTCGTCAGCCCGACATCTAATATCGTTCATTAATGTATTACAGTGTATGTTCACCTGAGAACATTGTTTCATCAAACTTTAATTTCAGTGTGTTTTCTCTGTGTGATTAGTTAATCACACATTAACAATGTTCTCAGCTGAACATACACTGTAATACATTAATGAACGATATTAGATATCTGGCTGACGAAGTATTCGTTAGGTCACTTAATTATCACGTTCATCGCTTCGCTTCTATTAGGCTGAATCTCTTCAAACTTCTAAATAAATGTTAGTGCCCTCATACCTGTCTGTATGATCGTCTAGTTTAATTTAGCAGGACACTGTTGAGCGCGATTTTTAGACCGTCGAAATTAGATGCCTGGCGAAGTTTGATAAATTACTCTATAGTATTCATACATGATGCACGAAACACAGTAAAACTTTCAGAGGCACAAGTATTAGCACCTTTCTTAGTAGGTCGAGATTGAACACCAGTCTTTTCAGTCTTCTCAGATAGTTCTTGGTCACTCGCCTGGGCCTCACTGTACACTTCTTTCATGCCATCATCAACGCTGACTAGCTCCCTTACAATGAGGTTTTCACATTCTTCAGCCATGGTCGTATAGTAATACCTACGGAGGGAGATCCGTGTCAAAATTACACACCTGCCTAACGTTAAAATAGGGTATATTACACATGGATGTACCTCGTCTATTAAGGTATACCTTTTTCATTAGGGTTCCTATTTGGGTACATCATTTCTGTTATACCTTACACCTTGTATATCTTTTTCACTAAGTTTGGGTATATATTTTTCATTTGGGTATATAATATATATAGATCTATATATTGGGTATACATTTTTCATTAGGGTATATTGGATATTAGGGTATATCTTTTTATTAGGGTATGCCTTTTTCATTATGAATACACCCTTTCTATTAGAGTACACCTTTTTCATGTGGGTATACTTTCTTATTTGGGTATATCTTTCTTATTTGGGTATATCATTTTCATTTGGGTATATCTCGGTACATGTATAAATTTTTCATTTTAGTACACCTTTTCTATTAGGGTATACATTTTTCAATAGTGTCCATTAGGGTACCTTTATTATGGTACATCTTGTATGCATTTATTTCCAGTGTAACTAGACCATTTCATCCACTTACATAGCTGTTCATTAGTTTCACAAAACCATGATATATATATGTAGTGATACAAAAAGTAAGAATTAATAAAGTCCAAAACCTGTTTTACATGCACTAGGTCCATAGCAGGGTATATATATCTTACGAGGTCATAGGTCCAATTTACGCACGATACCGTAAATCTCCGGGAACGCCCTATTTACTATCAGCTCAGATGAAAGAATGAACTCCATAGCACTGAGACGTGTGTTAGACAGAATTGGAAGCTACCGTGTGATACATGCATTGTCTCAAAGGAGCTACCAGACTCAGGGGACAAAGATAGACAAATCCGATTCTCGGCTGGACTTTAACAATACAGTGGAAGCATACCAATCGAAGACTACACGAGAGCTTATACGTCATTTTGTGATTCTCTCAGTCTTCAATTTTGATAGCATTGTTAACAGGAGTCACAAGGTACATACATGTAGACCATAAACACATGTGCAGCAATACTGCGTCCAGATGAAATGAGTAACCCCACGACGAGGGGAGGCGTTTGCATAAGATTATCCCTGTGTACTACTATATATTCCCTTCAAAAATAAACCCTTCAATATTTTTTGGGCTGTACAGAGAATTAGCCCTGATGACCTATGATGACTTATATGGTAGTTTACCTACCCTTACTCTTGTAGTCGTGCATCAATTTGGTGGGCCCTATCAAGGCTTTGCATCTGAATGGGCTTACTACTGTATTGAGGAGGATTAAGCTGTTTTACATGCACTAGGTCCATAGCAGGGTATTTCGACTACTGTGGTCCTGTGAGGGGGTGTGGTCTGTAGTCTTCCCAGACCACAGCTTACAATGCTACAGTAAGCTGCACACCCAACCTCCCGTACTAGAATTGTGTACACATCCGCCCACATGTCTAATTTTAGTTACTGAGTCATTGAACCTCTGTATGTACATGTATGTAGTATTGTCGGCCAAAGGTTAAGAGACTACAGTCATAGGGAGTCCGGTGATAACCAGCACCGGTTTAAGGACATTAATTCAAGCAATAAATGTGTACGGGTGTTTGCAACCCCAGATAGCTATCGATGTGTGGTTCGTTGTTGGACACTATAAGTAAATTACCAACATCTCCTAGAGCATTTTTTCTACGACCTCTTCCATCAGTATCCAATTCAGGACCATGGTATGGTCAAGCTGTAGTTGGGGCAAACACACTAAGGAAGATTTTGCCAGAGCTGTGTAAGTAGGGGTTCAATATACAAATCAGTCCTTAAGAGCAACTGCTATCACGTGTATGTATGAGGGTAGTGTACAAGAAAATGTCATCAGTGAGTCAGTTGTTAAGATCCACTATTAATTACATTCCGGGAATTGAAACTACATTGTCACATCTGCGCTGTGATGGTTATTACCTAAGTAAATTTGCTTGCTTAAATGACGCCAGAAATCCTCTACAAGGTGTAATGCAGAGCATAGCATGATCCTTTATAAACCTGAGTGGCTAGGAATATGCATAACTAATGTCTGTTCTGTTCCATGTTACACAGTATTTCTGTACACTTACCCACAATGCATAGTGGTGCCCTACTGACTGTTATGTTCTTGTTTGCCATATGTTTATTGTAAACCCACATACATGTATTTAACCCTCGGCGTGCATGTGCAGCGAGCCCTCGGCGTGCATGTGCAGCGAGGATTACTGTAGTTGGTCCTGTGTGTGTGTGTGTGTGTGTGTGTGTGTGTGTGTGTGTCTCTGTGTGTGTGTGTGTGTGTGTGTGTGTGTGTGTGTGTGTGTGTGTGTGTGTGTGTGTGTGTCTGTGTGTGTGTGTCTGTGTGTCTGTGTGTGTGTCTGTGTGTCTGTGTGTCTGCGTGTCTGTGTGTCTGTGTGTGTGTCTGTTACTCAACATCTCACTTCTCGAATGAGTAATCATGCTATAAAGAAACGTACATACTCAGTGGCATACAATCATCAAATATATTGTGGGGATTTTTCTGAAACGACTGCGTTCAAGAGTTATGGTGTGAAACACAAGCGAAAGCACCAATATGCTAATTACTCTGGCTTATCCGTGATCAGTTTTTCCTGTTCGATGTACAGCAAAGCACCAGAGGTTACTGCATGAGGGAGCACAAGCATGCATACTGCTCTGGTCAAGGCTATAGCGCTTCCATCAGTGTAGGTGTACAGAGCCACTTGGTTTGCCTATTACGCGCACGCGCGTACGCGTGTACATTTCATGCATGCGCACCGCCGAGGGTTCTGCACTTTAGTGCATTCATTTTCCTCCTGTACTGTTGCATACTTTATATAATGTCTCTGGTTATTCACAATTGTCAGTTTCTAGACTGTTGTCTCTATCATCACTGTATTTATAGTTTAGGTTTCTTGTCATTTTCCATTCCCTGATGATGATACTTTATGAGCGTTGAAACTTTGGGATTTGAGTCAATTCTAGGCTAGAGTTATCCCCCACGTTAGTTATAGTATGATCCTGTTTCCGAGGAGCTGATGGTTTGTAGTTTATGCAATACTGATTGGAATGTGAGTTCTGGATGTTGCACCTGCAGAAGCCACACCAGTAAAATGTTCCCAAGGATGTGTGGAATGTATATTTACTATCATGGAATTTCTGTTCTCACCGTTGATGTAAGGCTTTTTGCTTTCATTTAGCTGCGTAATGGACTTCATGACTATGCATTTATATGTAAAATGAACGTGAAAAATATTAGAAGTCCAGTTAAATTACTTGGCAATTACTATTATGTTCAAATTTTGGTTAACACTGTAGAGCTATGTGAAATACCTAATTACACAATTATTTATGAGGTGCATTTGACATTATATACTTTTTTATAATGCAAGAAAGACAAGTTTGTATAGCATAGTAGCATTTAGTAGAAACACAATGAACATATATAAAACTCAAAAAGGAAAGGTACTAGACTGCTAACCCTCAGTGGACTAGTTGGCAGAATGCTGACGCATGCATTCAGAGTATAAATGCATGCGTGACTATGTGACTTGTCTATGAGAAAGCTGGCAGCAGTGTGGTCCAAGGGCTATGTAGAACCCATAAATTGCTGAATCTGTTCGAGGTAACTAATTAGCATATTGGCTTGTTCACTTCGTTTTCATGCTAAACTTTTAAACAAAGCATTTTCAGACAACTTCACATCTGTTAGGTAAGTTGTATCGTTTGTAAAACAAATAACTTACAACAAGTGAGTTTGACAGACAGGCAGACGGACAGACAGATGGAAAGACAGACAAACCCAACTACTGTACCCTCGCTGTGCATGGGTAATTACAAAGAACAGCAACTGTGTGCATACAGCAGGCAGATGCACCACTTCAGAGGGAGGCTGGTCACGTGTAATTCAGCGTCACAAGTGATGTGATGCTAATTTCATTCCCTATCCTCTCTGATTGTTACTGAGATGATAGTGATAGACCTGAACCAGACGTGTTGCAAGTTGCACTGTGTTCATCCATTGATAATAGTAGTTTTTTTGTTTTCAGCCTTCATGAGCAGTTCTTGGCAAATGTAAAGGCACAGATCGATGTGTATGTGCGCCTTATCATCTCGCATGGGTGACACTTCTGGCAGTTGAGAGCCGCTTTTGTTTGGCTAAAAGTCGCCATATTGTCCCCATTCTTCTGGATTTCTCCCATTTATGCTGATCCCCTCCATAAAATTTGAAAGGCTGTTTTTTTAGAGACATAAAATGGGATATACTGCTCATTTCTCTGGCCCTCGACAGGCTAGAAATACAAGAATGGTGTGAGATGATAGTTAATGTTTTGGTGCACTGTCGTATCAAGAAAATAAGCAGGAAAATCTCTTAGTCGAATTCTAGTGATCTTTTATTCCTCATCATTTTCCCCATTTATTAAAATGAATTATTAAAGTGTACATCATCTGTGGTGACGTGCGTGTTCTTAGCTATAAAAGGGGCGCTTCCCAGGTACATGAATCAGATTTTCAGGAATGGTTGTTGCGCCCGCTCTTTCTTGGTGTTTTGTTTTCTCGGCTCTCGTCTCGGCTGGCCATCTAACAACACTAGTCGCTTCCCCTCGTCGTCGTCTTATTGACAGTAAATGGCATGGAACTGCTATAGTATTTGGTTTGTGTAATTTTTTCCTGTGCAGGCTCAAACTATCAACTGGCCTACTCACATACCTTTGACAGCGTTCGCCACTGCTCGAGTTCCTCCTGTCGTCGTCTTGTGGACAGGTTTTATTTTCGGCTTGGCTTGCTAAACTGGCCTACTCACCTCGTCCAGGCGTTTGCCGCTTCCTCTCGTCGTCGTCTTTTTGACAGTAAGGGTAAGGGGCACGTGTTTCTTTTTCTCACTTTTTCCCTCTTCAGATTCTTGTCCTGGCCCGCACACTGTCATCCGGCCTACTCACATCGACCGGTTGTTTTGACACATTTTGCCGTCTTATTGACAGTAAGCGGCACGAAACAGCTAGTGTTTTGGTGTGTTTTTATTCTGTCTCTTTCCGTCGGCATGTTGTCATGCCAGCTCGGCTTGTGAAGCTGTCGTTGGGCCCAGTCGCTTGCCTAGACAGCAGCTCACTGCATCTCTGGCTTGTTTAACATGCAATAAGTGTAGAGAAAAGTTAATGTTAGGTGTGTTTTCATCTGTTTCTTATTTCATCAGCAGGTTCTCGGTTCAGCCCACCACACCTGCCCAGTGACTCCTCCATAGTGATCCCCATTATTGTCAAGGGTAAGTGGTAAGGTGGCAATTGAATTAGTGTCATAAGTGTGGGCTGGCAGATGCCATTAACATCTACTACTGTTATTTAAGCATGAAAGCAATATATGACATGCAAGGCTTCGTCTAGGTACAGTGGCAATTGAATTAGTGTGATAAGTGTGGGGTGGCAGATAGATTAGCATCTACTACTGTTATTTTAAGCATGAAAGCAATATGACATGCAAGGCTTCGTCAAGGTACAGTGGTTACACTTTTGAGTCTTGAGAGGAGCAAATAGTAGGATGAATTCCAACAGCCACCATATTCTCCAATGTTGAGACTAGAAGAATGGTCAGTACTTTTTTGCTTGCCGACCACAGTACATGTAGTATGTTCAGTGTGTTTTAGTGTGAAGCTTCAAAATACACTGCTGTTATTCTCTCTCTCTCTTGTGATGGATCAGCACACCATGAGCTTAAGCAAGAGCATACCCACCCATACAGTGAAGCTGGAAAGTGGCAAATAAACATGTTTGCCTGCTGCATGCGTTTCCACTCTTACTGTGCACTGTCTTGGTAGCAGTTGGTTTTAGAGACTGCCTATGTTAAGCTTGCCTACATAACTTGACGCTAACTTACCTGTTGTAGAGCTCTTGGTAGCAGCCTAGGTTTAGAGAGCTTTGCTAACATAACTCGTGGACTGATCTGTGCTCCATCAGCTTGGAGGAAACAATAGTAGTTCCAATAACGGTTGCTACAGTTAGTGACACCTTCACTGCTATCTTTCTGTCATAATCTAAAAAGGATTCTTTCCACATAAGGCTCTCTTAGCACTTTGTGGTTCCTCGATAATTGCTTCCATAGGTGCATAGTTGGCCTGTCCAAAAATGCTCCAAAGAGAAGCAGTTGTAGCAATCTCTTTGACCTTTAAATGAGCTAGCTTTACATTTGTGCATGCGTGGGAACACGTAAATGACGATGTGAACATACCCTTATAAATAGAACCCCCAGCTGAATGACTATAGGTTGGCTCACTTCCACTAACCAATAAATGTCATTGGCCCAATAACAGACATTTTACCCTTCAATCTTTCTTTATTTGGTAGCACTTCTACAAAAGGAAACTGTGACTGAAGGAAGCACCTCCTATTTCTGACTAACTCACAATAGGAGATGAACTATTATCCATGTTTCTTGAGACAACTGAACCACTCAACTTCCACTCGATTCCATTTTTTCAGTCAACTGCTTTCTAAAATGACAATAACTTTGTTTTGTATGAAAAGGATTTTATTCCACATTTATTGATCATAGAAATGCATAGGAAGTGGATGTTGTATGGCATCTGCCTGCACTTTAAGCATGAGTACTCAAAAGCATTTGCTATGAACTGAAGAAGGGAAATCCAACAGAATGCAAAGATCCAAAATGAAGCACCACTTGAGAAAGCTCGCTAAGTATTCACGTACTATATTTAAAACAGTAGTAACAGTACATCTTACCTACTTAATCAGTCCTGTATAAGTCTAAGAAAGCTTATAGCACAGTGGATGTTTAATAATTCTGAACCATGTAGCTATTAATATAGTGTGCATTCCAACTTAAAAAGTCTACCATATATGTAGGAAATTTTATTCTTCTTTTCAGTTCCAAGTCATTGTAGATATGTCTGCAGCACAAATACCCATAGTAAATTGTACACTAACCTAATATGTGACTACTACATGTATATACATATACGAACTTTATAAAGCTAGATACAGCCTACTTCGTATGTCGGTTGTACACTTGTAATAATAATAATAATACTCATGAAGCTACCATAGCATTACTGCCATCAACCATGCACCCACACTCAAGGGCAGAGCCACACACACATGCACATACAGGCAAATTCTTACTCCCTCACCTGAGGAATACAACTTACCGTCCATTTGCCCCTCAACTCCAGTCAACTGCAGATCCTCAGCCAAGGATGAAGTTGACTAGGGCATGAGTCATCACCACAACAGTATTGTTTATGCGCATCCCAGACATCTACATCATATTCCTTCACTAAGCTGAGTAAATCTTCAAAGTCATATTCCCAGAGCTCACTTCCTAATAGATATGCATTTTTTTCTATACTATTAGGCTTATTAAACTCTTCATATCCGTTTCTTCTCCACAAAGACCCTTCTAATATTACCATAGGCTGAACACTCCCACAACACATGAACTACACTCTCACACTCCACACCACTTGGACAAGGTGAAACAAGCCAAGTTCTTTTCAGTCATTGCAGACAAGGTGGTTGATGTTTCCAACAAGGAGAACTTTCCCTCTGCCTATGCTATGTTGGCAGTGATAACGTCCATGAAATTTTCGCTGCTGGAAAGGATCACTGGATCAACTCTTGCTCACACTATCTTATGGAGGTTAGCAAATTGGGGGGTACCTGTTTCAGGGCTCAGAGATCAGTGCTATGATGGTAGCTCAAACATGTCAGGAAAATTAATGAAGGGGGTGCAGGGCCATAATAGGAAGAGTAGCTACAAAGGCAACCTATGTTCATTGTGCTTCGCATCAGCTCAACTTAGCTAGCATGTAAGATTTGAACCTTCCAAAATGCTGAATCAACTGTTGGAGAAATGCTCCGTTTTTCAGGTTCTCAGCTAAAGGCAGAACCTTCTGGACAGAGCAATTGATGGGAAAGGTTTAACACCAAAAAGGCTCGAAGATGCCTGTAGGACACATTAGGTTCACGAATTGACTCCTATGTGGTCTTTCTTGAGCTTTTACCTGCTCTGCACAAGGTACTTCAAGCTACGATATCTCCTAGTCTTTTCCAGATTATGGGTACTGACTGGAATTGGGATGGAGACTCTGTCTCTAAAGCCTAGGGGTTCCTTTTCCAGCTTAAGTCATCTTCTTTCCTGGTTTGCTTCAAGATTCTCCTAGAAGTCCTGTCTTGTCTGAGGGGCCTCAACTTAAGCTTCAAAAGGAGGCTGTAGATGTTCTGTATGCCTATAAAGAAGTTCACACTGTTGTGTCCACCCTGAAGAGCATGAGGTCAGATTCAGACCGGGTCTTTAAAAATCTTTGTGGAAACAACTAAACTTGGCAAAGATATACAAACTGAGCCAGCCAAGGATCACTGGATTGCAGACACATTGAAACAACCTACAGGCTGATACTACAGGGAAATACTAATATTCAATGAGTTCCTTTCCCATTCAATTGCAGAGCTTGATGAAAGGTTCATTAACCAATCATTGGACTCCTTCATCTGCTGCCAAGACAGTGCTGCAGTATGGACAGTGACCCCGAAGAGCTGGTTAATGCCGCTGAATTTTATAAATAAGATATGCCGCAGCCAGTGATGTTACCAACTAAATACAGACTTTGGATTAGGAAGTGGAGGTAGCATGGGTCAGAAGCTCCAAAGAAGTTAATTGATGTGTATCATGCTTGTGATGTCACAGAATTTCCAAATATTAGAGTTCTCCCGCAACTTGGTTTGACAGTTCCCATCACAAGCTGTGAAAGTGAGAAGAGCTTCAGTCAACTAAAACTCATGAAAATGTCACATCGCTCCACCATATCTGTGGATCGGCTTAGTGGACTGGCACTGATAAAGATGAACAGGGAACTGATCAATTTCCAACAATATCCTGCTGAAATGAAGAAGCTTGTTAAATCCTTTTACCAATTTCATCCAAAAAGAGTAAAACTATTTCTGATTACATGTAGCTTCATATCAATTAGCCAAGCATGTACACATATATACATACATATTGATAAGCGTATACTAGCGGATGTTGAGATTCTGATTAGTGAGTGTGTCCTCTGTGCAGGTTTTATGCCACTGGAAATCCCCTTTCCAAGTTCCTAGATCCGCTGCTGACTCCCGATCTTTATATTACCTCCTGGTGCACCTTATGACTTCTAAGAGAGGCTTTGGACCTCTGGTTATATACATGTAAATGTTGTCAGCCTCTATTACCTAAGGAAAGTACCAGCATCTTTGGGATCAGACTTTCACTGTGCATTCCCTTCAAAATCTGTTACCACAGACTCCTCATCCCAAGCCCAGCTATTGGCCACTGTTAGTACGTATGAAATCTGGCGCATAGCTTAGTGCTCTTTTAGTTCCTCACCTTGGTACAAAGCTAGGTGATGATAGACTGGATGAATTGTCTAACTATCTCATCACAAACATCTCTATATCTTTACTTACTTTCCAAGGTGATAAACAGAGCAGATAAGCTTGTAATGTTTCAAAAGACTTGTAATTATGATTATGAGAGTGAAGACTGGTCAAATTGGCACTGCAATGCCTAATTTTCATACTCTTTATGGCACTGCTGAACAGAGGACCCAGAAGAGTAACAGACAGACACCCAGAAGAGTAACAAACATCAGGAGCTTAAGAGCATCAGCTACACTAGATGAATTTTCCCAGCGATACTACCATCATCCAAATACCAAATATTCGAGTCTGAGGAAAGGCTGCTGACCAATCTTTGAATAGCCGAACTAAAATGTCTGGATCTCCTCAATACCTGTTGGAAACAGAAGCATAAACTCTCCAAAAAATAGTTTGAGGGTGAAGTATATAACGTTTTCCCACACAAACAGATGTATCTCTGGGAAAAGGTCTTTAACTATCATTGTGAATGCATTTTAATCCTCTGCGTGCAATGCAGGAGGGTTACAATAGTTGGGTCTGTCTGTCTGTGTGTCTGTTAGGTCACATCTCACTTCTGGAGCGTCTGTTCGTCCTGAAAATACTGTCACATTACTCAGCGGCCAATGGAAGTCAAAATCTTTGTGGGATTTTCTCTGAAACCGCTCTGTTGCAGAGATCCAGCACTGCTCAGCATACATACAGTTGGCCAATTTCTGTGGAAAGCGCCCATGTGCATTATTAGCGTTCTATAGCACGTGCGCTTTCATGGGTTTGTGCACATGTGGCGCTGAGGGTCCTGCACTTTAATGCATTCATGTTCATTGTAGTCGGTTTTAATTACTAAGCAAGGGTATGGATGACTGTTACCCAGGAACCTTCTTGTAGCATGGACTGCAGCATCCCATCCATTGTAGTTATGTAACTCAACTGAAATGGATGCCAATCTTGGCACCAAAAGGATGCTCATAGATGCAATATGCCAAAGAGCTGAATGCTCTGAGTATTGAGAGAGGTTTGGGTGTAGGATACAAGGAATAGTTTAGAATTCTGCACATGTACACTTCAAAATTACACAGAGAAGCACAGTTATGGCAGTTCCAACAACCTTAACCTCAGGGAGTACATGTCATGTATTTTTGCCATTGTTTGAAGAGTATGTCTTACATTCCGGACATGTGATAAACCAATCTCACTTATTGAGCAATGCATTCTTCTCAGGTGACTCCCTAGTTTTGTTGTCAGTCGAGAAGGTACTTGGTCATGGCAACCAGTAACGATTACCACAATTTCTTCCGTAAATGCACTACCATACTTTTATTTAAAGGAATGGTTTAGAATTCTGCACATGTTTATTGCTTTTGAAGGCAGTTTCAAGTGTAGGGGAAAATAGACCAATAGTGTCTACAAGATTGTATCACATGATGATTTGAAAAGTGATATTTTTCAGGTCAACTTCATGGAGATATTGCACCATGCGATTTTAAGTTGGGTTTGTCAGTGGCAGTAGTTTGATCAGCATTCGTAGCCAAGCAGATGTTGAAGAACTGTGTATGGTCTGATATCAGGACGGAATAAGGTGGTGTTGTAGTGTGATGGTCTGAAGACCAAGTCTAATAGTTAGACAAAGACAAGCCAGACATGAGGAGGAGACTGATGAGTCATGCAAAGCTAAGGCACCTTGTATACTCCCACGCAAATCCAAATATGGAGTGAGATGATTGTATGTGGCATTCACTCTAGTTGGAGCAATGTCATCAAGAGCTGGTAGGTTTGGGTTAAGGTAGTAATTAACCGTCAGCGTGCATGCGCAGCAAGGGTTGCAGTAGTTGGGTCTGTGTGTCTGTGTCTGTCTGTTAAGTCACATCTAACTGCTGGAGTGTCTGTTTGTCCTGAAGATACTGTCACGTACTCAGCAGCAATGGAGGTAAAAAATTTGTGGGGTTTTCTCTGACATTGCTCCATTTCAGAGATCCAGCACTACTCCGTTGAAAGCCATACATACGGTCGGCCATTTTCCTGCAAAAAGTGTGCATGTGCATTATAGTCAATACCATGTGAAGTGGTCACTTCTTGGTCATGCCTCCAAGCAAGGTCTGTGGCATGAACTCATGGCGCTGAGGGTTCTGTGCATTCATTCAATCTGTGGCACTAACCCAAGGGAATGACATGTTAATTATCAGCATTATATAATCAATGATTCAATACTAGCTCACTAACAAAAATCCCAATAAATGTGGAAATTGGTATTACTGTAAAGATTAATACCCCAATGATCAATATTGTGATCTCTGTGCTTTTAATTTAACAACAGTGGTCTCAGGCAAGCGTCACTCTATATGATTGCTTGCTTCATGCTATTTTTTTTTACAAGATTTACATTTTAACACAATGTGCGTCATTGGAGTTACATCACTATTTCAACTATTACAAAGATCCTATGTCCGAAATATCCAATTTTGTAAAAGGTGACGTTGTACTGGTTGAAATAGAACAATCAGTAGATCCAAAAGATTTGACTTCTTTCCCATGCATTGAATTATGCCATTTATTCAGTGTACTTTAGAAATTGTGGTCACTTCCATGATATGTTGGCATTGACCTAATGAAAAATAATGCATAGATTTTTGACCATCACCTGTGGGTGCCATGTATTATATGGCAGCAAATGTGTACATTTCAACCAAATGTATTTGTGCTCTTTGGTACGTAAGTGCTCTCACTGCAGTAATTCTGAGCTTTATTTTCTGTATATGTACATGTACAATGTACATGTATGCTGTGAAATATGTTGTATTTATATACATGATAAAAAGTACAGTGACATTTGTGTTTTCAGCTGGTGAAGCTAGCTCGAAAATGTCTAGGACAGACACTTTTCCACAAACTTATGAAAATGACTATTTTTGGACAGTTCGTTGCTGGAGAGGATATTGTCTCTATACATCCAGTCATAAAAAGGTACAGGAAGAATGGTGTTCGATCTATACTGGATTATGCTGTAGAAGAGGACATTTCTGATGAGAAAGAAGTTATTCTAGAAACCAGGTGAGTTGTGCACTATTCTAAGGTGTAGCTTTACTTTTGAGAGATTGTAATGCTGTAACCTAATGACTATTATGTAACTGAGGACCAGACTTTAGAGCCCCTATTTGTGATGAGTAATACTTGGGACCAGTCTGGCCCCTTTGTCTTAGCATTTTTGGTATGCAGGAGTGTCAGTGCGTACATAGAATTCAGGATTCTCTCCAGAGAAAATAAGTAGAGTGGTATGTTTAGGAGAATGGTGTGTTGTATGCACACCGAAATTTTTAATAATAATAATGGTTAGTGAACTTACATTAACTACAATAACAAAGAGTTTAAGATGTATTACACTGTTATATACAGTATGGGCCAAAACAAGTTCCCACTACGCCGTCGTAGTACGGTCTGACCGTAGTTGCTAGTACAGTCTTTCTACGGTCTCACTACGCTCTGCTACAGTGGTGTAGTAACTTTAGTACGCTGTACTTTGTCATTTACTACGCTGCACTAGTACGCCATCCTACTCTTCATATACTAAGCCGTACCAGGTACTTGTCATTCAGTACAATATGTACAACTAAAAACCTGTCAGAATAAGACTCTAATTGACGCACAGCATCAACACGCGCAAGTGTACATGTATATGTACGTATGTAAGCTTACTTTCCTTCCATCAACTTTCTGTGACAGATACGAGGTTTCCGCACGCCGAAGCTGTTTGTGACCTTCACGAAATACTCATGCACGCTGGCTACAATAGTACAGGTACGCTTACACAAGTAGTGTGACCGTAGAATAATTTACTACGCTATGCTACGGTACGTTACGGTCCTGTTGATTGACCGTACTTGAAGTTTAATATACATGTATAGCCTCCTCCTTACATTGTGGTGACACTGTTATATTAAACTGTTGTAGTTGGTCAGCCAGTGCTGAATCAGTGCAGCAACATCTGGTGCCCTTGCCCTGTCCTTGTAGGACTCCAGGGACTTGGTGCAGGCATCAAGGTATGGCTTAATCATGGAGAGCTGTATATACTGTCCTTGAAAGAGGTGAGACAAAAGTGAGAGGTGAGGCAAAACTTCACACATCTGTTTGAGACAAGCAACGAACTGATAGAACTTCATCACCTTCACTAACCCCATCGCCACAAGCTCCCCATGTTCAGCTCCTTCTCTCTCCAATGCAGTTAGGACAGCAGGCAAAGTCCTTTGCAGTGTGTGTACAGCACTATCATGCAATAGCCACCTCACATCTTTTGCCTCTTTATATTTCATGGAAGGAGCATTCTGAATAGCATTCAATCCTGCTGTCTGTACTGCACTGGCCTGAAAAAAACAGTAGAGTGTGGTCAATGCTTTCTTGAACTTCTGTACATATGCTACTTTCTCACCTGCCTGTGAGCAAGCCAAAGCAAGAGGGTGGGCAATGCAATGAACAGCAACTAAGTAAGGATTGCTTTGATGTAGTCTGGTAGCTACTCTTGATGATCTACTAGTCATCACAGCAGCACCATCTGAACCGAGCCCCAGCAGGTTCTACATGTAACGTGTAAGTACGTTTTTAACACTTCGCATGATATAATGCAATATACAATGTAAGCACCTATAAGCCCTAGCTGCTAGCCCTCGTCTTAGCCCTAACCCTAGTCCTAGCCCTAGCCCTAACCCTAGAGAAATCACACGACCCGCTGACCATCCATCTTGGTTCCTAGCAAGCCATCCATCCGGGCTCCGCGCTTATACTGTGTGATGATGTAATACCAATCCAAGTTACACGTAGAAGGACCCCGAAACCCATTAACTTTCTCAGAGCAAACCCCTTCTCTTCTAAATATGCTCTGATAGCTTCTTCTATACATGCTGCAGTGCCATCCATAAGATCCACAAACCTCAGGAAGGTGCTACATGGCTCACCTGACTCAGAAACATACTGCCCATATAGAACCAGCTGCTTCCTTACTGAGATATCAGTGCTGTCATCTATCATTAGGCCATAAAAGAGGCTGCTGGCAACAGCTTCCAGCTGAGAATCCTCAATCTAATGTGCTAATAACTGAACCAGCTCTTGCACTATTCTCTCATTTGTATAGTGAGCATTTCTGCTTACATTTAAAGCGGACAGGTACCAGGTTTGTAGCAAGGGACAACGGAGGCTCATAGTTTGTAGTGTGAGGAATCTCTTGCTTGCACAGCCAATATAAGCACTTCATTGCACCAATCACTGCGTTTCCCTGAAGTACCACTTGCTCCTCCATTGCCTCCCTGATGCCTCCCGCTCTTTAACCACTTGGCATGCACGCTCTCGCTCTAGTGCTTCCTGGTGCATCATGGATTCCTTGTGCCTGGCAAGTACATCTTTACAAATGGTAGTGCATGCTTCCATGTTCCATACCACCTTCGATTGGTTTTGGCGGTTCGTGGTGTCAAACTTGTGGCAAAGCTTGCAATACATCCCCTCTCCGTGGACATAAAAAAGCCATGTGTGCTCTGCCTCCCACCTCCCGTTGTATCCTATCTTGTGTTTGGCTCTGTCAGTGCACCGGTGCATCATGGATGCCTCGTGCCTGGTAAGTACATCTTTACGAATGGTAGTGCATGCTTCCATGTTCCATACCTTCGATTGGTCTTGGGCAAGCTGATCCTGAATCCCAGGAGTTGCAGAAGGAATATGACTTGAACTATCCTCTCTTCCAATCCCTGTGTGGACTGGTCCATCACCAACACATCGTCCAGAAATAGGATGCATCGTATGCCCCTCCTCCGCAGGAGTGCGGTAATGGGTTTGAGCAGCTTCATGAATATCCGTGGGACGCTGCTGAGGCCAAATGGCAAGCATTGAAACTCAAAGAGTCTCTTCTTCAACTTGAACCCGCGCCTGTGTTCCTGTGCTATCGCAACTGACAAATAGGTGTCCTTCAGGTCAATGGAGGCCATCCAATCGCCTTCCTGGAGTAGATCCCTGAGGACTCAAGCCCCTTCCATCTTGAATTTCTGCTTCCTGATGTATCCGTTGAGGAGTTTCAGGTTTATCACTGGACGTTTGGAACCATCCTTTTTGGGAACCAGGAACAGTCTGCTCACAAACTGAGATGGGATCATTTCCACCTCTGTCACTGCCTGTTTTGCGATTAGTTTTTCCACGTCTTCTCTCACTAGGCTCTGATCAGTGCTTGACAGTTGCCTGTGGTAGGATTCCTTTCTCTGGTGTGGAGTAGAAATAAGCTCCAAGTGGTAACCTTTCACTACCCCTATGATCCAAGGGTCCCTGGAAATGCTGCACCAGTTTACCTCGCAAAACTGGATTCGGCCCATTACAGGTAAAGTATTGATTTGGGGAATAAAGTGTAGGTTCACACCTAGAGCTACAGAACATGCTTCTACATGGTCCTGGTTCACTTCTGTTTCTCCTTCTGTTCCACTGTTCTGGTGTAAGCATTCTTGGAGAGGTTGGGTCTGAAGTAGCGGGTGCCACTCCTGAGCTTTGTGTATGAAGTGTTTCTGTGGGTCAGGCGCATATTCATAGAGCCCCCACCACCTGATGCGTCCCTGACCAAATCTGATGTATAACTGTCATACCTTGGATATTTTGGCTGTGGGCCCAACTTTGCACTTTATCTAGGGCCTTCTTCACTTCCAACCACTTAGAGGCTTTCTCCAGGAGGCCTAGGCCAAACAGGTCTTACTCGCGTTTCGCACACTACTCAGTTGCTAGTGACTTGAGCTTTGGATTAATCCGAGCCCAGGCTATCTTCCTACTCTCCAAGGTAATAGTGTGTGCTGCACTCCCCAGCGGTACTAGGGCTCTCTGAATTAGCAGAAGTATATCCTCTGATGACACCTGAGCGTTCTTGTTTAGCAGGTCTGCCCAAGGACACGTTAGTGTTCCTGTGACCTCCAGGACCTGCTCCTGTACCTTGAACAAGATTTTCTCAGCACCAAAGTGCCCTTGTGTTTAAGCTGTTCTTTGACCTGTTCATCGAGCTTCGGGGTCCTGAGAGCTTTGCAGTTGGGTTTTGGGAAGTCTTTTAAAATAGCCTCCTCCTCCTCTTCCAGGGACCTGTTGAAATGCTTCTGCAAGAAGCTGGCCATTGCTTGTGGAGTATCCCATGTGTCTTTGGGGTCGATACTTGGGTCAAATTGAATCCTCCTCAGTTGGGTCCCTTCCCGATGATAGAGAACGTGAACAACAGGGCATCTCTCTGTCCTGCGTAATTTCTGGCTCCTGTGCTGGAATCTGTGCAGCGTTACTGCATGCACACGTTTGCGTTTAGGTCTGAGGAGGTGTGGTAGAAGACTGTCCTGGCTTTTACCAAGATTTTATCACAACATTGATCATTGGTGTATTAAAATTTAACCATTACATTTCTACATTTAGTGAAGCTTGTGTTAGTGAAATACAGTAATGCTTGCCTGAGGCAATTTTGTACAAGATTTACATTGTTTATAGAGATTTTATCACAGTGTTGATCATTGGAGTATTACGCTTTACCATTACACCAATTTAGTGGAACCTTTCTTAGTGAGATACAGTAATTCTTGCCTGGGGCTATTTTTTGTTATATTACAAGATTTACATTGTTCACAGAGATTTTATCGCAACTTTGATCATTGGTGTATTAAGCTTTACCATTGCACCAATTTTCACATTTTGTAGAGCTTCTGTTAGTAAGATACGGTAATGCCTGCCTGAGGCTATATTTTACAAGATCTACACAGTTTACAGAGATTTTGTCACAATTTTGATTGTTGGGGTATTAGGCTTTACCACCATACCAATTTTCACATTTAGTGAAGCTTTTGTTGATGAGATACAGTAACATTTGCCTGAGGCTATTTGTTGTTTTATTACAAGATTTAGATTGTTTACAGAGATTTTATCACAATGGTGATCATTGGGGTATTAAACTTTACAATCATGCAATATTTCACATTTAATGGAGCTTTCATTGGTCAGGTATAGGATTGTGTGGCTCCCATCATAATACATGGCCTAGGGCTATTTTTGCTACATTGTTTACAAAGTTTTTAACATGACAATGCGCTACATTATTGTGCAAAGTTTCATGTTTACAAGAGTTTCATGTTTACAAGTGTTATTGTTAGTGAGTTACACTTGTTAAAATGTAACAACAAGAAGAAGATGAACAAAAGTGAACAATGCATGGTGAAACGGACTTTTAATTTTCCCATTTAGCAAAATATGCCATTTTTTAATCAGAGTTAGTTTCTAGGTATATTTACATATTTATGTTCACTGAAGTCCAGTAGGCAGCAAACTGAAAGTGAAAGTGATGATAAACCTTATAATATTCAATGGGGATAGACCATAGCAATCCTGTACTACTGTACTCTGTAATTTTGAGTTATATCAGTCTGACACAGTTGGATCGCTCCTGCTTGCCATCAATGCTAAGCGTTCAACTAGTTAGTCCCTGAACCAATGTATGCATTCTTGCTCTTGGTAGAACTCATGTCTTCTACCTTTAACCCTGCTTTTGCCAACCATGTCAGATGTACAATGTATATTGATATTACCGTAACTCTCGCTGCGCATGCGCACCGAGGGTTAATGACAGATGTTTATAGTCAGTCTGCAATATAGACCAATGACTATGCAGAAACAAAAGAATTTTGGTTACACCCACAACACATACTAGGACTTCTTTTTCTATTTTCGTTTTTCATTTTCTTCCTGTTCTACCCTTATTTTCTTCCTCTTCTAGCCTTCATTTTCTTCCTCTTCTAGCCTCATTTTTTGAGCTCTTGCACACAGTCCTCAGCAGTGGCATTATGCCTGAGGCTATAGGCCTAGGCTACTGTACATCTAGTTTACATCGTACATGAAGGTTCAGTGTACTCGGAGCACCCTGTTTATCTCCGGATTTATCATTGATATTTGCAAGTAAAGCGACATGTATAATAGTTATCTCGATATTTGCAAGCAAACCTACTGTTTTGTAGTTGCATGCGCGAGCCACAGGGGTCAATTAAAGAGGTGTGGCTTCATGCCACGACACCCCCATTCTCTCTACGCCACTGCTTAGTGGCCTGGAGTGCCTCCCCTCCAACTTGGGAAATGTCCCTTTCTTTTCATGTAAATAAAGCTTCACAACTAATCTATCCTCCAAAAGTAATTACCAAATTTGACCTCTGACCTTCATTTATACGAAGTATGTGTAAGTTGTTGTGCAAAAAGCCGAGGAAGACCTAAACCTGTGTAATTATGCTTGCATTCTGCTACTCAGTGAAAGTGGTGAATTTAATGTACATAGTTTACTTCCCCACAATACAGCAGGTGCTGTGTTGTGAGCAATATCCATGTTACTGAACTTGCATACATGTACATAATGACATGAAACACTGCTGTCCTTCACCCCTTAATTATGTGTCCTGATTTGCTTATGTACCATCCACGGAATGTATTTTATTGTATTTAGAACCAAAGCTGATGGAGGTGATACACAACTTACTATGGCCCCTCATGATGCAGAGCTGTTTCCACAGTTTAAGCCCACTGTAACAAGTGCAGACGTTACTGATAGGGCAAGTGCAAGGACATATTTTTATGCTACTGAGCAAAAGTGTGATGATGTGATGAAGAATTTCCTGGCTTGTGTTAATATGACCGGTATGGACATTTTTTCCAATTATGTAAATACATGTATTTATTAAGGGAATATGCAAACTGTTTTTTTAGGGGACACAATATATGTGTACATGAACATTTTCACTAAAATGTAGGGATAGTAGTTACCAAAGAGTAGGTGTAGTATATATGCTTCAAGATAGCATACACACAACAATAAGGATGCAGAGAGGGGTTACTACACATGTTATTGTTGTGTGGCATTGTAACCTGATTTGAGTCATATATGGCATTTACTTACATCCCTACACTATTCTTGTTTCACTTGTGTTTGTTGTATACTCCCTTGCATAATTGCATGCATGTGGGTGCAAGCTCACCTCTTTTGCTGCTCATGGTCATGTGAAACCGTAGGAATGTCCATTTCCAAAGATTCGTTGGTCAAAGGCAGGAGTAAGAAGCTGTATAACATGTTCATTAGGTTGAGATGCTTCGTGATTAGTATGCAGGATTCAGCCCAGCCAGCTGAGCTGCCTCGATAGCTCAGTTGGTAAGAGCATCGCCTGGAGAGCTGATGGTCGTGGGTTCGAGTCCCACCCGAGGCAGCCAATTTTTCTTTGAAAAATGACTGTTTCGGGCGAGTTGTGTTGAGTTGCTTTTCCTTTCTGTTGTGTTGGTGTTGTTGCAGTCATGTCCAGAGACACCAAGACATGTCCAAGAAGTCCCAAGTATCCTATGTTAATGCTGTACTTGAGAACAACCTTACCTTATCCAAAGTATCCCCAAACTCCTAGTATGTATTCTGGGGAAAACAGATCCAAGCCCAGCACGAAATAGTGGTTTATCCAATACTAATACTACATCTATGTACTTTTGCCAATCCAATTAAATGGAATGTGAACTTAACCAGGTTAAGCGACTCCTGATTTTTGGTTGAATAGAGTGTAAATCTACTTAGAAAGTGAGAAGTTCTTTGTAATTCCTTCTCTACCACATGTTTTATGTTATGTACATGAACAGTGGATGCCAGTTTACTTTTATGTTTGGACCTCTGTATGAGAGTAGTGTGCCAGTATCTGATGTACCAAGTAGTACTAGGAGTCATTCTTGCATTTTCTGATTATTGCAGCTGATACAACAGAGCCAGGAGACACTGCTTTTGCTGCTATAAAGCTTACAGGACTTGGCAGAGTGGAATTTCTGGTGAGCTGTACTTCCTAAATGCTTGAGTAGAAGATGCATATACAACATGTGGGACAAATAGAAAGTGCGGTTAGTTACCCACTTTTGTTGAAAGTTCTAATTAGATGTATGTTATTACATGCTACTAAGACCAAATACAACACAACTCATCGGTGTGAATCCTCCCAGAGGGTTGTTGGTGGGTTATGTTTTCTTGCGTGTCTGAGATTTTGAGTATTCAGTTAGCTAGTTACTGTTTAGTTAGTTACCTCTTGTCTACTTCTTCATCTGAGTTTGTTTATCTGGTTGAAGGAAATGGGAGAGCATGTTTTTTGAATTTAGAGGTAAACCAAGATGAAGAAATCTGTGATGAAATCTGTGAATTTCGAGGTAAGCTAGCATGAAAAAATCCTTGGTTTAGCAATTTTCTGCGTATAATTGTAGTAGTGTATTTTATGTACCTACTTTCAGAGTCTTGCTCTGTATAGAAACACTTGTAGATCAGGTTGTGTGCTGAAAACACTTTAACTGCCTTCAGGTTGTGTGTCTGAAAACACTTTAACTGCCGCATTGGCTACTGTACATCAAGTTCGCACCTTACCTGAAGATTTAGCAGACTCGGAGCACCCTATTTATCTGTGGATTTACCTTGATATTCGCAAGCAAACCGATGCATTGTACTAGTCTAAACTAGTTGAAGTTTTGCTTTCGCTAGCTATAACTGCACATCACAATCTTGAGGGCAGAGTTCACATTCACATCCTCAATAATTGTGCACACGTGCACATGTAAATAATGTCCAGCTCTCTGTACAAGTAAGGTGCCAAGTCGAACAGAAAATGGGAAACAAGGGTAAGTTTGAATAAAATATGAATGTAATAGTACGTCGGTGACTGTGTCCTTTGTTTCATAATCATGTGCCCAAGCCGCAGGGAATTACATAATAAATAGGTGTGGCTTCCAGCCGAAAATTGCGAAGCGCTAGCACTCGGCACCTCCTTCCTCTAAATCCTGTCTACACCACTGAATATGCCCTACCCCTCATGGGACGAACACTGGGGTGCCTGCCCCCCCCCCCCCCCCCCCCCCCCTACCCACCTGAGCCACTTGGTTGACCAGGCATTTCTCCACCTTTCCCAGCTGCATTCATGCCCATGTGGGGGGAAGGATGTGGACAATCACACAGAGTACCCATGGTCTAGCTTCAAGTGACTAGACAAGAAGATGAGGAGGGCACAATCTCCTTTCTCAATGAGTCTGAGCTGGCTGTTTGATCCCACGGTCAAACCCTTGGTACATGGGCAACTCTTCAGGTGATGCTGACTTCCTAGACCTGCACTTCAACACATCCCTGTCAGATTAGGAAAGGATTAACGCCTGTAAAACCCCACAAAACAAGAGGACAGAATAATAACGAACCCAGACAACAATTGAGGTAAATGACAACTATGAATGCAAGTCGCCATCAGGGGCTCCTGAGCAATCGGGAGTAGCCAGTGAGCTCATGGTGAGGCTGCGCTCTCCCACCGGTCTAGAGTCTTGATTATGCAGTCCTCAATGCCCCTTGCCGCTGCCGTCATCGCCACCCCTGTTCTGAAACTGTGGCCATTATATTTGCTCTCATCCTCTCCAGCAGCCCGTAGAGCCTCCCGTATCTTTGCTACAAAATGGGGTTAGTCCCGCCGCCATCCACAAATTGAAAGAGTGGTCCGGGCCCTGGACCTCTGACGTCAAGGTAGCCCAGCATCACAGCGACCAGCCTCAGTTCGCGTATGACCAATGAACAACTGAATGCCCTGGCGGAACAGGTCCGTCTTTGACTGCTTGATTATCATGTGACTGAAGGCAGGGTTCACTGGATCATTGACCGCAATATCAGCAAATTTCAAATGGACATCGGAATCGAAGACACCTTGTTGAGGAGCTGTCATCTCACCCATGCAGAGAACCCTAGGCAGCAAATGGCCCACAGCATTTTTATATCAGGATCAGACGACTGAGGGGCCCACACACTCCTCAAGCACCACAATAGAGATGGTGTAATAGGCAACCTACTGTCTTGTGAGCCGCCTTGTTCGTTTTTGACTCGTTTAACACCTCTCAGCGTTTAATCGAGATGAGGGGTGGGTGCCTTGAAAGAAATCAGGGTATCCAGAATGAATCTGCAGAAACCGGACACCTGACAGATGGGTAGGGTGGGTAGGCAGGCATCCCAGTTTTGATGGTACGGTGTTTCAGCCCAAGGCCCCCAAATATATTACAAATTTACACAGATTATCTTCATAGACGGGTAACGGGGCACAATCATACAACTGACAAAATCGCAAATAGCGGTTTTCCCCTGACCTATATGTCCGGTGCGATGAGTTGGCTAGGCCTTTTTGAAAGTGTGCTGCAGCACGTTTCTCCAAGTTGGAGATGTCCAATCCTGCTGGCGAACCACAAGCACTTCCAGGAGCTCCTCTGGGAGCTGTACAAGCTGTTCTTTTGCCTCTGGTACCAGCTGGAGAAAAGAAGAGAGAACATCTCTTGAGAAAAAGTCTCTGGTTACAAAACTGCACAAGGTTTTATATTCAAATTTTACCATGCAGTTGAGTGACTTTGTCCAAGGCACTGGGCATTGTTGATCATAAAGTATACTGTAAAGTATCCAAAATAAATGGTGCACGGACGAACAGTCAATACCAGGCTGTTTCTCCACATCTTGAATTGGCCTGGGAACAAGGCTAGTCTAACCATTAGCAATTCTTGACCAGATATAATTGGCAAGTTAACGAATGGGATATTGCTATCACGAACCATTAAGTCCAATCTCCTCTCCATCTGTGCTGAGTACCACGGCTCAATGTTGACAAACAATGTCTGATCACAATACAGCAAATCTGACACTCATCAGACTGCCTTTGTGTAGGGTGCTGTTTGTATCACATGTAGCAATTAAGGCAAGACACCAGCACATGGACATGAAATAGGGACTATCCATATATATATATATGTATACGTTCTTACGACAGTAAGCTACAATGTAAATACACATAAAGTTTAGCTAAATACGATTGGATATTTCTCCGGCACATGATTGACCTGTTGTCTTCAGTGAGGGAACCCGACCACTGGGTCCGTCTCAATGTCGGCTTCCGTTCCGACCTGCAGTGATGGGATATCTTTCTCCACGAATGGAACGGAGTTTCTCTATTTGGGGGTGTGGTCCACGTAGTGCCAAAGCACACAATTACCTCAAACGCGTCAGGGCGCTGGGGTGTGGGGCTTTTACAGAGCGTGGTTATTGGTTCCAGTATTGATGGCCAGCCAAGTGGGACATCACTGTCAACTGCCCATCGTTGTATCAGTAGTGGTGTTAGGGCATGAATGGCGGGACTGTACGGTTTGCTGCTGCTGTGGCAATGCGGCGGTCGTCGTGATTATCCGCGAGGTCATCGAGGGACCCAACAGCTATGTACCAAATGCGGTGTCTGTTTTTCTTCACTGCACGGTACCAGATTGTGTTAGCTCCAGCCCATATTCCAGGCAAACTCAACGAAGCTGCACCTGGGTATGTACAAACATAAAAAGTGATTTGACCAAACCATGTAGCTCATATTACAGAAATATCATGGTGGCCATGCATGTGTGTAAGTGTAGACAGTGATGCTGAGCCATTTCAAAACTTGCATAGCACATTTTTTCATAACAGCAGCTTGTTACAAACTGCTGACACAGCAATTTTTCTCTATATGAAAGTGTATGGTAACAATTAGCATTTGAAGTGCATGATTCCCCATGAATCATGGGGTATTTTGTGCATGTCACAGCCTGGGAATGATGCTAATGTCAGACCAGAATTGTGAGGCTGCACTGACATTTAAATCTGTTCTGCTGTAAATTGATCCTACTCAGAGGCCCCTAGTGTTTGCTTAGTTTTATTTGGAAATGATATGCATCGGTAAAAGAAGAAAGAAAAGAGTGGTTTTGTGTGTTTTCTTGTTGACTGGCTCTCTGAGATCTGTTGGGTAAATAAAATGCTCCGAGACTGGGTTATGTACGTAGGTGCCTTTACAGTGAGTGAATTGATAGACTTCCTGTGTAGTGATGTGCCATTTAACCACATAAAACTGAGTTAAAACCTGAACAAACCTTTATGATGGCCTATGAGTGTTTCTCTACACAATAAATGTCATGCTAGAGCTACGCCTAGCAAGCGGACGGTCGTGGGTTCGAATCCCACCCGAGGCAGTTTTTTCTTTGAAAAATAACTGCCTTGGGCGAGTTGTGTTGTGTTGCTTGGTCTTTCTGTTGTGTTGTGTTGCCTTGTCTTTCTTTCTTTCTCTCTAAGCATCTCATGGATAATTAAGTCATGTATATACTTGGTTTGGTGTTTGGCGTCTTTGCTGGTTTCATTATCGCGGCCTTCGCCTTCATACTGAGTTTGAGTTCACCAGTTTATCTGGTTTGTGATGCTTGAGTTGCTTTGGTTGCTTTGAATTGTATATGTGATTCGAGCCCAGCCAACTGAGCTGCCTCGGTAGCTCAGTTGGTAAGAGCTACGCCTAGCAAGCGGACGGTCGTGGGTTCGAATCCCACCCGAGGCAGTTTTTTCTTTGAAAAATAACTGCCTTGGGCGAGTTGTGTTGTGTTGCTTGGTCTTTCTGTTGTGTTGTGTTGCCTTGTCTTTCTTTCTTTCTCTCTAAGCATCTCATGGATAATTAAGTCATGTATATACTTGGTTTGGTGTTTGGCGTCTTTGCTGGTTTCATTATCGCGGCCTTCGCCTTCATACTGAGTTTGAGTTCACCAGTTTATCTGGTTTGTGATGCTTGAGTTGCTTTGGTTGCTTTGAATTGTATATGTGATTCGAGCCCAGCCAACTGAGCTGCCTCGGTAGCTCAGTTGGTAAGAGCTACGCCTAGCAAGCGGACGGTCGTGGGTTCGAATCCCACCCGAGGCAGTTTTTTCTTTGAAAAATAACTGCCTTGGGCGAGTTGTGTTGTGTTGCTTGGTCTTTCTGTTGTGTTGTGTTGCCTTGTCTTTCTTTCTTTCTCTCTAAGCATCTCATGGATAATTAAGTCATGCATAGGACAAATCATGAATTAGGAAGCCTACATTAATTGTGTTTCTGCAAAACATTTTTTTTGTATGCAGTAACACTATCGTGCACTAAGTGTGCAGTCTCTAAAAGCTTCAGATACCAAGCACATGGGGATACTTTCAACTCTGCAAAGTAATTTCAGGGCAATAGGTATAAAAGGTGCTGTATGGAGCAACAGGGATTGTAGCTAGGTGCCATAAAGGTTCCCTACAAAGTGTGTTTGTTCACTAAGGTTGTGTGATACATATATGTTCCTTACAGCTGAGATTGAGTGAGATTGTGGAGGGAACTCAGTGCCTGTTCATGGAACTTGCAGACAAGGATGACATATTTTCGGCAAAAGTCACACCTCAGTCATTTCATGATGGACTCACCAAGAAGAAAGTTAGTTTATTGTATGATAAAAGAATTAGTAGGTGAATGCAGTGCATATTAGCAAGCGTAAGTGTCCCAACTGAGGATCACGAAGAAAATCGCATAAAGCTAGGAAAGTGCATGAACAATCAATCCAAGAGATGCTTAGAAAGCTGAGGCAACAACAACACAACAGAAAGGCAAAGCAACACAACACAACTCGCCCGAAACAGTCATTTTTCAAAGAAAAATTGGCTGCCTCGGGTGGGACTCGAACCCACGACCATCAGCTTGCTAGGCGAAGCTCTTACCAACTGAGCTACCGAGGCAGCTCAGCTGGCTGGGCCGAATCCTGCATACAAATCTGAAAGCATCTCAACCTGATAAACAGGTAAAGTCAAACTTAGTATTTAGGAGAAGGTCGCGATAATCAAACCAGCTAGACACCAAACTCCAAACCAATGAACATACATGGAGTAATTTGAATGTAATGTGCTGTAGATATTCAAATTCCGTATTGAATTATTGTATATATTAAGTACTACATGGTTACTAAGCAGCGGTTCATACAAGATTTTAAGTTTGGGGGTAGTATTAGAGCTATTGCTTATTTTCACATTTTGAAATGAATTATATAGTTTCTCAATATGGATGGACCTACAATGTATATGCACAGTACTAGCATAGTGTCATGTAGATAAACTGTGATGTATATCACAGTTTATCTACATGACGCATCATACAAAGTGTGTTTCATACAAAGTGTGTTTATCTTGCTATAATGTTCATGTTTTACAGATGAGCTTGTCTGCATCTGAAATTGATTGTCTCTACAGTGAGCTAGACATCGAATGCACAAAGTACGTATGTATATATATGTTAATGGGCATCCACAATCACTGGACAGGACTGATGGATTGATTAGTGGACTTGTTTTTTTATGCATGGATGGGATACAATTATTGTGCAGCCTTGCAGTTGAGCTTGGTTCCACTGACCAGTATGCATGTGGTAGCTCAGTTGGTAGAGCATCTGCCTAAAATGCAGAATGACGTGTGTTCAAGTCCCACCTGAGGTAGCTCATTTTTTCTTTGAAAATGGCTTTCTTGAGTGAGTTGCATTGTATTGTATTGGGAGTCTCTTGGTCTGATTATTTCGTATGTAACTTAGTTTGGAAAGTGGCGTCTTTGGTGGTTTCATTACTGCGGCCATCTTCTATATACATGTACTAAGTTTGAGTTCACCTGATCGAGCTGCCTTGGTAGCTCGGTTGGTAGAAAATCTCCCTAGAATGCAGAATGTCGTGGGTTCCAGTCTAACCTGAGGCATCTATCTGTCTTGTGTGAGTTGTACGTGTTGTATTGTCTTTTGGTCTGATTATTTCAGTTCCTCTACACCACTGGGAAAGGCTGAGTCAAGCATGGCATGTATATATACAGATATGTAATCTGCAGTACAATATACATGAGTACTTCCCCCTCACTGTATGTATACATACATACCATGCTAGCTCAGCCTTGTTGAGAGGCCAAGCAGAACCATATGTAATGGATTAATTGTGGCAGTAAGTGTGTTGTGACATACACTGACGTCCCATATGAATGTTACATGCACCATAGCACATGTTACTGCTGTGTCATTTGCTATGAGTGTTATATGCACCTTAACACATGTCACTGCTGTGGCAGTGACTTTTATGATATTTTATGGACGCTCCATGTATGATAGCTTCAGTCAAGGGCAGTGGTAGGTCCCAGTTGTTCTCCATCAGGCTTGATGTGCACGTTTGACTGACCATTGAACCTCTGTACTTCAATCGCTCTCCGGTAGTGTATATTTTGCACAGCTCTTGATCACATGTTTCTGAATTTTGCGTAGCTACCAGTGGCTACATGTGTACTGTAGCTGCTGCACTGTAGTGCTGTAGCAAGTGACACCTTACTGTCTGTGAGTTAAATGAGTTGCTGGACGGCACATCGCTGAGGGGGTTCGTCTGAACCCAACGAATCCCCATCGATCCGCCACTGAGCACCATCACTACATAGTGAGTCTATGGTAAACTCCCATTTTAAAACTCCCACTGCCAAAACTGATGAACTCCCACTGCAAAATGTTACTTTTTTGTGCACCCCGTTTACGTTAATGCCAGATGCTGTTAAGACACCCGAGTAAGCTTGCGAGCTCCTATAATTACAGGCGAGACCACCCAATGCTAGGTAATATTCCCCCAAAGAATAATTGGCAAGCGAAGTGAGCCCACCTAGTCGTACAGCTGGCGTGGGATTTTTATATAATTATGTATATGTATGCCACATTTTGGCCTCGGGGCTGCCCGCGCGCTATGCACAAACGTAACCGGCCTTGCCTCCGCTCGAGCACTCGACAGCATCAATGTGTTGCATTCAACTAGTTACTAGTCTTTTTTTTAATGTATGCATGGGCAAGCCGGTGCCAATATCATTTCGACAACACACACACACTCAATCAGGTGTTCATGGCACGCTGTGCCCCTGAGGAGCTGCCAGTCCGGGAGGCCAGCGTCATCGTGATGGTTGCAAGTACTTCCTGGGGGGTCTGTATGTAATGTAGGAAGGCTGTGCTCCGCTACCGGCCCAGCAATTGAATAGTGGAGTCCTCAATGCCAGCTAGGGCTGCTGATGTGGCGGCCACAATCTGAAAGCTGTGACAAGCATATTCATGGTCAGGGAGGCCCAACCGTATCAGCCCTTTACGGATTTCCCCAATAAACACCTGCTTTGTTAGGGGGTCCCTGGCTGACATTACAAAGAAAGGGCCTTGTTGACTTGCATCGCCACGAAGCTCAGTACCGCTGCCATGGAGCAGAGCATGCATCCTGTACTCCCCAGTATAATGTCTGCCCCACGGCCAAAAGGGTTTGTCTTGGCCTGTTTTACATGAAGTTTTAACAACCTTGGGGTCTGCAGGTTGTCAAGTACCATGTCTCCCCATGCCAGGTGGAGCCTTGGGTTGAAGTCAGCCAGCAGCAGCTCCCCCAGATGGAAGAAGCTAAAGAAGGCAGTGCAAGCACATTGCCCAAAGGAGCAGCCTTTCTGGGGGTGTCACACGGAGCAGATCATCCCTGATATGGGTGGCTGTCACTGGTAGGCGGACCCTTGATGGCTGCCCCCGGCCGAGGCGGACCCGACTGACACCAGCCAGCACACGCTTGAGGATGGGGATGGATGACCCTTCTCATGGGTCGGGTAGGCCCAGGGATAGCTCTGTGTTTCTGACCACTGCCGAGTAAGATTTTATGGTTTGAGGGGCCAGGTTATTGTCTGCTAGATATACCGCAAAAGCACATAACACGTGTGTTCCGTGACAGGGAAAGGGACATCTATGTGATACCAGTCACGAAAATAGCTGGAGCCAGCATGGAGAGGTCCAGTCGACGGTTGGGTCCAGGAGGAGGTTCAGCAGAGGGAGAGATAAGGGGGTTGGTTGAGAATCGGCGTGGGGGACCTTTTTGAAAAAGGAGGAGAGCAAATTTTGTGATAAATCATCCACCAGGTGATTTCGCAGTGGTTGAAATGTATCGGGGGCCAATGAGAAGTCATATGTGGCCTCTACAAAAGCTAGGGTACGTAGCATGTTCATACAGTGGCTTTCCTGAGTCTGGGAACAAAGGCATGCCACCACCACCTGGTTGTCACCGTGGCGGTGGTTTTGCCATGAGGGCCCCCAGATTGCACAGGCGAGTATGATAGGAAGGAGTTCCTTCACCATGATGAGTAGAGCTGATGATTGATGGTCCCATTGCAACTGGAACCAGCTGTGGCCATGCCAGGCGCCGCAGCCCCATGAACCTGAGGCATCTGACGTCGGCCCTCTGTGTAGGAGGTCAAGCATCCGGCGTCGGAAGCAGTGGCTGGAGCTAACCACCTTGCATGCATGGTTGATTATGCCCAAGAGGGATTTTTGTTCCCGGCGTGTGCACATCTTGCGGTCATACCAACTATCAAGGAGGTTGCGAAGCCGAGCCAGTTTATCCATTGGGAGGCGAAGCTGGGCTGCGGCTGCGTCCACCTCAATGCCCAGGTAGGTTGGGCAGGTTGTCGGGCCCTTGCGCTTGTGGTCTGCCAGTGGGACGCCTTGGCGGGTGCATGTGTGCATGAGGATGGCCAATGCCCGGGCACACTCTGGGGAACCGGTGCACCGATGACGATGAAGTCATCCAGATAATGAAATATGTGCTACCCCTTGCTGTCGGATACCCCACTTAAGGGCATCGGCAATCGCATTAAAAATCTTGGGGGCCGACCGGAGCACAAATGGCAGCATTGGGTCCACGTACACCTGCCGTCCCCACTCCAGCCAGTGGGTGGACTGGAACAAAGCGATATGACGATTCAATGTCCACTTTTGCGAGGAGGGCGCCCCAGGGGTAGGCGGCTGCTATAGTAGCTACTTGTTCAACAGTCGAATATTTAAGGGTGCATAGCTCCGCCTCAATTCCGTCATTCACACTGGATCCTGGGGGGTGGGACAAGTCTGTGATTAAAAGCCATTTCCCCGTATTATGTTCCTTCAGGGATTACACCAAACCGATTTATGTGGAGAGAGGCATGCGGTGTAGCACCGGTTGGGAGAAGGGCCCGAGCATTCGGCCTAGGGCACACTCTCTTTTGAGGGGCTGACAGCATGTTGCGGGAGGCTGAGCGGAGCAGGGAGGTGTCGGAAAAGCCTACCCGAAAGCCCTCAGTGATGCCCTTCAGCATCAGGCGTACGAATGCCCTGTCAGGATGGTACTGCAACAGTGACTCCCATGCCTGTGGGGCCAGCGGGGTATGGATAGGGATCATCTGGTGCTGGGTTGTGTCAGAGGTCCATGGTCTGCTGTCTAGACGTAGAGGGACCACTATTCTGTGTGTGTATGAGGGCAGGGGGAGGAATTAAAGCTATTATCACTTACTCTGTGCGCTATCTGGTGGTGGGGGCAGTGGAGGGCTGCATGCGGTCCGCCACAGTTGGAGCAAACATGTATGTAAGTAGCAGCATCTAGTGAACCGATAGCGGTTTCAAACCGATCAGTTTTGACATTTGGGTTGGGCCTGTCTGTCGATGGCCCGAGTTGCAGGGGTGGGGCACCCTGGAACCAGCCCATGATTGGGGGGCTAGGATTGTGAGGGCAGCGAGGTGCCCCATGGTCTTTGGAGAGACAGTGGGGCATTGTGGGTGCCTCTTGGCCCTCCCCGTAAAGGCCTGGCTGTAGAGGCGGGGGTTAGGGACTGACCAGTTCAGATCCCTGTTGGCCAACATTTCACGGCCGTATAGGCGGTCGTACGCGACCCAATTGGCTCCTTCGTATGTGTGAGCGGCATGGAGAATGGTGGTCTGGTATGCCCAGAGCTCTGCAGATTTTTCCGGGAATCGCAATGCGAGGACTGCAGCCATGCAGGCGTAGCAATCCAGCCATGAGCGGATGTTGGTAATGGCTGGGCGGCGGGGGGCGAGTCCCCCCTCTATGAGGTTGGTATCATCTGGCCAGATGTCAGCTCTCACCTCGGCCATCTCTACGTATTCAAGAGCCAAGATTTTGTTCACCACCTTTGGTAGGAGGGTGGCGGCCGGGTTGTACGGCCCATGGTTGTGGAGTGACTGCTGGCCTGTCACCCCCTCAGCAGGTACCGTAGGCTGCAGCCTCTCCACGGTGCTCTTTTTCAGGGTGGCCGAGGCCAGCACATCTAGGCTTGAGGTGGTGTTTTTGAAGGTAGGGACGACGGGCACAGTGTGGCATGACTCCGAGCCCCAGGTAGTGTTCTGTAGCGGGGAGGGGGGGCATGATGTGATGTGAATAGGGTAGCACTCATTGGCCTATTGAGGTGGGACAGGTACTGCCCCTCCCCCTTTTTTTAAAAAAAAACAGCGGCGGCCCGCGTGGCACGCGTGGAGCCCTCGAGTGGCCAGCTAGCTTGGCGCCTGTACGTGCAGCCTGCGGGAGGCTTACAATAGTATATCAGCTGGACTTACTGGTTTTGGTTCCTGGGGGGTCTTGTCCCGTGGACTGGCTAGCTGCCTGGCCTGATGGTCCTGGCAGGGGTGATCCTGGTCGCTGGTCGATTGCGGAGGCGGTGCCGGTCTGTGGTTCCTGACAGCTACCGAACATTCACACAGGACGGCAAGTTGCGCCGGGGTGAAGGCATCTGCCGATGCAGGGGTGGACAACGCAGTGTTCTCGCCTCCAGAGGCCATCGCAGTGTGTGAGAGAGAGAGAGGAGAGCGTGGGTCACCAAGGTGTTAGAAGTCAGATCCGGAGTGAAACACTAGCTCATAGAGGCCCACGGACTGTGACGGACTTTCGCGGACGGAGAGGATACCGTCTAGTAGTTTCTTGAGAGTAGAGATTCTTGTACGCAAAGAATGGGCACCTGTTTCTCTGCCTGCCACGCTTGTCCCCTTGCGCGCATGCTTACGGGCTCTCATTTCCATTGGCTATCATATGGGAGTCTCTCTGCAACGATTACTGGTAAATGAAACAGGCAGGGTAGTCCTTCTTACATACATGTATGTGCTTTTACTATGTGCATTTCTTCAAACAGCACCTGAAAAAAGGTTCAGATCACTGGATGCTTATGAATCAAAGGATGGTGGGAAGTAAAATAGATATACTGGTTACTATGAGGTGGTTTACGGAACAGCCATATTTTAATAATGCTGTCATTGGTACAAGAAAGGAGAACATCCAGTAAGGGATGAAAACCATTCTCCTCTTACTTCAAAGTTTACTGAATGTGAGTGCTGTTTAGATGGTCATGAAAAGACTTTCCAAAAACAAGGTGCTGGTGTATAAGGGGGGAGGGCATTTTCTTCAATCTCTTCCAACACCACATTGGCAACTGTTACAGACACAGGTGGTTACAGACAAAGAGATCACCTGTAGAAGTTTCCTTAATTCTTCTTAACTCAGCTCCCTCTAAATCATGTTGGCTGTGTCCAGTGCCTTACATTGATTAAGTCATTGTGTCATATCACACAGATTGTAATCCCCTAAAACATCAGTGTTTAGCTTTAATTTTCCTTTGCAACGACAATTGTATAACTCATTACAAAACACCCATCATCCTTTTATCAGGCTCTTCTGAAAAGGAATTGTATCTTCAATATCATTAATGTACACTACACCATGTTTTGGAAGGTACATTTCCTGAACATTGTCGTAAACCAGCCCTGAACTTACACGTGTATGAAATATCTTTCCTTAAAAGTCCTGCATTTTCCTCCATTTAACAATAAGACATGAGCCACACAAACATTCAAATTTACATACAAAATATACTATGTACCTCCAGGGCAGTTGGTGTGTTTGAATGGATGAACCGTTTTCAGCCTGGAAATGAGCTGTATAAAATTTTTCAAGCAAAAAAGGTATGTATATAATATTTCCTTTTGCTATTACCAGAAGCACTCAGTTTTCTATGAAATGCAATGGGCCATGCATTGTAACTGCTACTGTGTGTGTGTGTATGTAGCCTCGTTCCCACACGACCCCACTCCTTGAAAATAAGTCACCTGGTTCCTACTGTTTGACCATGTGCGCAATTCCCAGAACTCTAAACTACCATGTTATATCCGTACACCCAATGTCATTAAACGTATATTACCAGTTATGGTTCATGAATATTTATTGGACAGACGATCGCGATGACTTCAAGTGTGCACTCCTCCAGCGGCTAGGTACCCCTCACATGAAGCTGAAGCCAGAGCAGAGAGCATCCATTTCGGCCGTTTACAACCGGCAGGAAAGATTTGTTTGTATATGGCTACTGACCAGATTCATAGGGTCAGTGTGTTATGAAGTGCTTCCATTCGTAATGGACTGTAAGCTAGCTAGGGTTGATAGAGAATCAGGTCAGCACAATACTAGTTGTAGTGTAGTTCTGGTGGTATCCCCCCTGATATCGTTGGTGGTGGACCATCCGTGCTGCAGTCCTGTGATGGTGAACAGGATAGCTTCTTCTCTGTCAAAGATCCACATAAATGGCACACTCCCAATCTTTGTACACTCAGCAAAGAAGTGCACGTATAGCGTGAACATATGTCAACGGCACTGGTGGGCTGGTATATTAATGTCATTTACCCTCCCCTTGCTTGCTAATTATGCGCATGCTTGAACGGTAGGAGCCGGGCCACTTATTTTCACGGGGTGTCGTTGTGGCCTGGGAACGAGGCTAGTGTGTATGGCGCATGTGCAAACGGTAGGAGCCGGGCCACTTATTTTCATGGGGTGTGGTCGTGGCCTGGGAACGGGGCTAGTGTGTAAGGTACTGGCACACATGTTAGTCTTAACATACCAACTCCTAAACATTTACACATATTGATATGCATGATTTCTTCTTATTATAACTCAGTCAGTACACGCTATTTAGGGAGAGTGTCAACACACAAATAGTTTTAACATACGAAACAGCTCTCTGAGAGTTAGTAGACTCTCTATGTAGGGGAGCTGACAACACTCCCATTAGCTTTAGCACACATATGGCTTAAAACCCCTGAATGCAGTAGTTGTGATTCCTTTTAGAAACATAACACTGTGCGTAAATGTTTCTGAGATCCTCAAACACACTGCTGCCATGATAGGTGGAAAATACCATCTTCTCAAATGTCCTACCTCAAAATTGGTGCAAGAATTCATTTTTACTTTGCACAAAACAGCTCTTCGGTTTCCTATGCACAGTTCCTTTGCATTGCGAGCTTGTTGGATGCTATGTACAATTTTCTCATTCACACACACTGCAACACACACTGTATTTTATAAACTTACAGTGAGTCGATGTATGTGCACATGGCAATATGTATGTACTTGCACATGAACAATCATACCTATAGCATACATCAATATCGGACTTACTAAATAGGGCTAACTTAACACACCTCAACATCAAGTAACACCACTGACAAGGGAAAACACACTAACATAACACTACCATGTATGTTCAAATGGAGCTAAAATGGCAGTTTTGTTACGTTTTCCCTTTCTTCACCAGAACTAAACTACTACAAATTTTTTGCATAGAATGACTTCATTGTGGAGAATGTTTTGACAATGTAAAACCTTCATACTTCACTGAGCTATAGCATTACCTTCCTATTTAACCCTCAGCATGCATGCGCATCGAGGGTTACTGTACTTGGTGTGCCTGTGTGTCTGTGCATTCTGCTATATTATCTATGCCATGAGATCCTACGAGGGTATTGCAGCGATATTTCGTGCACTTTTGACGGCAGAGCCTTCTAAGGTTCTAACAGGCTAACAATACTTAAACACTACGACTTGATGTAGCTGTGCCATAATTGAAGAAACGAAATATGCAAAAAGACAGGGGATGATGGCATGTAATAATATTAATAATAACTCCCACCCTCCTTCTGCGTACATCTTTTGTTATTGTTGAATACCATCATCTCCTATATTGCTGCATGTATATGTACTGGTATGTACTTCTTCCTATGATATTGTTACTTACATAGGTAGGTATATACATATGTTAAATATATAGGGAGTGCAGGGTCTTGCAGTAATGGAGGATCATGATCTGGAGCAAATGCAGACTGTTCTTCAAAGAGCACACACTGTTGCAGAGGTAAAACATTTTGGTAATAATATTATACATATGTGTACGTAGTTTTTCATGCATGTGGTAGTACTTACATAATATATCTGGTATGTTTACATGTCGTGGATTGAAATTACAATGTACATCCATGATATGTAATACTGTGTAATGTGCATTTGTCCATATCTAAAGTGTTTCACTTTACTGCCACTTTATTGTTTAATTCTGATTTATTGCCTTTGCAGTCTTGAACTTCAATATTTCTCTGTGGCTGGGCCAGTATAGTCTCTGCTATTTTCAATATAGATGGGAGGAGGGGTTCCATTGTTAATGTCACACTTACGTGTGCCCATAATTTCAAGTTATCATAACATGTGGTATTTAATGCACAGAGGGTGTGTGATTTATTGCTTTCATTGTGGTGTGTAGAACAGTACATAGTTAGGCAGGTGGGAGTGTCCCCACATTGTCTTACCGCCAGAAATTTCAATGTACAACTCTGTTGCCAAAAGCTTTTATCCATGAGGTTTCAATATTTCGTCATCTACATGTTGCTTCTCACCTACAACAATGAGTGTTTATATAGTATGTGATAATACATGCAAATAGCAATACTGCAATTGACCACAGAGACACACATCATATCCACTGACACAATCAACTTACCCATGGAGTTAAACTTATCCCTCGCTTGCCCATAACTAACACCAGATTCTCAACTTTACGAGGCCAAGAGTCCTTACCATGTTTCTGCACCGCTAGCATGGTGCTGCTACAATAGTATTATATTCGTACGTTAATGCTTATGTCATTAAGTACAGACACCATCAACTTTCAGACACGCTCTCGTTTCATTAGCTTGTTACGTCAAAAACTCTCGTATGAGGACACAACTACAGAATGGTGTTGGGCACACAGACGGAATCAGACACACATATTCAGAACCAGGAATGAACTCAGGAAACTAAACCAATGGCAACTCTTATGTACGGTTAGAAGCTTTAGAAAACCTAAGAAAAAAAACTAGCACTATAGATCAATTTCAACCTGTACAGCACGAAAAAATAACCTTTGATCTTTTGATGTACAATTTACATGACCAAAACAGCTGGTACAGTGACTAAATGAGTTAGCAGCAGCTTTGCTTGGTTGGGATGAATGCCAGCAGTGGTACCACCTTTCACACATATCACATTGAATCCACTTGTATGCTGTCTTGTGTGTGCATGTTTTCATCATGCAATTTGTCTGCAACTGTCCCTACATTAGAACACAAGTAGCTACACAACTATGTATAAAAGTCATATGTGCCTACAGCCACTGCTCGATGGCATAACTTATGTTCTCGCCAGAGCTGCTGTCATCAGGTGGTACATGGCCATCTCCCTTTGACAGAGCTACACAGTTGTCTGCTTTCTCTACACGCAAAGCATCACAAAGAATCTCTTAAAACCGCATCCATAAAAGACACACCATTCTTTAGTTGTGTTCTTATACAAGTATGGCAACTAACTCTGTAAATCAAATCAAGTATTACGATGAGCTTGTAAGCACTCCACTTCCATCTGTTGATTTCGGTGTCTTTGCCAGATACTTCATAGTAGGAATGTGATCCAACAAAACTCTTAACAAGAAAAGAGAAATGTGGCTAAATATTATTGGCAATCGGAGTACTAGTTGTTAGTTGTACTCTTTGCACAAATATTGAGTGCTGATCTAGAGTATCTAGAGTAGTATCCCAATGATTACATTCTGGGTGATACATTCAGATCCATTGCTGATAGCAATCATCATCTACCTTCTCCAAATCTTTTTGAAAGACTGTTATTTCTTCTGTTTTGAAAGGTACTACATATGTAGTTGACTTGGAATTGGATCTCTGCCTTGTAGGACCATACAATAGGATAAATTGCAAGCCAGCCAAGGATTCATGTCTGCTTCCATCTCTCATAGTATATAGGTATTGTGGTGGGGTTGAAGGAATAAATACCCATTGTACGAAAACTGACAATGATGTTTGTCATATTGACTTCACCCATGCATTGCCAGAGAACTGATACATGTACTTTGCAATTACAGGCCCAGGATGGGAGCTCGGACGTGCCCAACATTGCTTATGCCAGTTCACCTTTAATGGCCCAAAACATCCATTTTCAACCTTCATATCAAATAAACCATCTATCCAGCCCTTTTTGGACAGGCTGTACATAGTGCCAGGCACTTCTGCTCATTATATTCAATCCATCAATTATGACAAGTGGGGGAAGAGCATACCCCGCTGTGTTGGAACATCCAAGAACGGTCATTTGGGACTTATTCCCAAACCCAACTGCACACGAAATTTTCATGGCACGTTTTGCAACAATATGTAGTGGAGAGGGGTCAAGTGGTATACAAGTTTCATCGGCATTGAATATTTGTGAAGGTTTGTCAAGCAGCTCATTGTCAACTAAGTTTCTGTTACAGTATATTGAAGTACTTACCTAGGATCACTGGTCACTACCTTGACATATGACAAAGCAGAAGCTGTGCGCACAGTAAGAGTGGGGTGCCTGTGTTTGAACGATTCCCACTACCCATGACTCACCCACACATTCAGCAGCTCCTTTCAGTTCACTACATCCTGGGCCAAATCCATCACTTGCCGTTGTGATCCAGCAAACTCAAGTTACACACAACCGATTAAAACTCCTCTAACTCGAGTTCTTCAACATCTGTCAAATACTTCTGCCTGCCCCACCCTCCATTTCCTTTCTTACTAACCGATGATGCTTAGGTACATCGTATTCTTGAGCTACTCTCCTTACTGACAAATCTTCGTTCTAGACACTATCCATCGCCTTGGAAGTACAGTGATTGGTCCAGCAGTTAATTTCGCAGAATGATGGCAATGGTGTGTTGGTTTATGTGGCCTGGTGACCAAAATACGCAGGTCTTTTAGAGAAAGGTCCCCCTTTCTCAACATCTACAATTCAGTTGATTACAGAAGATTTATGCATGCGAATGTGATTACCTGGAGGAGCTATGGTCTCACAACTGCCTGAGTGAGAGAGAGGTTGACCTATGCCTAAATATTGTGGTAAGGTGGTATCTTCATGGCACTCCAGATACAGCAATTTACCTTGAGGAGGGGCTCTGGTCCCAAACCACTAGACACTCCTGGCTCAGGCTTGTCAGTAGTCAAGGGGAACATGCACATGGTTTAACAAAAACAAACACCACTTGACTTACAATTAGGTGGGTGTGTAAATGATTTACCCGAATGATCCTTGGTAGTTAGGGTGAGCAAGAGGTCACCTCAGAGGAGGTACGACAGTATCATGTGATCACAATCTAATTACAATTTTTGCTGACACAGCAACCTATCTTCCGTCTCCTCTGAGGTCACCTGGTTCAGTAGAAAGCACCTAGTTTGTGGAGAGGTTTTCTCATCCCAGGGATACCCAACACTCCTGCCTCAGGTTCAGTCCAGGTCAACACTTAGTAAGAAAAGTACAACTACATAAGTTAGATATTTACACTAACCTGGCACCCATAGAAGAGATGAGAGCAGATTTACCAGACAACACAGAAATGCTCTTCGTGTGCCATAAGGCTCGCATTCTAGTGTATGCATGCATGAACCTCTGATACCCTGTGTGCACCTTAGCTGCCTGAAAATTTATATGTATACAAGTTATAGACAGTGCAGTGGAGGCTTAGTATATTTGATTGTGGTTCAGATGAGTCCAGGAGTTCACTCACGGTTCCAAATATACGTGTGTCTGATTCCTCTCTTGCTGCCTTGCAGCACACAGATGGAAGCACGAAGAACTGTCTGGTGCCCTGTTCTACAGGGTTTTGTTATAAACTATTGTGTAAGCATATAACCAGAATTAAACAAATGATGCGAGAGAATGTCTGAGAGTTGATTGTGTCAGATCATTGATAGCCTAGGTATACCAGTAAAAGTGGACCTTCACAGGATCTGATATACTTGTCCTCAAACTTACTTAGGGTGGGTGTAAGCCTTAGTTTTAGGCATTAAAGTTTAATTTCCACAAGTATGAGTGGAGTTACATATTTATGAATGTCACACTTTTATGGTTATTATTTGTCACTAACAGTGTGCTGAGGAAAGAAATGTACGACTGATGATTGATGCAGAACAATCCTACTTCCAACCAGCTATAAGACATATAACTGTATACAACCTTATGCCAAAATACAACCGAAAATATCCAATCATATTTAACACAATTCAATGTTATTTAAAGGTACCTATGCTGAAATATGCACATTGCATATGCTTGTTATTGACAGTTGTGTAATGCCCTCATATGTCTACATAAATTTACATGTACAATGTAGGTCTGTGGATGTACATATTTTACACAGTTGCCTGCTTTCCTCCAGAATGCAAGGGACACAATTCGTATGGATGTCGAGTATTCCAAGATATGTGGTTTCTCATACGGGGTAAAGCTAGTACGAGGGGCCTACTTGGAACAGGAGAGGGAGGGGGCATTAGAGAAGAAAGCACCTGATCCTGTGTGGAGCAGCAAGGATGAAACTGATGAATGCTATGATAACTGTTTAGAATACCTTATGCAACACGTTCATTCTTCTAATGTCAACATGATGGTGGCTACACATAATGAAGATTCAGTCAGAAAAGCCATAAATTTGTAAGCATTTTAAGTGAGAGTAAGTGTATGTGTATCACAATTGTATGTATATCTGACAATCCACATATATTGATCCAACTATATTGATGTATTTGAAATCACAAGCAATAGGTGATCTAGTTATTACATGTTTCTGTCTCACCACACAGCATGAAAATGTATGGAATTAATAAGCAGGATGGATCAGTGGTGTTTGGACAGCTCTTGGGGATGTGTGATCATATCACCTTAATTCTAGGTAATTAGTATTCATCTCTGAGGTTTGCTGCTTTCTCTTTTATTTTGCTATATAGCCATTACAGCTGCACATAACAGCATCACCTATAGAATTATCTCAAATCACTTGTCCTCTTTATGCTAAGAATATTACTCAGCGTTGTATTACACAAGCTTTGATTTTGCTATAGCTGCATCCAAAGTCTATGTAGGGATTGCTATTTGTCTATCCCCATTGAAACTAATTCACTTTCAATACCAAAGTGCTATGTTTATGATGGCCTTTATTATCACTAGAAAGCATGATGAGTTGGTGCCCATCTTTTACACATAGGCAAGTGGCTACATATTTACATACATATTACTTACATCATGTCTGATAAAACAGTATCAAGTGTGATACCTGAAGGCTCAAAGGGCCTGACAGAGAGGACTGTGTACAATTTATTTAGCACGTAAGGATGAAGTGTTGTTTGTACAACTGAGATGACCATACCTGCTGGTCAAAACTATCATCTGTGAAGTCAGTACATACAGCTCCTTGATGTGTGACTACACAGCTTTGTGTGTCGTTCTAACAGGTGTGAAATATTTTCACACAGGAAAATATGGATACAGCCCCTACAAATATATGCCATATGGTCAAGTTGATGATGTCTTACCCTACTTGATAAGGAGAGCATTTGAAAATAGAGGAATGCTGAAAGGAGCAGAGAAAGAAAGAAAACTTGTCAGAGCAGAGCTCTGGAGAAGAGTGTACCATTAGACCGTCACTTTGAATTCACAGTTTAGCCCCTGTATATGTAGGTTGTATAGTATGTACACTTTAGATAGATGTATATATATATTCTATACATAGGATCATCTCATAGTGAGGTGTATATGTAAATACACTCACCATTAATTAGGTAGTGGCATGCAAAACTACAGCTCCATGTAATACTATTTAGTAATGAGTATATACATGAACAACTTCACCATGTGAAACAACAAGCAACGAATTGAAAATGTAGAAAATGTGACCAATATTGCCGTAGGTTAGAACAATGCTACTGTGTGGGTTAACTAGGTTAGTGATCCAAAAGACAATACATTTACATGATTGTACCAAAACATCCCAGTACATAAAAACAGTAAAAGCCTAATGAGTTCATAATAGTCCACTAGAAACAGTGTTTTGTTCAATTCTAAAGGAAAATTATTGTTTGAGAGCACTTCCTTCAAGTGCCCCACTTTTGAAGACTTTGATCATGTCATGTACTGTATCTTCAGTTATAGACACAGTTTCAGACACATACTTTTTTCGGTTAGGGATATCTATAATCACCAGCAGAGGTGTCTTTTTCGGGAGATCAGCAAATTGGATAAGGGAAGCAGCAACGCTGTCTTGGCCTTCCTTTGCATTTGCATAAAAGAAGAGCAGGTCAAAATCGGGGTTATCATGCTTAAATTTCTTTGCTACTGTTTCCAGGGAGCTCTTTGCTGTATCTAATGTTTCCTCGGAGCCATCTGTGAAGGAATGTGAACAAACATGCATTGAGTAAGTGAAGGACCTTATACATGTACATACTATGCTCGTATCAATCACAGAGTTGGTACTCAGCTATGTGGGGATCACACAAACACACCACCCTTCTGCAAATGTGCGGCGATGGTTAATAAAGAACTGAATGCAGCAGTGATAAGCCTTTGCAGATGCACTATACCAGTTTTTCTATACTAGTGGAATGCTAAGCATTGTTGGCGAGCGGGAGAGTGCGCACGCAAAATTAAAAGCACGTATAGAGATATATAGAGAAAATTGCCTGTTCACATCACTAGGAGGGCTTGCTACGCTCGCCAATAAAGTGGAGGGAAACTCCTGCCACTATTCCTATCTTATTTCTGAAATTTTTGGCACTGCCACTCATATACAAATGTAGGAATGGAAGTGTACAAACAGGCACAACTGTATAAATCACGAAACTTGGAAGCCATTTTCTATTTGTGCATGTGCATTCCACATTAAATCTTATGGTTTCAGGAGTAGAAAGGGGTGGGGCTTTTGCAAACACACAATAAAAAACATTGAAGGATGATAGGATGGAAGTGCCAAAAAGCGTAGAAACAAGGAAGCATCCATGCATGTAGCATTTTTCAATGCAGTCACATTCCATCAGCTCTGACCGCACAATCTCATCTCTCTAATTATAATGCTTCTATCAGACACGTGGGAGCTTCAAGTGGTCTCTCTGTTGAATGTAACTAATGCTTCTTGTGCTATAAATTATGAATAAGTGTTGTTCATTAGATATTATCTTGCTGTAAAACATACACTGCAAAAAAGAGGTGGTTGTTTTGACCAGGGTCACCTCAGTTGCATTACATGACTATAACCTGCCTTGGTATTCAAAATATATGTGGAACATAAATATTATGATAAGGTGTTATCACTGGGAGTATCATGGGAGTATCACTGTCACTTGAGATCCACAGACATCATCCCTTAGGAATAGCCTATACCTCTTGGGAGGTTGTAATTAAAATAGCTGAGGTAACCATGCACACCTAATGGTTAAAACTACCACCCATTTTTGGCAGTGTAGTAATTGTTTTTATATTAAAAATGATTTTCACACCATGATATAGCTACTTTTCACACTCAGATATAGCCACTTCATGCCTTCACACCCAGATATACATGACTGTATAGCTACTCTTCACACCTCATTACCCTCGGTGTGTATACACAGTGAGGGTATGGTAGTTGTTCTGTCTCTATCCATCTGTCCGTGCCCAAACTCGCTTGTAGTAAGTTTATGCGTTCTACAAATGTGACAACTTACCTAATGCACAATAAGGGTGTGAAAATTTGTGGGATTTTCTCTGAATCTGCTCTATTACAGAGCTAGAGTCATTCCAGCATTGTATGGCTACTACGTGAGTCGGCCATTTTTCCCCCTCCACTGAAAAGTGCATGCACGCGCATTCTGCGACTCGTATGTGCCAAGGGTTCTGCACTTCAGTGCATTCATTGGTATTGCAGTAGACATAGAGCAGCGCACAATAGCAACCATCTAGCAGCAGAGTTGGTAAACTATGTAGGGATGGCCCAACATGCCAATTAGCCTTAACAAATATAACGGCTCAGAACTCCTGAATGCAAATGTTATACATATTTCTGAAAAGCTGCTCTCTGAGTGCTTCTACACACTATAATACTCTCAAAATACACAGCTATACATGTAGTAATACTCGGAAAATTGCAACTGTTCATCATCATCATCTTCTGATTTAACATCCTATCGTGAAACTCGTGTAAGTAATCTCTAGAGCAATTATTAATTCTTTCACAAAAACCATCTATACTGGAATGTACATGATCCTTGATTATAAATCTTCACCTTCTCTGAATGCTGTCAAACTCCAGGGCTGCAACCTTACAAGGTTAGTGTTAAACACCATTTTCTTGTTTGCTCATGTGCCGAACACGTGAAGTTAGTGTTTGTTGTAGTGGTTCGGCTACGTTGCCATTGGTACTTTATGTCCGCATGAGTATATGCAACATGCCTGGATTTCCATATATAGCCCCCCATATGTTTGTGATGAATGTGTAGCATACTATAAGTAATGCACTAAAGTGCAGAACCCTCGGCAGTGCGCATGCACAAAATGTAAACTTGGCCTCGTGCATTGCACATGCGTGTAATAGGCTAACTAGCAAGCCTGTACACCTACACTGCTGGAAGCGCTATAGCTTTGACCAAAGCAGTACGCATGTTTGTAATCCCTCATGCAGTAACCTCTGGTGCTTCGCTGTACATCGAACAGGAAAAACTGATCACGGGTAAGCCAGAGTAATTAGCATATTGGCTCTTTCACTCTTGCTTTATGCCATAACTCTTGAATGCAGTCATTTCAGAAAAATCCCCACAATATTTTTGACGATCGTATGCCACTGAGTATGTACGTTTTTAATAGCATGATTACTCATTCGGGAAGTGAGATGTTGAGTAACAGACACACACACAGTACAACAACAGTAACCCTCGTTGCACATGTGCACTGAGGGTTAATCATGCCTTTGTGTAACCCCACCTACATCTTTTATAGGGCTATACATTTCAATATTGTCTGGCTGCATGTATACTCTGATTTCAGTACTGTTATCCCTATACCCACAACATCCTTCATAATCCATCGTGTAATGACATCATTTATGGTCCCTAACACTGAGTTAGGATGTCAGTTTCAAAAATCAAGGAAACAAGTGCAGTATACATAGAGTAAGGATGGCATGAAACATTAACAATATGCGTAACCCCAATGTCCTCATCCCGTTCCTGTCTTGCTGGATTTGTTTCCTTATTTACAACAAAAATGAAAGCACTAAAGTGCAAAACCCTTGGCGTATATACATGTATGCATAACGTAAATTATGCACATGCGTAGGCCTATGACATTGAAACCCCGCCTCCATCTATAAAGTATACGGAAATAGCGAAGAATATACGTACTGGTCCCGATACAGCTGGGCTAGAGGAGCTCGCCCTATCAGTTGCTGTTTGAAGCAATGCAGGACTTGCTGCCTATCCATAGTGAAACTTCTGATGCCTCCACAGTGTGTGAACCAGCAAAAAGTAGTCGAGGTAAGCTGGTATTAATTAACATATTGGCTTTTTCGCTTGTTTTCAGGCCATATCTCCTGAACACCATCGTTTTAGCAAAATCGCAACATTGTTTTTCGAGCCCTTGTAGTGCTGAGGCTGTTGGTATCGCTCAATAGTCCTCTTGTAGCCTGGAGCACGAGAATAGTCATCCGCATGCACACATAAACACACACACACACACACACACACACACACACTGACACACAAACCAAGTACAGTAACCCTCGCTGCGCATGCGTGCCGAGGGTTAACAAGTAAAATGAATGCACTAAAGTGCAGAACCTTCGGCGCCACGTGTGCAGGAGTCCTTGAAAACGCACACACTATTGAAATGCTAATAATGTGCATGCGCAGTTTCCAAAATGGCCGACTGCATGATTGCCACACAATGCAGGAAGCAATGTATCTGCAACGAAGCAGTTTCAGAGAAATCCACACAATGTTTTGTGTGACCTTCGTGCCCGTTGAGTACGTGATATCGTTTTCAGGTCGAAAAGACGCTCTAGAGGTGAGACATTGATTAACTGACACACAGACAGACAGACACATAGACACAACTGCAGTAAGTCTTGCTGCGCATGCGTGCCGAGGGTTAACAAAACTATAACTATAAAGACTCAGGGATGGTAGTGCCAAAATTATAGAAAGAAGGTGTATTACCCTGCCTGCAGCAAGGCAGGGTAAAATCGCCAGGACAAAAATACACAACCCATGAAAAAATGTGTAGTATGTGAAGGGAGTTGTGCATGTCATTGTTGCATGCTGCTGATGACCCCTGCCTTGCAACATGTAATGCATCTTATTGGCTACCTCAATTTCCTTTAAGAAAATGTTTTCCACTTAGTATGCATGTAGATATCTTACCAACAAACCAAATGATGGATGGGACATCATTGATTTCATCCACAGTCATCCCCGACAGCAGGTTGACTGGTTTTGGATGCCATGGAAAGTCCTAGAAAAGAGATTGCATAAATAGACCCATATAAATGTATATACATATATATAGTAGGCCGAAAAAAGTTTCCATTTCCACTATATGCTATATTACGGATTACTGCGCAGTATGCTCCATACTAATGGTGAAAGAACTGTTTGGTTAAAGTACAGTACGCATCATAAAAAACTTCCTGTTCCCATTCCGTTCAATGGGCATTCGTCAAATGAGAAATGAACAGATGTTGCACAGAATTCAAACAGGCAGTGCCCATAAAGTAAGGGCGGAGGTTTCCAAACTGGCATGTTTTATCTTAAAGGATGAGGCTGCTAAAAGTGATTTTTGGTACCAGGTGAGGATACTTCCTTGGCTTCATGTTGATGCCGTTTTATCTATCTTCACTTGCAATTGTCAGCTACGGTTCGAAACCCCGCCCTTAATACTAATATTTCTCATTTCTTTTTCCACGTTCTTTGTTTACATGTCGCTGAGTGTACTGTAGGGCATAACAGCTAATCAGAGCAGAACTGAACGAAACTAAGCCTCTTGTAGTACTATATACGTCTTCTCTACTCACAAAACAAAATCGCTAACTTGTCTCGTGCTCACACGCAAGGATGCATTCACTCGTGGCTGTGTTGTGCTGTAGGCGAGCGGTAGCCTTTGGCACAGTAAGTAAGGATTTCTATTCTTGTATACTCACTAAACCATCACTAACTCTTGGTCCAAGTAGTCTTTGGGCTGTTTACTGACTCTAGCAACACTTATGTATGTACACAACACGCGCTGTGTGGTGGTCGCGTTCTTATGAATGGGAACGGAAACGGCCATTCAAACAGACGAGAAATTCGAATGGAACGGGCGCTAATATTGAATGGATGTTGAAACGAAAGTTCTGTAAATGATATAAATGAACGAAAGTTACTATAAATGGTACAAACGAACAGAAACGGGCTGCCCGTTCAACGTAATGGGAACGGGAAGTTTTATGACGCATACTGTATGGTAAAAGTGTGTACTGTATTGGTAAAGTACAGTTAGGACTGTCAGTATGCAGTGTTACCACAGAATGACACAAATTTCCATATTTAGGGCGAGGTACTGACAGTATCTTTAAACAGGCAAAGATGTACATATCCTACCAGGGTCAACGAATCCTTCATCATTACAAACTGCTTAAGAGTGCCCGCTATCATGCATATCGGACTTAAGCTGTGGCCATGTTGCACATGTAAGGTACACTCGCAGCTAGACTTACAGGGCCAGGCCTTTTTGGGGGAGGGGAGAAGGGGCTAGGCTTCCCCAAGAAGGACTGGCTCCATGGTAAAATACTAAGTTAATGTACAGCAGCATCTACTTCTCCTTTAAGGATGTGTATCGTTTAAAGGTGGTGGTATATATATTTTCTGTACATACATGTACATGTCCTCGTATGTACCATAGGCACCAAAAACCTTTCCGTTATTCACTGGAAGTATGCTCTGTGCCATTTCTGTTTTACGTTTGAGGTACCTTACCGACAATTTACTATAAATGGTAAAAACATGAAACGCTGCATGCAGTCTTGATGCGTAATAAGTATAGAACAGGTACTGTTGATGTGCAGTCAAATAATTACTGAATGAAGTGCGAAATCGAGCTTCTTGGGCAATGCTGTGAGTTAGACTCTATTGTTAAAGAGATTTACCATTACATCCTATGGTGCCAATGCAATGTTATAATGCATACATGACAATGGCAGACTAACTAATTAACATATATAGTTCGGAGTTCAGAGTTTATGCTACCACAAAGATGAATTACAATTTGTGTGGGTAACCCCATGAAGGGTTACGCATGTTTTTATTGTTGCACGCAATTATCCCTTGTCTGCATACACAAATTGTAATTCATCTTTGTGGTAGCGTGAATTCTGAACTCCGAACTATAGATGTTATGTTGTTGGTCTAGTTAGTCATTGTCATGCATGCATTATTTCCACATGTTTTTTTTAATATTTCCTGCATACATAAGTTGTGTATGGTCATATCATAATCAGTTGTTCACTGTGCACCACTCGGGTCATTACAATCTTGTATATTTACTTTTTGGCACTACAATCCCTACATCCTTCAACATTTTAATGAAATGTTTTTTACACTTGTTTCACTAGTTTGTCTTCGGTACTTAGCAGTGTCCATTTCTGCTTATTAAGGATCATGCACCAGAGATTATTTTCATGTACACATATATAATATGTTGGTTCTAAACTTGCCTTTCCATCTAAGTCATAAGAAACTGCAGCCCGTCCAGAACAAGTGACTGTTTTTCCATCCTTATCCAGTATCACCAAGGTGGGAATTCCTGCATTAATGTTACGGAGCTATATTATCACTGTAAAAGTACATTGTATACGAACGAACTACGGTGCCACATGTATTGACTTCTGATGGATTGGACTACAACATAGTTACATTTGTACATGTACCACACAAAATGAAAGTGTAACCCTCATGAACTGAAATTACGTGCATAAGTATGACTTCTTTATTTGAACCTCCCCTCCTATCTAATGAAAGTACATTATAAGGAAAATAATGGAGAACCTGGCAAGTACATGCTTGGTGGGAAAATACTTAGCAACACATATCAAGTGCGTAGTATTGGCTAGAAAATGAACAGTGGCTAGTAAGTTGTAGGTATCTGGGATGGGACATGTGCACACAAAACTGTATAGTAATGACTTGTGCCCTATTCAACTTAAGTCCTTGGCTGAGGATCTGCAGCTGGCTAGAGTTGAGTGGCAATAAGCTATATTCCCAGGTGAGGGAGGAAAAGATGTTAAAGGATTTGCCTGTATGTACATGTATGTGTGGCTCTGCCCATAATTGTGGGTGTGTGGTCGATGGCAGTGGCGCTATGGTAGCCTCCTGAGTATTATTTCTAGTTGCAGAAGCCCGAGTAGTGTACCACTACACCTCTAAGTGGGTATTGTGTAACCGATTTGCACCACAGAACAATGAAATTTGCTGACTCTGCCATACACTCCACATGTGGTGTATGACCATACACCATGTGCAGTAGTTCATACACCATGCGCGCGGGATATGCGTTGTCTTCTGGGAATTACTCTGCATGCGATATTTTTGATCTCTATGGCTTCTGTGGTACAAGGATAAAGGTGAAGGAAGAAACAATCCACTTTCCATGAGTCAGGTAATACGTATTATAGCACATGTGAAGAAAATACACTGTACTTTCAGCCTTGTAGTGTGAAGGGAATAATTTAATCACATGTTGTAAGCTCCGTGTATTGTCCAGAGGTATATAAACAAAATGTATATTCTACGTTTATGGGACAGATAAATACGAATATCACATTTACTACAGTGTTGGATGAATGTATTTCATGTGGAAAAAATGGCAGCATTCTGGTGCAGAGTACATAGTTGCCAACCATTCCGAACTCAGCAGGACAGTCCTGATTTAGAAGTGTTTGTCTCAAGTTCTGCCTGATGGGAAGTGGTAAGAATGACTTGTCCTGATCACAATTTTTGAATAACACATGAACACAAAGAACTGTGCAGGAAACAAACCACATAGCTAATGCTGCAGTCACGCGTTGAAAAATGGCTGAATCACCTTCTACACAGCTCAATATCCTCCCCCATTGAAGAAGGCAAAAATGATAAAAGTGGTGAAAGGAATGCTCTAGCAACTGAAGACTACTCTATACGACAAGCAAGAACTAGAGCAATGGAAAAGATAGAGGCTTGTCTGCTCTAATATGGAGTTCCATCTTGACATAATAACGTCAATGCATTTGGCAAAAAAGTCTCATTTGCAATAACAAACTAGGCCTACTTACATAACCTAAATGTAATTCAAGCATGGTTTCATATACCTTAAGGTGACTATTTTTTGCGGGTACTAAAGTTTGATATTTCTGCGGATTTGCACCAAAACGCAAAATTTAATACTCGCAAAAATATGGATCGGTGCCACACACACACACGAGTATAAACGCATGCACGCATTATTACACGCGATCGAACATGCAGGGACTATGGCAGTGACGTGGTCCAAGGGAGGCTAAGTAGATCCCATAAAACGCCCTTCTTGTAACTTCTGATGCATTCTCGGAGCACAAACGGGAAGAGTCTGGTCGAGGTAAGTCAACACACTGTCGTCGCATATTGGCCCTCTCTGCACATGCGTGCCGCCGAGGGTGGCTAGCAATTGCAAAATTTGATACCAGTAAAATGCACAGAATCCTAAATCCGCAAAAAATGTACCTGCAAATAATTGTCACCTTAAGGTAAGTCACAGTTGGATCCCTTCCCGCTGACCATCAGTGTTAAGCATTCAACTAGTAACAGTAAGGTTCAAACGGAAGGGCAGCTGGTCACGCATGAAAGTGTGTACAAATTAGAGATAAAACCAGCACAACGTGCTGTTTGGCACCACTGTGGCATTAGAAGTCTTGAGGGATTGATATCTACACGTATATACGTGTATGTGTGCAGAACACAAAGGGAGTAAGAAACTCAAATGCATTTGCTTGTCTTTCCTCATATGTGTGTGGTAGTCATAATTATACAAGAGTGTTACATGTACATACATGTATATACATTCCATGTGCTTATATGCATTCTGATCGATATTTGTATACAGGCATGTATACGTTTTATATGTGACGATGCTATACATGTAGCACGTTCATGCATTATACATACATTTATGAATACTTACCAGAAACATCAAACACCCTGGACAGAGCCTTCTTCCTGTTATCTCCATAAGGAAGTGCAAGCCACGGCATGGATGAATAGTACTCTTTAAAAGAGTCTTCATCTCTGTCAGAGCTGCAGAAGATAATTTCAAACTTCTTCCCTGCTTCCTTCACTTTATTGTATGTCTTCACCAACTGAGGCGTAAAGGTTCGACAAGGTCCACACTGCATGGAGAATATCAAAATGAATAACTGAAGTGCTAAACCCTCGGCATGTACATTGTATATAATGCACGTGTGGATTATATACTGTGCTGTTCTTCACACTCTCATCTTCATTACACTCTCATCTTCATTATAGTCTTGTATAGTAATGTTCTCCCCATAATTGTGGGGAGTTGTAAGGACAAATGTATATACAGGATTCTGATAATTAGAGTATATGTACATGTTACATGTACATTAATGTACAGAATGTCTGTAATGTTGTTTGTGCCAACATACCCAGTGGGCTGAAAAATAGACCCCAACATAATCCACACTCTTTTGCACTACATCCCATGTTGTGTCACCACCTTTTTCCAAAAGGTTTCCACTGAGTAATTCTAAAACTGGCTTTGGAGTCCAAGGGAACTCTTTCCCATCTGGGTCTTCCATTACAACACTTCGACCGTCAGTGGTGATGACGCTTCCATTTTCGGCATTCACAAACACCAATGTAGGGATTCCAGTTACTTTAAACTTTTGTGATAGGCGATTCTGCAAAATGGAAATGGATACATGCACACACAGTGTAAAATGAGGAATTACGTTGAGAATTGCATGCATACACATGTATGAATGCATGTAAGTGGGGGGTCCTATCACACAACTGGGATAATACACCAAGACTACATCACACTAAGACTCAAGTGGACACTGTACCATTGCTTCAGTAATGAAAGCACTACAGTGCAAACCATCGGCACGTTGAATACCCAAAAGCAAATGGAGATTGTGCACATGCGTAAAACGTAAAACTCCGCCTCATGTGATAACTAGCATGTGACTATGTACACTGCTGGAAGCACTATAGCTTTGACCGGAGCAAAACTCACTCATCCACCAGGCAGATCCTAACCGAGGATATGCTAATCTCGTATGTGGAATACCTTATAGATAACATTTATGTTAGTGTAGGGAATAAAGGTGTGTGGGCATCCCTATGGGCACTGATGGTCAATAAACCGTTGTATCTAAACCATTGGTTCTGTGATTGAACAACCCCATGAGCACCAGTGACATTGGTTCTGTGATGGAAAAGGGCCATGCTGTTCCTCTCAACATCTCAAAAATGAGAACCACTGAATTACGGTGGAAAAGGCCTATGTGATACCACATCATTGGTTTTGTAAGGTAACAATCCTGTTTACGCTGAGTCTGCAATACTTAGTAGTGAAATGACAGTAGTAATACCACGGCACCAAAAGAACAACTGGTGCAATTATTCGCACACATTCACAGTGTTCGTATCACACAAGCAAATGAACTGTTCCACAGTGTTGCATGGCTATGAGAACGAACAAGAGATCTATCTGCAAGACACGTCATGTGTATGTACACGTACATGTACTTGTTTGTAGATGTACATCCTATATATACATGTACATGTACCTACCACATTTACATAGACAATTTACTTTTGCCAGATCAAGAAGTAGAGGCAAGATTGGACTTCTTCGCTCCTCAACTTACTGTTTCTGGAACTGTTACTCATACATGTACATGTACATGTATTAACAGCTGCTGCATTAGTTAGCATGTGTGGACACATCCAGTTTAGTGTAGGTCAGTCCAATCAACAGCCCCATAAAATTAATACATGGCACATGCTACATGCAGCACATACATGCACCGTGTAAGTAATTTCTGTACAGGAAAACTACACTTATACATGTACATGCATAGTAAAAGCCAAAGATGACATTAGAAACCCTGTAAAAGGAAAGAAGCTGTATACATACATGTGTGGTCTTGGGAAGTGAAGCCTTGCAGGAACATCTCACCTCCAGAGTTGTATATTGGAGAGTTGGTAGGTATGAAGGATAACTCCCCAACATATGGAATGGCTCAGAACTCTTGAATCCTGGGTTTATAACCTTAAATTTATAGAGACATAGCACAGTCTGCAAGTGTTTCTGTACCTGTTGTGACTCTCAAACTGCTGATTTAATTTTCTAATTCTTTAGAAACAGTATATTTACTAGGAAAGTGAGCTATGGAAATATGACTTTGATATTTACTCAGCTTAGTGAAGGAATATGTTGTAGTTCTCTGGAATGCAAAGTGATGACTCATGCACTAGTCAACTTCAGTCGTTGGCTGAGGATCTGCAGGTGGCTGGGGTTGAGGGGCAAACGGGTGGTAACTTACGGTCCTCAGGTGAGGGAGGAACAGATGGTAAGGATTTGCTTGTATGTACATGTATGTGTGGCTCTGCCCATGATTGTGGTTGCATGGTCAATGGCTATGGTAGCCTCCAAAGAAAAGGATGTACTTCAAAATTAGCATACCACATTCTCTTGTCCATACAATCCTAGACCAACAGACTCTTCATAGCACCTTTCCTGACTGAAAACAGCTAAAGGCTACTAGCATTTTCTGTATAGTTGAATACTATTCCTTTTTTGTAGTTCTGCGCGACCATGCACCCCAGAAAGAGGGTGGGGCTAGCAGCACCCTGTAAGCTTACTGTGCATGACATTACTTGCTTGTAAAAACTAGTGAAATGGAACCACTCCTGCAAGTCCTGCGACTGCTGAACCAAAGTGAGAGGTTTAGTGAGTTGGCCACACTATCTTATGACAATGTAATCTCACACATGGCGAAGCAATGAATTATAACCCGCAAAAATTTATTACATTAGGCATTCAGAAATTTGCAAGTGCTGAAAGTGAGAGCATATGTGCACAACATATGCAACAGAGTGCATTCGTGCACCTAAAGCATTCGGAACACATGCACATGGACGAGGTTCTGTAGTTGCTAAGTGTGTGTGCTGTGTTTATTATGAGAGACGCTTATTTTTTATGTATGAGAGACTACTATTTATAACCCTCGGCACGCATGCACAGTGAGGGTTACGGTAGTTGGGTATGTCCATAGATCTTATAGACTACATAACCGGGATTGGTAACGGATCACGTGTCTAATATTATTCTATATTGACATAAGGGCGGGAACTCCGTGACATGCGGCGAGTGGGATACAAGTACAATGGAGAGATAGAGAGAGAAACTGCTAGTTCAGTGGAAGGAGAGTAAGTAAAAAATACATTAAAAGGGCAGTTAATATGAATGTACCGAATATCCGAATTGCAGTTGCGAGGGTTAATAATGTACTTAGCCTCCACAGAAAATGCTGATCAATCACTTCACATTCATGTCACAGGAGAGCAAAAATTGCTTTCTTTTCCAAGCAGTTAATGGTGAGTGTATCTAGGGACTCAAGATTGGCGACATTGTCTAAAATATACATGTATATGCCTTAACATTGATGGCGAACGGGAGTGATCCAACTATCAGAGATAACTGAAATGAAACTATGCATTTATGTGAGTAGGTAGTTGCGGTCAGAGTTTTTGTAGCCAAATGCAAACTGACGTGTGAAGAAGGCAATGGGCTAACTCTACCATAACTGGAATAAACAAGCCTCTCTCTCCTCTAGTGTCTCCATTGCTCTTGCATTCTCGGTTGAGGTATATAACGATAGAGCTTTAGTCGGACACATCTCAGCATCCACGACTAAACCATTTTTGATGAAAACTGTATCAGACCAAGTTCATGTCAGTGTGTAAAATTAGTATAACATTACCGTATGTACAGTGCCCGTCAGAGAAAAAATCGGCCCTGTTGACACAAGTAGGTTGGCTTGCTCCCGTGCACCAATGGTATGTGTAGTGTATGACTCTAATGCACGTGTGCAACAAAGTCAGGTCAGAGGTCACACTTGGGCACGCTCGTCCCACAATGCTCGACCCTTGCTCCACTCATTGTATTGTATAACCCTTCAATGCACTACGCAACACATAATGGCCTATGGTAATGTGCAAGTAGAAAATACAGGAGCTGGACATGATTGAACATGTAGGTAGAATTGTAGAATTGTCCACCAGCTGTAGTACATGTATATATATACACCCATCCATCCCACGCATACCTTAACATCCCGGTCAGAATAGGGAACAGCGTACCAGGGCATCTCTTTGAAGTACTCGTTAAACCCTTCCGCGTTTTTATCAGAGCTGAGAAATACGATGTCAAAGTTGTCTCCATTGCTACTTTTCTTGACATTTTTGTACCACTCCGCTAACTGAGGCGTGAATGCACGGCAAGGGGGGCACCAGTGAGCTGAAAAATAGAGCCCTAAAATCTTTCCACTGCCTTCAAAGCGAGAAGATTCAATTAAGCTTACTTCTCCCTTTTCCTCTTTGATCACATTTTCTCCGATTAGTTTAGAGAGCGAAGACATTCTAATTCTACAGTTGATTCTCAAAACAGTGCTATCTGCCAATAATCTGGAGGTGTAACACGGCACGGAGCGCTGCTGCTCTGCCCTGAAGAGCTCCACCAATACGCATGCGCCATAGGAATACCGGATTTCCGTTTTCCTTCAACGTCCGTTAGGTCCCTACAGGCTGACTCCTCATTCTCAGCTACTTCTGGGGTGTCCAAGATGCATCAGTTCTCACCAACCTTTCCTTGTGGTGATGGACAAACTCTTTACGCAGTATGAAGGAGAAGAAGGAATTTTGATCAGTAACCTTCAGATCCATTTGTTTGCTACATATGCATGAATACCAAAAGTGAAGTGTCTTGGAACAGTTGTCTACCTGCTGTGTTGTAAAGGACAATACAGCATATTTCAGCACCTTTGCAACAGGAGCACGGAAACCACACTCTGTTTCTAAGTGTCATTAGTACATAGAGATGGCTATGTAACACTATGCACACACATTGAAGCCATCTATGTGCACACACATTGAAGCCATCTATGTACTAATGACACTAAACACAGTGTGTGGTCTACAGGTTCCTGTTGCAAAGGTGTCTTCTCTCCACAAGATGATCCAACCCTATAGCTATCACTGTGAAAGCTGTAGGCCTTGCCTTGTTATGTGGTCCTGAGAATTAGATCTGAAGCATTACTAAAACTATCGCAAGCTGTATTTTGTAAGTCTCAGGGTTTCACCTCTCACCTGTCAGTTTTGTTAATGGCCCAACAATAGAGCCAGAGTGATATCACACAACATAGATTATTATCTTCAGACAGCCACAAGGATTGACTCAACTCTCTCTAGCATGAAATGTGCAGCAGTGCATCTCACTTGATTCAAGGATTGGAACATCATACTCTCAACAAACATTACTAATCCAAAGGCCAACTCATGAAGTTACAAATAAAAGACAAACACACTCATATCTGACATCAGTCCAACACCAATCTGTTTAAATTTTGCTATGGAGACAAACTGGTTGTGTGTCTAATGTGACTGCATGGGATAAAGGTCCCTACTGCATGGAGTAAAATGGTGCCGTCTCTACTTTCACACATCCTGAGAATCTCAGATTATATACTCAATAGAATGAGTACCAAAGCCAATGTCTCTAGCTTGCAATTGGTCCCCTGAAAGCCACGGTCTCCAGGGGGCTCTGTATGACATAACTTTGACTTGACTTGACACACTAGTGCTTTTTGCACAGGAAACAGGCAATATGATATACAGTGCTTTTTGCACAGGAAACAGGCAATCTGATATACTCCACAGACATACACTTTCGTTACACACATGTACTTGCAACAAACATACATTGTGTTTTTAAGGACACTTGAAATATTTCAATGAATCCACACAACACAATTATACATGTTTGTATATAATTATGGTAAACATAAAAATACAGTGGATTGAAAATGGGTACTAGTAGTACAATGTACTTTGTATGCCTAAACTAGATCACAAAATAATCATTGTGTAAACTATGTAATTGTGCATGGGTAGAGATGAGAAAATAATGCACAGTTAAACATGAAGAAAATCTGCACAGCCTGTGAAGAATAAAACATATGCAGACAGTATACAAATGGTCAATACAAAACAAAGTTGTATACATATTATAGAGAAGTATCAAGGCTCCATCTTGTGTATGTCTCTTTACACCTCTGTAATTATGGGGGAGTGGTTGATGATTAGCCTACATATAGGTTTGTGCCCTGGGAAGCCAGGAATACAGAAACTACCCTCCACACTAACGGTGAATTAGCGCTTTCTCATTCCGGCTGTAGAACTTGTATGGAAGCATTTTTTCCTAGAATTGTTGATGGTCTAGGTCTATCTATTGATGGTATCTACACACTCCCTGGTCCTTCAGTGATGATGAAATAAGTGTCTGAAATTAGATCCGTCAGTAAATTGATCGTTTACTCTAGGTATGTAAACATAAAATTACGTGTAGTATGCACGTTAACAGCTCGTGTATAGTATTGTTCGTTGTATGCACATTAAAACTGACATATAGTATGTACAGACACAAGTGGGAGGTCTCGGGGGGCTGTGTACATACCAGCAATGGATAGACCTATACCACCAACTATTCTAGACTGCATGGTATTGTGGGGCGAGTGTAAGTGAAGTTATGCACATTCAGAAACAATACACAAGCAGATAGAGTTCTGTGGTGAGCAAACACGAATTTCAGTATTGCTAAATATGTGCCTACTGGCACAGAAAGCAGAAGTGCTCTATGGCTTCGTAGGTTCTGTCTTCTGTCTCTGTCTACCCATTCCCATTGTCCATCATTCAGCCTATGCTGATGTTCCATGACAAAATACTGTAAAGTCACATGATTTTGCGCATGTGCAAATGGAGGATGTACGTAGTCGGACCAACAGACAGAAACACTGACAGAGAGCCATTGACATCATCAATGTAGGGGCTCGCTCATGCTCGCCCCCAAAAATAATCGCTTTTATCTTACTACAGCCAGAATGAGAAGGCGTTAAATTCACTGTCCGAAGACCGCAGCTTTTGGATGAAACAACCAATATTGGGATGTTTCATTTTGAGGACAAATGGTTGGCAAAAGAAAATTGAGGTCTCCATGAAAAAAGTACCCTCTCTTGCCTATTCACCAAGCAATAGCTAGGATATTTTCGACCTAGTCTCTTTACAAGCAAACACCGCGAACTGAGATGTGTCATACCCTCAATTTTCAGACCCAGTAGTATGAAGATATTCTTCTGTAACACCTACAGCATACGTCTAGTTACAGTCCAAAAATTTCTAGGGATCTTACTAGGCCTGTACAAACTATCTGTGCTGTTTTCACCAAATTTGCTACATTTTCATATTTTTGATTTTAAATGCATATCTCGGACAATCATGAGCAAACAGTACATTTACAATTGGAGTGGGTAGTAGTATGTTTGAAAATTGTTAAAGTTATAGTTCGCTTTATACTGTAAGAGATAATCGGTAAAAACAAAACTAAGCGTCTGTAAATTGATGGCGTGACGTCTTTTGTGTTCGTGGCATTTGTGTGTAAAGCAAAATTGAAACCATCCTACCTATGGGTTATTTGATACAAAAGAAGTGGTACTTCTTTTATGTGCAGTTCGAATTCTTTATTGCCAACTGTACTGTGCTCAGGCCGAAAAGTCTGAATATTGCTAGTTTGGTCCGAAAAATGCAGTCTTCAAACTCTCTAGTCCTTCAGTAATATTAATATAAGGGTCCGAAATTAAGCTTACTCTACTATACGTGAGTGGTAATTTCACTGACATTTTCCAGCTTGCCAAAAATATACCGAACAACTACATGTATACTATTCATACATGTACCTAGAACAGTTGTCATGTAGCTAATGACCATCTGTGTATACTATCTATTTTGACACATTCGGCAGGCAGAGCAAATACAATGTTACAATTTATATATACCACCTCTTACCAGAGACTCATATAATTGGAACCACTGGCATAGGGAAAAAAGTAAAATACATCTTAGCCTGTACCCAAACAAAGAGTGAAGATAAAGCTACGTTACTGCCCATACAGGAACATAGAGATTAGTTCACCTTAAGTACTGGTAGTACTCTTCTTTTTGCTCTGAAATTCTTTCATAAATTCAGGGACAGGTTGCTCTTTCTTTCTTCCAGATCTTGAGGAGGATGTAGGTCGCGAAGGTACTGTTCCACTACGTAGTCGAGACGTCAACTTGGACTGCAGAAAAAGTGCAGGAGTAAGTAATCTCAGTGTGAACAGTGTTGAAGTGCAAATGTACACATTCATCATACACTAGCTACAAAATCAAATGCATAACATTTCAACCACTTAGTACATCATAGCCACTGTATTTGTGCTCTATGGTGGACTTTTCATTTTACATTGTACATTACTAGAACAAATTGATTGAAACATTTGGCAATTATATTTGATTCACACCTCTTCTCCAGTCTTCGTTCGCTTAGCTAACAGTTCTTTCTTCCATGCAGGGACAGCAGGCTCTGACTTCTGTGATGCAGACTCTGATTGCTTGGGTGAAGTTGGATTCTTTTTACGCTCTAGCACTTTTTTCTTCCATTCTGGAACGTCCGGATCAGCAGGCAGCTTGAGAGGGCCTGGCGTGTGGGATGTGGGTGTAGGGGAACGTGAATGGGACATGTTTCTAGAACGGAATGGTACTCCTTCCTTCTCAGAAGAAGTGCTGCTGGGTTGTGATTCCTGGGAATCAGCAAGTATTTGACTTGAGAGATTGGATGGTGACTGGGGAGATGGACTTCGTCCTTTGCTTGCTAAAGATTGTTCTTCCTTTGTTTCTGCTGCCAACCCTTCTTCAGTTGCATTTTTGTCCTTACTACCATCGTTAGTTGCAGGTACGGAAGGTGTAACATCACTTTTTTCAGCATGTTCAACCGAACCTGACTTTTTAATCACCTTTCTACTAACAAATTCGATTTTGGGCTTTGGTGATGTAACTTCTGGCTTTGGTGAGGTAACTTCTGTCTTAGTTTCTGAGTCCTTTTCTGAAGACTCACGATGCGTAAGTACAGTCGGATCTGCATCTTTAGAGACCAATGTGTCTTCCTCTACCTTTGTGACATTCATTTCTTCTTTAGAATCAGTTTCGTCTTGGGCATCTGACTTGGATATGACGTCACCTTTTTTACTCACAATTTCAGATTTCTCTTCCATTGTTGACCTTGCACTCCTCCTGGTAGCAGATGGAGAAGGTGATTTCCTAATATTTGAACGAAGATCTCTTCGAAGTGGCTTATCTGTCCTAGCAGATGCTTTATCTGTTTCATGTCGACGCCCCAGCTTTGGTGATGCTGTTGAACTGGATACTTTACTGCCTTCTGCAGCTTTCTTTCTACGCTCATGGACCCTCTTTCTCCAGTCAGGCATGTCTTCCACTTCATCTCCTTTGACACTTGAAGTCTTGTCCTTCGTTCTATCTATCTTTTGCTCTTTCCGCTTCTGCAAATCAGACATCCATGATGGTGATTTTCCATCACTTCCTCCTGAACTTTTTAGCTTTCGCTCTGCTGATGCATCTGTGGAGGCTCTAGCCCTTGATGTTCTGGGTGAAGCACTCTGACCACTACTATCAAACCTGCTTCTGGCACTGCTGACCTTTCCAGGTTCTATTTTAGAGCGAGAATCATAAGGTCGTGTGGAGCGTGATGATTTCTGTTGTTCTCTTTCTTCCTTCCTCTTCCGTATTCGATCAGCCACTCTTTCATTCAATGATTCCACATTCGATTTTGTTTTTTCAGGCGATATTTGTTTATCATCTTTCATTATTTCATCAGCAACTCTCTCATCCACTGATTCTTTGCTCACTGCTACTTTTTCTGGTGATGAGGCAAATTCTGACTGACTCTCTTCAGCTTTCTCAGAGGTTGCCTGTTTATCAAGTGGCACTTCCCCTTCCGCAGCAGAAGGCATTCTAAAGTCAGAGTCATACTTTTTCTTTGTTGCTCCTTTGTCAGCCTCACGCTTTTCACTGTCTTCTTCTAATGGAGTCTTTCCAATAACAGCGAATGCATCTGATGCCAATGAATGGTCAGGTGAGGAAGGATGAAGTACATCTTCTTTTACTACATCAGAAGAACCCATCCCATCACCACCTGCAACAACAGTGTGTGGAAATTGGTTGGTGTCCTTTGCAGCACTTTCATCATTTTGCACGTCATCCATGCTCTCCTCTTTGCTTTCCACTACAGGAAATTCTTCTCTGGTTTCGACTGCTTGCTCACTGGAGTTTTGTTCACTAATGTTGGCATCATTCAAATGATTGTCAAGGCTTTTTTCACTTGCTATATCTTCTTCCATTTCTGCCGTTGTGGTCACAGGCGGGGGTGATTTATGAGCCTGTGCATAGGCATCTAAGCCTGGTGCTGTAGCAGACACCTTTTTCCTGACTTGAGATCTAGTAGAAACGTCGGACAGGAATAGCTCATCATCAAACAGTTTCCTCCTTCTCCTTTCATTCTCCTTCACTTTTTTTTGTTTCTCGTCACTAAGGCTACCTCTAACTGTTGCATCTTTGTTCTCTGCTGCAGTTGCACCTGCAATCTTGTCAGTGTCATCATCCAAAAATATCTTTCCTTCTTTGTTTGTGGGTTCTGGAGTGCTAGTTGCCACTGGTATATGCTGTTCATCTGAGTGTGGTGCTTTCAAATCACTGTCAAATGACGACTTTTCAACAGTAGTGGTCTCACTAGTAGAGAATGAGGACTTGTCCTTCTTCCTTTCCAATGTTTCGGCCTTGTAACGGCTCTCATACATTCGAAAGCTGGAGTGCAAATTATTCCTTTTCAATTCATTCCCACTGCTAACATGCTCGACTGCTAACATGTCCTCACCACTAACACATTCCTGCGCTTTCTCTTCCTTTTCCTCTTCTCCTTCAGCTTTGCCTTCTCCTGACGTAGTTTCTAGGGAATCACCTGGCTGATCATTGGTCCCGAGAAGTGCATCCAGTTCTCCACTGGCAAACAGATCTGACAAAGCCTCTACTTCATGAGGCTTAAAGTAGGTACTAATCCGGTTCCCAGTAGTTGATGCATCACCAGAAGTAGATGTATCGGTTGCTTTGGGTTTGTCCAGGTGGTCTTGAGCCTTTTCATCATTTCCACTGGCAGATTTACTTACTGAGAGACCGCTGGATTCAATTTCCATTGGTACCACTTCCTTTACTGGGACAGCAGTGAAACTATTCACACTTGAGGTGTCCGATGCTGTATCATCACGGTCTCCTTTCTTGCTGCGAGAACTAGAGCGACGAATCCCAAAACGAAACGTTTTGGGGCTTTTGGGTTCACTAGTACGTCTCGACAATTCTGGAGAATCTTTAGCTCCATCACGAAGGGATTCTTTTGACTCCTTAAATGACGATTTCTTTGTGAGTGGCGACTCCCTCCTTGGTGATTTCGAATCTCTGCCTGAACCCCGGCCTGGTGCTTTGCGCAAAATATTGCCCAGGGCAGCCAACGGATTTCCCTGTGGAACACCAACTTTGGCCATGAGCTATATACAGGAGAGGGAGAAAGCATTGGTGAATGGTATAAGCAGGGTTACATAACATACACACGTGTACTTGCATTTGCAATATTTGTTACATAATTCTATCTAGCTAACACATTTACTTTTTGTCTCTTTTCTTCTTCTGTCAGTGGTTTAGTATCTCCAGCATCAGGTTCTTCAACAGCATGTGGCTGTGTGTTATGTTGAGGCCGCTTGATTTCTGTCAGTGGTTGCCTGGATAAACCACAATGATTGAAAGGTAAATCTTTTGATCAAAGCCATATGTACATGAACCCCAAACACAATTTCCTGTTTACACTACATCATGATATATTGTACATGGGCATACAATGTACATGTAGCCAACACAGGAATAGCTTATGCATTACTTTCCAGCTGGTTCACAATACAACAGCACCATAATTTGGACCCACTTGAATACAGGCATATAAATACATGCACATGTAGGTCATATATGCAGACTGCATTTATTGGATGTTACTTGGCAACTTTGTGCTAATTCAGGCCTGTACATGTACTGGCACATATAACCATTCTTCATCATAACATGGAAAACATGTATATAGCACCCTATCTATTAACAGATAAATAAGAAAGAAAAGAAAAGACACCCAACCAAACTCACCGAGTACATGTATATGTACATATATAAACCATACAAAAACATACATACACAAAGACATGCAACCACACAGACCACACAAAGGAGGCAGGACCCTGAGTACATGTACATGTATGCCTATCCTCTATAACAGTCAGCACACACTGTGGCTGGTATTGACTAACCTTGGAGGAAGCCTTTCGTCCCCTACAAGGGTGGCCACGTGGCTAGGGAGCCTACGGTCTTTCAAGCCTTTACTCTGACTGAGAGCAGCTCTGTCCTTCTGTGGAGTACTATCTAGGAGTTGGTAACGGACCTGCACAGATGGTACAGCACTAAGACACTAGCTCATATGATTAACAAGACTACTTGAGACACAAAACTACATAATACTGACTGAGGGATACAGTCAGGTGATGCTCTTTAAAACAGGGTTGACCACACATTCCAACCCTGACCACATCCTCTGATGTGGCAGTGTGAACACTCTTTGGCTTCCAGGATGAACACTTGTACTAATTGTGTGTCTTTATATGGCATGTGCCTTTCATATAGCTGAAAATACAAAGCCACAAAAAACATTCCTGACTCTCCTTGTGGAGCACTGTCAGTAGGGTATTGGTTAACCTGGCTACATGCATACACAATAAAGGGTTTGACATTGCAGGGAAAAATGAGTAAACCTGACCTGCATATACATGTATAGGTATACATCAGTCATGTGGGCTGTGTGGATGTGTAGTCTGGTGAATATGCGAGGTGTACACATTCACATCACATCCAGACGTAATTGTGCATGCAAATTATAGACGTGCATGTACATGTCCATGTATATAACCTACATGTATGCTCTCATCCACATACACATGTACTACAGACTTACTATCTGAATATACACAATGTAGAGGCTATATATGGCTTCCATACATGTATATAATACATGGAATTATATGTGCATAGCACACTAGCTATATATACATGTATTAGAACTACAAAGGAAGGAGAGAAAGACAACCCATGGCTCACACATACATGTACATGTATGATACATATACAGTGTACATGTACATGTGTACATGTACATATTAATGGAAGCAAAGCAGTTGACATCACAACCAAATTCACTATTACATGTAGGTTTTATAGTATTACCAGCACCACAAGGATATAAACAGTATACAGCTCTACACATACTTTATACATGTAAAATGCTCATCCAGTAACAAGAAACTCACCACTGCATCCAAGTCCACAACTTCTCCAAATTGCACAAGGCTCTCTATGTTCAGCCTAATGGAGCCTGGGTCCTATAGGGCAGTGACAAAAAACAATAGAACAACAATTACGTACATGCAACACACCAGCAGCAGGAGACAGGAATGAATACCCATACTTGTCTCGCTATACAGATTGATCAAAGCACAGTTTTGTTCCCACAGTTCACTTCATGCCCGGTAGTAAGGGTGCTAAACACTGATCATACAATAGCCTTCTCTCTATTGTCCTCACAACCCTCTATTCACAACCGACTATGTAAAGAATAGCATACACAGAGTACGACATCCGTACAAGTAGTGTACCTATACAATATAATATGGAGTCTAGAGAAGGTCAAACACAATTGATAGACGTATATGCTTCACATGCGTCTTGCATATACACTTAAGTGTAGATAGTGTAATTCTGCAAATGTGGCTATTTGGAATTTGACATGTATTTAGCAAACAAGAGTTTGGGTAACCACTTCATATGGCAAGAAACAAGATTTGTAGTTAGCTCTGCATACACCAGAGGTCACCCTAATGAGGGTACAAAAATTTCATATCCTACTAGGTGTATGTGTGGCTCTGCCCTAGATTGTGTGTGTGTGGTTGATGGCAGTGGTGCTGTGGTAGCCTTATGAGTATTATTTTTACTAGGTGAATGCAAAGCATTTTTGGCAAGCGGAGAAAAGATTTCAACATTTCAAAAGAAGTGTGTAATATCGACGCATGTACACTGGCACGACGTACGAACACATAGAAAATTCCCCCATTCAGACCACTAGGTTGCCTCGCCAATTACTAGGTGAATGCAGTGCATTTTTGGCGAGCAGAGCAAGCCCATCTAGTTGTAGCAATGGACCAATTGAAAAATATTAGTGCACACGTAAAAATTCATGTAAAACATTACGGTATGTACATACAGTTCCCATTCACATATAGTAAAATCAGCCTGTTGCAACGACTAGGTAGGCTCGTTTTGCTTGCCAATGATGCTTGGCACATATACACACGTATATATGTTACCCTAGCAAAAACACATTTTGGAGTATGATTATTCACTTATAGTACTAAGCACCATGCATGGAAGAGTTGCTGAGTCACTCCCAACTAGACTACACAGCACTTTCCTTTTAAGTGCATCTTGCACATTGCTTGCTAGGTTTGATCACGGCTGACATGCTATACTCACGCTTTTCATTTCGTAAAGCATACCAACCTATACCATGTACATGTATAGGCACATCTACACATAATCACCATTCATACCAGCTGAATCTGCCCACCACTGTACATGTACTTGCACCCACGTAGTCGATAATGTGTTGAAACATCCCCGCACTTAACTCAAATACCTCATCAAGCTTAAAGAAGTTTCAGTATATAGTGCATTAAATTGGTCTCATATGAACAGTACTTGTACATGTATACACTTTGTATGTGCCTCCTCACATACATGAAAATAAGGTGTGCAGAGTATGGAAGGCTATTCTTAACCCTCACAATGTATAATGTGCATGTATACCAATCATAGCACAAAACAAAGTAGGTAAAGTGTACACATAAACATGCATGTGCATGTGCCTCTTGTAACCTGGCGAGTATGTACATGTACCTGGATACTCTGGTATGTACACAGAGTCTCACTGGCTGCCACAATTAACATGCCTCCCATCCCACATTATTACCTACATGTACATGCATCTTACCAATCACTTCGGCCCATGGAAATGTTTCCTACGAAGTCTGCATGCACAGTTATCATGTATCAGTTATTGAGTTATCATGTACATGTATGTGATAACTCAATCAGCAGGAAGGTAACACAATAACGGAATGGCAAAGTAACACAACACAATTTTCCTGAATTAGTCATTTCTCAAAGAAAACTTGGTTGCTCAGGTGTTCGAACACATGACACTCACATTCTAGGCAAAGCTCTTACCAACTACATAGGTGTCGGAACAAGGGGGCCCTGCCCCAACCCCCCCCCCCCCCACCCTCAATTTTGGGCGAGTTAATATACACATATACAGTGAAAAGCCGACCAACACATTGACTACATATGTATAGTATATACATGTACATTCATGCATACTGCATCACATGAGTACTATAATGGGGCCCCCCTACTGTTCCTACGTCTATGAACTAAGCAGCCAAGGCAGCTTAGCTGGCTGGGTTGAATCACACACACACACCCAATTAAATCAAACTTGGTATGAGAGGCAAATGCATTTCACTTGCCCCACTACAACACTTCAGGTCGTGTAAGTAGGATATGTGATAAAGCTAGTACATTTTGGAAGCACTTTTTTTTCAGATGTACATGCCTGTCTTGGGTGAGTTCCACTTGTATTGTTAATACTGTGTATGACATACTTCATCTTTTTGTGATACATGTAGCTTGTTCATTTGTACACTGCATGTACTACAAATATGCACACTTGCACACATGTGGGCAGATCAAAAGCACTGCTAGGGTCACACTTCCCCCTCAGTTGTATGTGCACACAGCGAGACAAGCTAAAATCATATCAATTACACATCCTGGTGGGCTCACTTCCACTCACATACAATGTAGAAGGAAGGTGACACATACATGTATATGTCCTAGAGGAATGCCTTTAATATTATAATGCATGTATGTCAAAGTCTTATTACATGTGAACAGGACAGACTTGTCATCAGAAAGCCAACAGCTAAGAGTTACTGCTGATTTTAGCTTACAGGATTCTAACAGTAATTAAACTACCACCAAAAACATTGTAGCAACAACTCGTTCTAGCTAAATGAGGAAGTGCAAAGGTGACCAACTGTACATCCTGAATGGAAGAAGAAATACTCTTGCATGGAATATGCATATACATTGTACATGGGCGTACAGTGTGGTCTATCTGTAAAGCCTACAGGGAAGTATCAGTTCAAGCAAAAGGTGAATGGGTCACATTTTTGTTAACAACTGTAGACCTTCTTGCATATCCTTATATCCCTCACTACAATGTATTCAGAGATGGCTGATGGAAGTACAGCTAAGGTACAGGCTGAGCTTTAATCTCCAGAAATCAATATAAAGAACCTAGTAATGTGCATTGTTTAGTGTGGGAGTGTGAGCATGTCAGCATACAATAGCCACTTTAGAGGGTACAGAAGCTCTACTCTTTTGCCAAATATATACATGTACAAGAGACATATTTGCAGCACATGCTTTCCTGAGTTCGATTCCTGGTGGAAATCGGTCGGCAAATATGCTATGTCTACTTTCACAGCTTTGTGTATGTGCCAGTTTCAGGATAATGCAGTAGTGTGGCTACTGTGCAGATGCATAGCCACGGATTATGCTGCAATACAGTGGCTTCCAACAACTCGGTTGCTCTCTTCCAGTGATTCTTTGAGAACAGTATGGAGATGGGTTTATAGAAAATTTACTGATGTAATCAGATTTTGGGGAATGGTGCACACGCACATGTGTTAAGACACATGCAGTCAGAACCAGGCCATTCTTCGCGCCGTGGTGACCTGGGATTGAGGCTAGGAACTACATGATTTAAGGTTGAGGGTCTTGGGCTGTGGCATTTGAGCATTGCAAGGATGCTACTAAGAGCATGAGGATCACAACCCTCAACGTCTAGATTTACGTGATGTAATTTAATTGGAAAAGGAGAGTCAAAACTGACGTGCATTGAAATGTACATGTACATGTAGATCTTACTCTTGTAGAGTCATGCATGTCGCATGCCAGTGACCACTGTAAGTCATGTATGATTTGTATACAGGATTCGGCCCAGCCAGCTGAGCTGCCTCGATAGCTTGGTTGGTACGAGTGTCGCCTGGAAAGCGGATGCAAATCCCACCTGAGGCAGCCAATTTTCCTTTGAAAAATGACTGTTTTGGGCGAGTTGAGTTGTGTTGCTTTACCTTTCTGTTGTGTTGTTGTTCTCGGCATCTCTTGAAGTGATTGTTCATGCACAATACTTGGTTTGGGGGTTGGTGTCTTGCTGGTTTGATTATCACAGCCTTCTCCTAAATATATACTAAGTTTGAGTTCACCTGTTTATCAGGTTGAGATGCTATGCACACTTGTATACAGGATTCGGCCCAGCCAGCTGAGCTGCCTCAGTAGCTTAGTTGGTATATGCGTCGCCTGGAAAGCGGATGGTCATGGGTTTGAATCCCACCTGAGGCAGCCAATTTTTCATTGAATAATAACTGTTTCGGGTGAGTTGTGTTGTGTTGCTTGTTGTGTTGTGTTGTTGTTCAACATCTCTTGAAGTGATTGTTTATGCCAAACTAGAACTCTATGGAACAAGCACTCAGTAATCTGATTGGATAATACAAAGTTATGCAAATCCAAATGCACTGTGAACCCCTGAAAAAATAACGGAGTGAGAGACATGTACTCACTCCCCACAAATGTTAATATTTGCTTGACCCTACATGTATGCCTTTAGTGCTGAGAATATCCAGGTGTACAGCTAAATAGCATCTGAACAACTTGCAGACAATGACTTGATTCATCATACAACATGCAAAGCATGCTATATACATGTATACTGAACTCTCACTCAGCATCAATCAGTCCACCAGGGAACCAAGGCACCAAGACACAGAACTGAAAGCTGAGCACACACATATAAAGTATGTACTCAGCATATCACTCCTAGCAGGACCATGTAATTTAGACCATGTAATTTACATCTGAGAGAGTCCAAATAGTACAAAGTACTCATACAGCATGGTTGCATCTTAAACGACTTATAACTAGTGTTCAGAAGGTCTAAGCCATTCTATATGTTAAATAAACTGTACAGTATAGATCAAAAAGGCTATTCAATTTACTTAAGCAAATGAAACCAAACAGCAACAGTGTGCACAATTCAATGAAACATTCATTAACCCTAGGCGTGCATGGGTAGCAAGGGTTACTGTACTTGGTTTGTGTGTGTGTGTGTGTGTGTGTGTGTGTGTGTGTGTGTGTGTGTGTGTGTGTGTGTGTGTGTGTGTGTGTGTGTGTGTCTGTCTGTCTGTCTGTCTGTCTGTCTGTCCGTCTGTACATCTGACGTATATTTTCTCAAATATGTTGACACGAATATACCATGGGCTTGGGCATGACATGGCACAGACTAGTATAAGAACGATAGAAGCTTCACTCAACAGTTATGGCATTATTTACCCTGAAAGCCACCAGGTCTATTGTAGCAGACCAGAACTCGTTCTTTCAATGGCACAGGCTTATAAAGTTGTTCAAAAGCCTAATGGGGCACTAAATGCTACCCTGAATTAGGAGCTATATAATATAGTACAGTGAGCTTCTCAAGCCTTCTCTGTGGCTGGGCCAGTATACTCTTCGCTATTTTGCGTATACTTTCATTTTACAGGAGAGGTGAGTGTTAATGCAAACGTTATACGCATGCACATAATCTCCATGGAGTTTAGTTTATCGCTCCAAGGGTTTGCGCTTTAGTGTTATTCATTTCATTTCTGATTCAGCCCCACTCAAGAGTCACTACTGCTATATGCCACCTAGCAGAGTGCATGTACATGTACATGTACATGTATCTGCTGTGGATGACCACTGAACTGAAGAGATGCTGCGGGCCAAGTTAGAGCGCAGAGTTTCAAAAGCAAGCAGCTACCCAGGCATATATATAATACACATACTCATGTACACACACGGACTAAGGAATCGTGACTGCCCCATTGCTTGGTGAGTTAGCTTTTTGACAGCTGCCACTCTCAGATCAATTGCCACTCCTCAACGTTTGGTACAGCTTATAGAGCTAATTCCAGTCAATGCTACATGTACATGTACATTGTACACACATGGCATCTTCGCTCTGTGATGCCCAAATTGAAATGAAACAAATTATGCTCAAAACAGTATGTCATAACTGTCAAAACAGCGAACAAACATCATGTTAGTTACTGTAGTGTTTATTGCACTTGCAGTACATTATACATATGTAGTACCCATACCGTAGCTCCTGGAGACTCTGGAGTAGGTCCATCAGAGTGATCACCATGTATGACTCTCTTTGGTTTTGCCCTGGTCTTTGGTTTTGGTTTAATTACAGGGGGTTCCTTGCCAGGACCAAATAAACCCATGACTCGACTCAAACCTTTCTCCCCTTCTCCTTCAATCTAATGGAATGGAGCATATACAATTTACATACATCCAGCATCAGTACATGTACATTCACATGTTGCTTTGCAATCAAGGTTGAGGAATGACAGTACATACATGAAAAAAAAACATATCTGGTGGGGCCAGGCAAGCTAAGCGATCCCTGGACAGCGCTGTTTTGAGCTTATTAGCTCTCATCAGCAGGGAATACACACAGCTTGTCTAGCGCACCACCAGTTTATATACGCAAGACACACCAGGACACTAGTGGTTCAGCAGTTTCAGAACTAATATCATTCACCACGTCATTACCTACATAGTGCCTGCCACGCCTAGGGCAATAAACTGGGCAGGGTCCCTGACTCAAAAACCACCAGTCACGGGTTGGGCCGGGGCAATGAAGCCACCAAAGGCACCCATGTCATGTACATGAATGTACACATGAACACTACACATATGGCTTATATTAAAGTGAATGTACTAAAGTGCAGAACCCTCAGCGCCATGAGTTCATGCCATTGTGGAGAGACCGTGCTTGGAGGCATGGCCAATGGCAACTCCGGCAACTCACCACCAGAAATGTGAATCCACTACACACGATAAATACTATAATGCACATGCACACTTTTGCAGGAAAATAGCCGACAGTACGTATGGCTTTCAACAGAGGGAGTGCTAGATCTCTGCAACGGAGCAGTTTTAGCCACAAATTTTTGACCTCCGTTGCCTGCTGAGTACGTTACAGTATTTTCAGGACGTACAGACGCTCCAGAGGTGAAATGTGACTTAACAGACACACACAACAACTACAGTAACTCTCGCTGCACATGCACACTGAGGGTTAACTACTAAAATGTACATGTAGGACAGACTGTGAGGCAGTAAGTGCTCTTGGCAGAAGCAAGGATTTCCAATGGTTGCTGCAGATATTACCTGTGGCCTTGATAGGCAAATATCACCTTAGCAGTCATTGGCTATCATCTACGCTGCGAGAAAAACCACTCACTTGCTCATGATTTGTCCTTTGGTTGATTGCTGATACATCATTGGTGCTCAAAACAGGCAAACTTTAGTTGCAGTATTTTTATACATGTACATGTAGCATAGTAGTATAACTTTCAAATGGAAGGTTTTTTTGAAAATTCATGTTGTCTACGAAAGATAGCTGTAGGTACTTCGCTTTAACTGAATGATGTTGCTGTTGGTGCAGATAGACAGACAGACACACTATACCACAACCCTCCTGCGTATGTGTACCGAGGACTAACAACAGACAAAGCAACACCCATTTATTTAAACATCGAACATGACACAACCCAACTATTACTATATACATGCATTGAACAATTTAAGACATACATTCATGCTGACATCTCCAAAGGGTTTTCTGTAATAACATAAAAAATGAAAACTCAGACCCTCCTACAAAAAAGCACAGGTAATCGTACATGTATGTACATGTGCATTCACAACATGATTTCACTATCTGAATAGGTGTTTGCAGTCTGCAGTCTATTTCACAAGCATCCAAAGATTGTCTACCATATCCCATGTCAGAACTCTAGGACCATGGGTAATGAATGCACTACAGAAAGAAGGAAACAGAATAGTATCACGCCTCTTTGCTGCTGGGTATGTATTCTCCAAAGACTCAAGTTTATACATGCAGGCTCATGTTGATCTCACTAGCAGTGAACTGCAAATACTGCACATTAAAGTCATGTGCATGTATATATATGTATGTACATAGTACATAATTATAGTATGTATTACTGGTGCTCAAAACGGGCAAACTTAGCTGTGGTGAGTAGCATTTTTCAAAAGAAAATCCAACCCATGACACTCACATTCTAGGCAATGCTGAGCTACTGAGGTGGCTCAACTGGCTGGACCAAATCACACATAAAAATCAAGGCAAAGAAATCAAAGCACCTCAACTAAAGCATCACAACCTGATAAACAGGCAAACTCAAACTTAGTATGTACATATACATGTATACTAAAATGCACATAATGTAAGCCTAATTACTTCTTGGCCAGGAGAGGCATTTGGCTATCAGTGCTGCCATCATCAGCTGCCCAGCACTGGGTAACTGGCTTATATGTACATGTACATTCATTCATCAATCAGCTTTGATGTACATCCTTTACCACCAACACATGTGCAATCAACTACCATAGCTGCCTGAAATTCTAGAATCTGATTTGTTAATATAAGTCCACTTATTTTTTTTACAATTTTTTTTCACTACAAGCGGTGGCGAATTTAACTGCTGAACATGAACATATAGCAGTAGAAACACAGCACACATAAGTAGCAACTGTCAGAAATTCCTAGATCCATCTTCTGCTGAGACAGACGGTTTTACTGCAGGCATGCACATGTACCACAGAAGTTGGTATTTTAGATGGACCTTTTAAGAGCTTACTCATGTTGTGCTAGGTGCATGTATGATACTTAGTTTGGAGTTTGGTGTGTTTGTGGCCTTCTCCTTACACACAAAATTTGAGTGTGAAATCGAATCATAGACAAACTTTTTCATTGAAAAATGCAACAAGAAGGGTAGCTTCTGGAAACTCTGCTAGCTCTCAAATTGGATTTGGTAGTCCACACTGTTTAAGCTACCCACAAGGGCACTCACTACATGAGCAGAGCGTTTTGAACAGGAGTTCTGTACTAGTCTATCGAGCTAGATCTGTCTCTCCCCTGCAAGCGTAATTTGAGCACACGTTAATTGCACGTGTGTGGGTGGGGCGGGGAGAGAGAAGGAGGAGAATACTTATAACATCTGTTAGACCCTTCTCTCCCCCTGCCCACCTGCGCGTGCAATTAATATGCGCTCAAATTACGCTTGTGGGGTAAAAACAGGTCTAGCTCAATAGATTAGGTTCTGCACATACAATTAATCCTTATAATGGCTAACAGAAGATGGCTTTCAGGGTCTAAAATTAATTCCATCACAGTACACCCAGAAACCCATTTCATTAAGCTGTGCCTTGATCGATAGCTGTGTATGTCACCTTGGAGACAGTGCTCCTCCTTTGGTTTTCTCCAACCATATTGCTGTAATGAGTGGCAACCAGTAGCAAGTTCAACTTAGCTGTAAGACCCCACAAGACTCTATAGATAAGGGAAGTCTCCAGGCCAGTAGATAGACTCATACTGCTGACTGAAAGGGTGGAACCCTTCCACTTGGTCTGTCAAGACTAGGCCCTTTCGGTGAGCCAGCAAGAGAAGTCACAGCCCCAGACACCATGTGGCGTTGGGTCATCTACCATAGACAAACTTCCTAGCAAGACTCTGAAGCACTACAGCAGTTCTTCTGTTACAAACCACTAGCAGATTAAGTAAGTGTATTTTCAGCAACAAATTCTGATGAAAAAAGAGATAATGTGTAAACAGTGCAGGTATTTGTGCTGGGCAACTGGAAAACGCTGAAAGTGGGAACGGAAACAGAAAGCGGGAACGGGAACAACTACTTTGTGCACATGCGCATTCCATTCTCATTGATTCAATGGGCAGCTGGAAAATGCTGAAAGCCGCAAAAAAAACACAAAATCTTTATATTTTTGCCGACGTTTCGACCAAACTGTGTTGGTCTTCGTCAGGGCAATGAAACACAGAATGCTATGCTGCTTAAATAGCAATGTAGGAGGAGTCTACAGTTCTGATTGTAAACGTCCAGGAGTCACTCTTGGGTCTGCATTTGTTGTTCTGCTCCTGGAGATGGTACTGGAACTGCTTCTTCCTCCTTGACTCCCTGGCTTCGCTGAGTCTGGAAGCACCGCTACCGACGTCACTCGGTCTGGACCCACGCTCTGATCTTGGTAACGAGCTTCGTTTCGTGACGTCATCTTCCAGAGCGTCGAATTCCAAGCTTCCGGTATCTGCCATCCCCTGTCACGATTGAGTAACTGCCCTGAGGGGGTTAGTTGTATGTGGATCGCTTCTTTCACTAACAGTTCGTTCTTCTTTGAAGCGGTATCCAGGATCTTTATTCCCTCCCAGTCCGGTCTGTGTCCAGCATCCCAAGCGTGTTCGGCAGGAGTCTCCCATAGCTACCATTTCAATCCCCTACGTTGCCGGGCTAAGCGAAGACATCAGAAGGATCGCCTGGAGACACAACATCAGGACGACATTCCACACGCAGGGGACTCTCCGACAAACACTAACCAAGGTGAAAGACCAGCTCGCTGACACACAAAGATCCAACGTGGTGTACAGGATTCCCTGCAGCAGCTGTGACAAAGTGTACATTGGAGAGACGCAGAGAGCCCTTGGTACTCGAATTAAAGAGCACCAAGACGCGTGCCGCCTTGGATACACAGAGAAATCTGCCATAGCCGAACACGCTTGGGATGCTGGACACAGACCGGACTGGGAGGGAATAAAGATCCTGGATACCGCTTCAAAGAAGAACGAACTGTTAGTGAAAGAAGCGATCCACATACAACTAACCCCCTCAGGGCAGTTACTCAATCGTGACAGGGGATGGCAGATACCGGAAGCTTGGAATTCGACGCTCTGGAAGATGACGTCACGAAACGAAGCTCGTTACCAAGATCAGAGCGTGGGTCCAGACCGAGTGACGTCGGTAGCGGTGCTTCCAGACTCAGCGAAGCCAGGGAGTCAAGGAGGAAGAAGCAGTTCCAGTACCATCTCCAGGAGCAGAACAACAAATGCAGACCCAAGAGTGACTCCTGGACGTTTACAATCAGAACTGTAGACTCCTCCTACATTGCTATTTAAGCAGCATAGCATTCTGTGTTTCATTGCCCTGACGAAGACCAACACAGTTTGGTCGAAACGTCGGCAAAAATATAAAGATTTTGTGTTTTTTTGCCACTGGTTGGATAAGTGTGAAATAGCATTAAATTATGGATAGCCAGCCAAGAACTACTCAGTCATGCTGAAAGCCTTAACTGCAGATTGATAGCCTCGTTCCCAGGCTCACCCTCCTCCGCGCATATAATTCTACGTATGACCTTTGACCAGCCAGAGAGAAACCGAGGGGAGAGCCTGGTCCAAAACGTCACATGAATGACGTCAAGGGTAGAGAGAAGGTAGAGAGAACTTAATTGTGCGTACATGTAGGTTGGTCCTACCGCAAGGCCATCAGCGCACACACGCTAAGCTGGACCGTTTACAAAGTTGCTTCTATGCGCTCGCTTGCATTCTCGATCTATGTAGAGGGCCTCTGCGGTTGCCCTAAACCGCTGTCATGCTATTGCTATGCCTGTGTAAGTGTACATACTCTGTTGCCTGTGTACGTGTATGCCTGTATGCGTGTATTATATACGCTTCTCCTGCTATTTTCAGGCTATACAGCGTGTGTGCTTACAGCCAATATAGAACCACATCACTTCTTGAGACATCAACTGGTTGTAGATGGCAACACAGAAATGGCCAGGACGTCTCCTTTTACTGAGGTTCAAATAGGCCTAAACACGTAGGCGGTATGCCACTTGAGGGCAAATTGAGGTCGATTTCACCCACGCATACTTAAGTTCTCTCTACCCTTGACGTCATTCACGTGACGTTTTGGACCAGGCTCTCCCCTCCTTTTCTGGCGGGTCAAAGGTCATACGGAGGGAGAGCCTGGGGACGAGGCTAGCAGATTGACAAGTATAGCTTGCATGCTAGAGTGGTTGCCTGACTGGCTACAGTTATATACATAACACTACACTAAAAACAGCGTGCCTCCAATGGAAGTCACACCTTGAGTTAGTAGGTGTGGCCCTACACTCAGGGTTAGAGGTGGGGATCATGGGCTCAGCAACATGTACAGATTCTCAGCTCATTCTCATCCTTGCATGTTAAATTATGCAAACCTAATTTAACATGCAAGGATGAGAATGAGCACACGCACAATCAAATCTGAGATCAAACATAACATGGTAAAATCCTGAAATTCAGAGATCAGCAGGTGCTTGTGCTGAGAACAAAGAGCAGCTATGACATTTTCGTAACACTTGACACTCGTCGCAGGGTTAATCCCAGGGAAATTAGTCACCACATAAGCAAGTTGCTCGTCTTTGGTCTAGACTTACATACCCGAGCAGTTGTGGTTTCAGAACAATAACATTCATCCACCACAAACGACACAAGCCCACCTAGGAAAAACCCCGCCACAAAGCCAACAGCAACATGTACAGTGGGACCTTGCATGTATGTGTAAGTGTAAATCAGATATCACAGTTGGCTATGCCAGGAAGTGTTGGCTATGCCAGGAAGTCTCAACCAGCTATTCTAGCATGATATCACTCACCTCATCCTGCTGTAGAGACCACCCTTCATAAAATGTGTAGCTGGTATAGGAGTACTACGGTATGTGGCATCTCATGTACAATAGGGCAGCTATGGATCAACTGGATGTCCTTGAGGTGTGGATCTCAGTTATACATACATTATATATATATATATATATATATATATATATATATATATATATATTGTAAAATAACATATATTGATGTTGGAATTTGGATCTGAGAGCTACACATATAATCTGTCCTGCTGTTAATTGAGTGCTAGCTATGTACATGTAGTATTTACAACCAAGACCTTACCTACACAAAGCAGTTGGCATACCACCTATATCTCCCCCATCACCAAATCATGTTATGTACACCTGTGTACTTGCTATTGTATTCCAGATCAATAAGACCAACAATAAGACTAACACACATGTAGGACTGTAATTGTACACAAACACAAAATACACACAGGAATGGCACCCACTCTCCCACAGGACCCCATGGTGACCTTATATAGAAGTGAGATGCACTTCACCCCCACACTGTAAGAGTGTGTATAGGAAATTAATAGCAATACATTCACATGATTAAGAGCAAAGCTGGGCACTGCATGCAAACATACGGCACTATATAGGTATATACATCCATAACACGTACAGGAATAGGCACTGAATAGCTGGCAAGACATACATGTATAGTTGGACAGACTACTCTAAACATATATACCATTCAATAGGTGAGCCAACAAAAGCACTCTGATGCAATAAAACAACAAACACACATACACATGTATACATAGTCACAGCTAACACAGACAAGAGGACATGAATACATATGTACATGTACATATTTGTGGATTGTATCACATGTACATGTATATATTCAATGCACATCACAGACATGCATGAAACAGGCACTGGCTTCATGGCGATATAGAAAGAAAACAGACTCTACATACATGCACAGGAGTGTAGACATACACATTCTTGACTTGCTGCTGTGGTGAACTTAACAATGAACCAATGTCAAAGTTTCTAGTTTTCAGTTACCCAATTTCGCGGGAAAGTCGTAATTTAGCCATACCTTGGGGATCTTTGAAGGCGAAAGGTCTCCGTTAGCTTGGTCATCCTCCTTGAAGTGTTTCACCTACAAAACGCAAACAGGCGTACACATGTAAAACCAAACACCACTATAGAGATTCATCGTCTGTACACACACGTGCCTATTCTTTCACTTCAGCGCTTCGCACAACGCTACACAGAGCCCCAATTATACAGTACCCCTAAAGCCAAAACTGCGGCGCCCAAGCTACAACTACGGGGTAAGACCTCACCGCCTCTCTCTCTGTTAATTCGTTAAACATACTTCCTGATAGGTTCTGAACTTACGCTGCTCATTCTGCATTAACTACAGAGGGACAGAGATCCTTCAATAAAGGGAACAGTGGCAGTGCCAGTGATAACACAAGCCTTGGGCGGAGAACAGTAAAGTAATTTGCATAAGTCCGTGTGCGCATGCACAAAAGGCAGAGGGTTGTGAACATACATTCCAGGCATGCCTACGCTGCTGCGACCGTGCGTATACTCCATTGGCAGCGAAAGAAATGGGCTTGTCATGTTCTGCCCTAAGCTATTTGGTTGGGGTTCTTTCAGGACGCTTCAGGGAGGACACCATTAGCCAATGATTGCCGTTCTAAGCGCGGTTGAGTGGGATGCGTGGGTGTACACGTTACTCTCTGGCGCACGTGATCAATTAGGGTATCCGCGATCCGCTAGGCCTTGGCACATTATGCTGGCATAATTCTGAGCATAATAGCTCTCATTCTTGTTGGAGCATATTTCTGAGCACAATGATTTCACAACAAAAGAGAAAGCTTGCGAATTGCTAAATTCAAGTATCACTCCAACCTCTAAATACATAAGAGTTTGTTCTCATACTGTGTAAAATGTTGCTTCAGAATCGTAAAGACCCTTTCACCGGATGGTGATGATGGTTGAACTAGCTTTTGAGGCATGTGGTACATCACGTGAGGTTGCCTACTATTGAGCATAATAAGCCACTACCAGAGCATAATGATTAGCTTTTCGGAGCATAGGAGCATAGCATAATGACTTGAATTTTTAGCATTATGTGCCAAGCCCTAGTATCCGCAAATGAAGAACCCCCACCCCATTCTGTAAGCTTACAGTGTCAGATTTGGATATGGACCAGGGTACAGGTGGATATGGACCGGATTAACACTTATAGGGCTCCATCTGAGCTATATGTTGATGGTGATGTGATATTTTCCCAGGAAGGAACCACGCAAGGGGATCCTCTTACCATGCTGATGTACGCCTTAGCCACTATTCCTCTGATTAAGAAACTGAAGACTAATGTGAATGATGTTAACCAAGTATGGTACGCTGATGATGCCTCGATCTGGAGCTGGAAAGATCAACAGGCTGTGTGAATGGTGGGATCTGATCAACAAAGAAGGACTGAAGTATGGCTACTATGCCAATGCACGCAAGACCTGGCTTGTCTGCAAGGAGGACTGCGGTGGCAACTTTTGCTGATACAGATGTTACGGTTACATCAGAGGGCAGACCCTATCCTTGGCTCAGAGGAGTACATTCAATCATTTGTGACTGACAAGGTCCTACAGTGGGTTGAGGAATTAGAACTGGCATCCATAGCACAGACACAACCTCATGCTGCTCATGCAGCATTCACTCATGGGATGACTAGCAGGTGGACCTACCTTACTCACACCATGCCCAGCATTGGCCAAATTCTCTTGCCCCTTGAAGTGATCATCAGAACTAAACTGATTCCCTCACTTACTGGTAGACCACCACCAAATGATACAGAATGGGAGCTCTTAGCCCTGCCAGCCAGACTAGGTGGTATTGCTCTTGTCAATCAAGCACAAACAGCAGATACTGAATTCCCCTCCTCATGCAAGATCACAGAAGCCTTGAAGGAAGCAATTGGACAACAAGATTTTCAGTACTCCTATGAAGTTGTTATTCACCAACTCGAGGCAAAATCATAAGTGCACAAACTGAGGCGGGAGCAAGCCAGGGAGACTTCTGAGAGGCTGAGAGCACATCTCCCTCACTCACTCAAGCGTTCAATGGACCTTGCTCAAGAGAAAGCCTCTTCTTGGCTAACTGAAAAATTCGGTTTTGCACTCCACAAGGGTGCATTTCATGATGCAGTTGCCCTTCGTTATAACTGGCAACCCTTACATGTTCCATCAACTTGTGGATGTGGTGTCAAGTTCTCTGTACTCTATCTTGCCCGAAAGGTGGTTATGAAATCAGAGATCTGACAGCAAACAAGAGTCTCTAAAGAAGCGTGCATAGGAGCAGAGAGTCAGAGAGGTTGAACACTCCTCCTTTACTCCTTTAGTCCTTTCGGCAACCGGGGGAATGGCAAATGAAGCCAAAACCTTCTACAAAAGACTGGCATCATGCCGAAATGGGACCATCCATACTCCTCCACCTTGTCCTGGCTGCGCTGTCGCCTGACTGAAAATTCACTCGTCGCAGAGCGTTTGTACCGCGTAGTCAGGGGTCCCCATTCTCACGAGAGGGTCCCCATTTTACTGGGATTATGGGGACAGGGGGTCCCCATTCTCATGGCGTCCCCAAAATTTTATGACACCGGACATCGAAAAGCGGGAGGGGTGTCCGTAAAACGTGGACTCTGGACTGGACCGTGGACTGGACTATGGATAGAGTTTTGCGCATGCGGACAGACTGGCAGTGGCTAGCAGTTGTTCACTGCTTCCCAGCAGAGCCAGTCTCTCGGAGTATGAAGGAACTGTACATTCGTTATGGATGACGTGCTCCGAAGTGAGTGGGTCGGTTTCCACTACTCCGAAGCAGCCTCCTCTTCTGTCCACTCTCTCACAGATAGTGAAGATATGGTTCTTGCATGTAGGTCGTGCATATTTCTACATAAAACTACAGTAATTCCCCTGATTCAATCATGGGACGATTTTACGTGACTTCACCCACGACTGAATCATGGCATGATTTTACGTGACCTCCGCCACGACTCCATCATGGCAAGCTTTTACGCTACGTCAAACTCACGTAAAGCCCCGAGTATAATACAAAAGCAGGTGCAAGCTTTTACGTGACATGATAATGAGGGGGACAGCTCCTATTTTGCGAACTTTAACCACACGTAAATCACCCCCAGGAGACTACCATAACGAAGTCGCCGTTCTGCTAGCCTTTTGCGCTAGTAGCACCTGACCTTTGACCTCGCGTAAAACGCTGCCAGAGTGAAGCGGCAATGACCACTCCGGGATTACTTTACATTGTCCATTGCACAGTGACCTTTATCGCATAGCCCCACCTACTTTTTTGGACAACGCGCATGCGCACAATCTTGTCAGCAAACCCGAGGTACATAATTAAATCAACACAATTATGATCAATGTGAGGTGAATGTAATATTGTGTTAAAATGAGTTACCGTAATCAATGATTACAAATCCCTCTTCATTGAGGCTAAATTCCTCTGATGTATTGTCAGAGGGGAAGAAAACTCCATACTTTCCTGAAACGCAAATTAAAATTAAATGTTACAATTATCCCTTCATACCAATCACAACCACCATGTGTATCATCATATTTAACATGAACCCGTTTCCCCACAACTTCAGGATGGAGGTTAGGATAAATAGTTACGACATTTTTATCAACGGTAACAGTCTTTTCAGTTGCATGTTTCTCTTTTGAAAAATTGCACCTCTTATCTGGTGGGCCAAATTCGTTGTCCTTGTCATACAAGGCTTTCCTTTTGCGTTGAGTCCGTTGTGCAGCAGCACTAGACATCCTTGCCTCATCTGTTTTACTGCGGTATGAAATACTTGTCCCTTCATTTGCAGCAATAAACTTATAGCATGTTACTTTATCTAGTTTGTATGCCTCTATCATGGCTAGTTTGGGATGCAAAGGTTTAGCTAATTTAATCTTGATTCCTGCGTTCTACTGCATTTGTTGTAGTAGGACATTCTTCCCACACATCATTGTCCATACAGGCCAATGCCTTGCAAAGCATCTTCAAATGAGTGCTGCGTCACCACCACTGAGCCCAATTCTTTGCTTTGGACCAGTCACATTCACTGTCAACAAAATGTGCATCAGCTTCAGTGCAAATACCTGGAATTCTTTCAGTCAATGATGCAATGGTTCTTACTCCACAGAGAGCCTCAAAGCATGCAACAATCTCTACAGCACTAGGCAATGTCTGGATTTGACAAGCAATTTTCATAAATACATCACGCTCTAGCTGCTTGTTTTCCAATAAGTTGACACGTTCAGATATTCTTTGGCATGACTGGAACCAATGTACCTTACAGCCTTTTAGCAGTTTCATAACACTCTCTTCTCCAATAACATTCTTAAGTCCCTTGATCTCTGCATCAGACCAATCAGTTATGATCCCCTGTAGTGTCCCACCAATTCTGATGTACTGGAGGAAATTGAAAAACCAGTTGGCTGAATTACAACAGTGTCTTTGCACTCTAATGCGGCATTTATGACAAAAGGTTTGAACGATGTTAGACCAAATTTTTCAGCAAGAGTTGCAACAAGAATGGCATCAGAGAACAATTGCTGTGAGCCCTGCGACAGACGTGTCTCAAAGTCTTCCAGACTCTGGAACACATTGGAATTAGACATTTCTATATCCTCTGCACACTCAGGAAGAGGATTAGTTTTATGGTGAGTTCTCTTGGGGTGTTGATGAACTCTGGCATTACATTCAGCAGCTGCACACAGTGTTTGTTTGCACTCTTTACAGATAAACAAAGAACCAGAAATATAGCAGATATCACAGTTACTACCCCCACAAAGTCGAACTTTCAAATTTAGAGTGGAATTCTCTGTTAAATCACTACAGAACTGGATTTTACTATCTTTCTATTCGCTAAAAGTTGTTGCATGTTTGGGGGTATGCCAGTTTTTGCAAATACCTCACTTTGCAACTGATCATAAGCTCCCTGGTTGCGAGTCACTCTGCATGTTATATGTGATCCATTTTAAGCAGCGCACATAGATATGTTGAAATTCTGCAAGAAATATATACGTATGGTGTATAACACAGCATGCTCTGCACATTAACACTCATATTTTGTGGTAAGTCCTGCAAATACACTTACCATTGCCTGTAGGCCTCAAATCAGCATACTTGCTTGCCAGTTTTGTAGTGGGCTTCATGGACCATACACCAATTCCAAGCTGGTCAGAGTCGTTGGTCCTAAAATACATCGGTAACAACTCAAAAATTTTCCACTGCCCATGAGTGCGCATGCGCGCGCTACGGTGTGCATTACTGCTTATTCTAACTGACTTGAAGTACAAATCAATGTTATAAATACCTTGAATGGCTGTGAATGTTCAGAGGAAGAGGGTCTGGCGTGAAACGCTTAATTCCCACAGGTCTTGTAGAAGTTAGTGTAAAAAAGAGTTTTACACCTAGAGTAACTCATGGGAAGATTTTACACCAGCACAACCTAGAGTTACTCAAGGGACGATTTTACACCAGCACAACCTTGATGTACTCTAGGAGGGATTTTGCACTTGTATTGTTGGTGTAAAAACCTCAGTACATAATATCTTTCTGACTATTACATTGGAGGATTTTACACCACTTGGCAATTGCAGGGTCTTACTCATGTAAATTTGTCCCATAAATATGGTGTGTTAATATGTATAAGGCACAGTTTTACACTAGTTGCCCCGATCACTTATGAAGTGGTGTAAAGTTCCCCCATATAATATAAAACACATTGACTAGGGCAGAATTTTACTGCAGACCTTTGACCTCACGTAAAACTGTCCCATGTATATATAAACAGGTTTTTTCACTTAGGAAGGATCTTACTGATGACCTCTGACCTGGTGTAAAATGCTCCCTTGAATAAAACTCTGTGAAGACTCAGGGAGACTTTTATTTTAGATCAAGTTGCATGCAGCTGACACAGTGCATATGATTTTATATAGTTGATTGATCGTGAATTCATGACAGTAAGAACAGATATCACTTTTAACTAATGAATGAAGTTAATGTTCAATTACCTATATTCTTAACACAGGATCATTTAATCCATTATTTGTAAGTCATCATCAAATGATGCTTCTTCAGTCAGTCCATCACAAGGAAAGTATATCCCATACTTTCCAGTAATCATGTTGTATTACTCCTTTATACCATTCTTCTTGTCCTTCTTCATTATCAAACCTCATTCTTGCATATTTTCCAAGAATTTCCGGATGACTATTGGGATGCATTCAACCACACACTTATCAATGCATATAGTCTGATGTTTTGGAGAATTACTAGAATGTGACAGTTCCGCACCCCTCTTTCTTGATGTAGTTGCTAAAGTTAAAAAGTTATCAGCACGATCAGGTGATCCATATTAAGTTTTGTCAGGAAGTGACTTCATTCTCTGTTTTTGTTTCTTTGCAGCTGTCATTCTCCATGCTTCCTCTGTTCTTGACCTATAGGACAAAACTACACCTTTTTCTGCTGCAATATGTTTCAAACAAGTGACCTTGTCTACCTCATAAACAATCATAGCTAATTTTAGGCACTGTGGTGTGTCACTTTTACAATCCTTATTCCTTCGTTCCACAGCATTTGTAGAGCTAGGACATTTTTCCCCAAATTTCTTTTTCCATCATAGAAAAAGGCTTTGAAAGCATCTTTAGATGGTCACATCTAGCCCACCACTGGGCCCAATGTTTTGCAGATGACCAATTACAGTTGTCGTCTATGAATTTAGCATCATCAGTTTTACAAAGTGAAGGTAGAACATTAAGAAGTTGCGTAACAGATCAAACACCACAGAGAGCTTCAAAGCAAGCAATAATACTTACTGAACTCTCCAATACTTGTATCTGAGAAGAAATTAAACCTCTTTCCCTCTTTCTATCCTGTGATGATAATACTCTCTCAGCAACACGTTGACAAGAGCACTGCCAATGAACTTTGCAGCCTTTAAGGAATTTCTCTGCAGTCTTCTTTCCAACAGCCCTCTTCAGTCCATTAATTTCAGCATCAGACCAGTCTGTAACAATGCCTTCCAGTGTAGAGCCAAGTTCAAAATCCTCATTGATACTCTGGCACTTGTCAAATAGTTTCTTGAAGCAAAGTGCATATCCAGCTGAATCTTGTGAATCCAGTCTCAGTCTACCTATAACCATCCACTCCATAGATACTTTGTCAAATGCTACTGCATTAAAGATGTATGGATAGTCCTTGCAGTCATCATATGTTATGTCACATTGAATAAAATCAGCTTCACTTGCAATTTTGGCCATAACTGGTGACATTGTGAAAATGAACTTGATTCCATCCTCAATACCACATGCAACCAAGTAAGGTCTTCCATTGCGCTTATACTCATTGAGTTCTTCTGTTTCACTTCCACCAATTTCACTATCTTCTTTGTCGACTGTATTAGCAACCTCCTCAAAGTTCATTGGTGACCAGGTATGATCCAGTAACCCTCTTTTTTGCTTAGTTTTCCTAATCTCTTGAGATACCTTGCCTGTGTGACTGCTTGCACCATCAACGGCTGATGGAATAAAACCTAATCCTTTTCCACAAGCTATATCAGATAGTGTAAGTGCTGGATTAGATGAAATTGCATCACTGATCTTTTCTTTGACAGATTGAGATATTTTGTTGGCAGCATGAATCTTGTGATTATGTAAATTTTCAGATGGTGATCGAACAATTCCACCAAACCAGCGTCTACTATCTGCACGCTCCTTTGGATAAATATACACAAATTCAACAGGACAATCACTTGTTTTTTGCAAAGGAATATTATGCTTTGGGCAGTTTCCCTTGTCACGAATGGGCACAATATGAGTACATTCGTCCTTGGGACAGTATTTAATCCCTAAGCATGGTGCAGATCGGTAGTATACTTCCTCAGTCTTGTTATTAATTTCAATTTTAATCAAGCGATCTTTGTTCAGTTGTCCTTTAGAAAGCTGTATATCCTTCCATATGAAGCGAGGATCTTTACAGGGCTGTTGTAAGCTTAACATATCCTCTGTGTAGGAAAGTTGTTGAAGTAATGGTTTCGGTAGTACGCCAGGAAAATGATAGCTTCTCTTACTCTCTACTTTCATCCAGTTTTCTGGTTCAGAAAGAAGCCTCCTTACAATAGTTAGAATATTGTTACCCTTTCCAACTCGCTTCTTTTTAACTTCAAGATTTTTCCAAGACCCTCCACTTTGACTATTACAATGTTTTTCATCAGTATTATAATTGGGTAACAGAAGTGGTTCTGACTCACTTAGTGCCTCGATGCCTCTTTGAGTGCAACGAATGCATACTAGCAGTGCAATAAAAGTCTCCCTGAGTCTTCACTGAGTTTTATTCAAGGGAGCATTTTACACCAGGTCAGAGGTCATCAGTAAGAACCTTCCTGAGTGAAAAAACCTGTTTATATATACATGGGACAGTTTTACGCGAGGTCAAAGGTCAGCAGTAAAATTCTGCCCTAGTCAGATGTGTTTTATATTATATGGGGGAACTTTACACCACTTCATAAGTGATCGGGGCAACTAGTGTAAAACTGTGCCTTATACATATTAACATACCATATATATGGGACAAATTTACATGAGTAAGACCCTGCAATTGCCAAGTGGTGTAAAATCCTCCCATGTAATAGTCAGAAAGACATTATGTACTGAGGTTTTTACACCAACAATACAAGTGTAAAATCCCTCCTAGAGTACATCAAGGTTGTGCTGGTGTAAAATCGTCCCTTGAGTAACTCTAGGTTGTGCTGGTGTAAAATCTTCCCATGAGTTACTCTAGGTGTAAAACTCTTTTTTACACTACTTTATGTAGGACCGTTCTGACAAGAACGGAGGGACGAGTAGGACGAACAGAAGAAGAAACACCACGAAGGGTCGGCGACGAGCCATATTCACACATACATATTAACTGTTTCCCGCTCTTTGCAACCACATACACACTATGCGCATACTTAACGAGCTGTCAAGACGTGGAGATACTTTGTCACGGACTCGTGCTTATTGTCTAGAAACCTCAGTGAACTACCATAGGTCAAGGCTATAATTATGGTCAGTATCACGGCCTGAAATATCGGGGCTAACTACAGCATATGCCATCGTAGGAGTTATTAAGAAATGGCTTGCCTGCAATATACGTATGTGCAGGCCTAAATAGGTAGGTGGGGCTAAGGTCAGAAGAGTTCATTTTGCAAAAGCATAGCCTCAGTCCCAGGCCTCCAAAGGCGGAAAGGGGGCGCAGCGACTTGGGATTAAGGGTAGCACACCCTACCATATCAGAGACAATACATGATCTGTAAAGTAATCCCGGAGTGGTCATTGCCGCTTCACTCTGGCAGCATTTTACGCGAGGTCAAAGGTCAAGTGCTACTAGCGCAAAAGGCTGGCAGAATGGCGACTTCGTTACGGTAGTCTCCTGGGGGTGATTTACGTGAGGTTAAAGGTCGCAAAATAGGAGCTGTCCCGCTCATTATCAAGTCACGTAAAAGCTTGCCATAGTAAGACCTGCTTTTGTTTTATACTAGGGGCTTTACGTGAGTTTGACGTAGCGTAAAAGCTTGCCATGATTTTTTTTTTTTTTTTTTTTTTTTTTTTTGTGGTAGTACCACTAAATAAATATATCTTATTGCGTGGGATATCGGGCAATATGGCAAGTTATTGCACGAGTGTGTGAGGTATTGCCCGAGCCGAAGGCGAGGGTAATACTCCACACGAGTGCAATAACTCGCAATATTGCCCGATAAATCACGTAATAAGCTGTTTATTACCTAGCTCGTCTTCAACCTGGTGTTAAAACTCCGCCATTTTACCGTTCACTCGTTGCTAACAATACGCGTAACGCGCAATGCGCATGCGCTCTGAAATTTAATTGGTTAAAATTGACTGGGCAATATAACTGGGCAATATGGGAAAATATTGCCCAGCGCGGAATAGGAAATTATACATTGCTGGGCAATATGGCTAGGTAATAAAAGGGGTTACATGTACAGTGGCGGAGGTCACGTAAAATCATGCCATGATTCAGTCGTGGGCGAAGTCACGTAAAATCGTCCCATGATTTAATCAGGGGAATTACTGTAGTTTTACGCAAAGTCCTGTTCGACGGAAAGCAAGTACACCGATCAAGCCTACTTAGACTTCTTCCTGCTTTTAATAATACGGGGATACCAAATTCCCCAAGGGATACCAAGGGGGATGCCAAATCCAATGAGGGAATTTGGCTAGGTTATATTACTCGGGGATGCCGTAAACCGGGGAAGCCAAATCATGACACCGGCTTTGCAAATTTACAGGGTTAAATTTGGAATTTACTAATTAGCTGTTCTGAAATCTGATTGGACTGCAATATTTCGGCACGGCGGTATAGGCTAGGGCTACCAGACCCCTTTTCCGCGTGCGATTGGGGTGTGGCTTAGCCAGACTAGGACATGGCTGAGCAAAAGACTTCTACATTAAAGGTATTTTAGTACTCCAGTAGCTATGCGTAAGATCATGATTCATTTTTATTTGCGATAATTAGTACCGCAGTCATGCCTTGACTGGAACTCCATCAGACCACGCTTTGTGGGTAAAGCGCTCCATGAACCGAGCACACCTAAGAGCAAGTGGATTCACGGTTCTGTAATTGGAATGTGACTTGCAGCATTACAAAGTATTCAATCCGCACAGGATGATGACTTCAAGAAGCCCATTATTCTGGTTGTGTGCCCCTTTAGTAATGCGCTACCTTGTAACAACCACTTTCAGTAAAGTATTCAAAAGTACTCATGGAGCATTTTAAAGTCCTGTGTTGATCTTTGATTATTCAGAGAACTGGGAGAGCTAGTGTTAACGGAAATTGAGAAAAGAGGAGGGAAGGGATTTATTTGTGGAACTCCTGTTATTAGTGATGGAGAGACAATGGGTTGGAATGGAATGAAGTACTCCCTGGTGTCCAGGGACTGGATTGCTGACTGTGTGGAAATGATGGCTGAAGCCTATGCAGTTGTAAGAAGTACATATATGAGGTAGTGAATACACAAGTGACCGTGTGTGTGTGTGTGTGTGTGTGTGTGTGTGTGTGTGTGTGTGTGTGTGTGTGTGTGTGTGTGTGTGTGTGTGTGTGTGTGTGTGTGTGTGTGTGTGTGTGTGTGTGTGTGTGTGTGTGTGTGCGTGCGTGCGTGCGTGTGTGTGTGTGTGTGCGTGTGTGCGTGTGTGTGTGTTCGTGTGTGATATTTGCAGGATGGTATTATAGCACTGGGCGGATGTGACAAGACTGTACCAGGTGTTGCCATGCCTCTTGCTAGGCTCAATGCTGTGAGTTACATACTCTACCTTTACTGTAGATAAGGAGCGTGTTAGAGTCTTCCTTACTTTCTCTCTCTCCCCCCACAAGATAAGTGTTTGTTTGTATGGAGGAACTATTCTCCCTGGGTGCTTGAATGGTAAAAAGATTGATGTCCAGACAGTTGTGGAAGTGAGAAATGTACAAGACTATTGAAATGACTGCTATAGCTCATTTTTTGTAGGCAATTGGCTCTTATGGTGCAGGATTACTGGACATTGAGGAATTGCATCGCATAGAATGCAGTGCTCTCCCTGGGTCAGGATCTTGTGGTAACAAATCTACATGTATACTGGAAGGTACACTGTGTTGCCCTTCTTTTGCAGGTGGAATGTTCACAGCTAATACAATGTCATCAGCTCTGGAGGCACTGGGTATATCACCACCTTGTACTGCATCAGGGCCTGCTGTAACTCCTGACAACCAACTGACCAGTCAGAAGAGAGCTGATTGTGAGGCAGCTGCTGTCACCATATTTCATCTGCTGGAATATAAGATCCATGCTAAGCAGATAATGACAAAAGAAGTATGTTTATAATTCTAGCTTTATATATATATATATATTCTATTCTTTTTTGTATTCTGACTACTGGTATACATGTTTCGTTTTCTATTACAGGCATTTGAGAATGCAATATCAGTTGTGTATGCCCTGGGTGGCTCTACTAACAGTGTCCTTCATCTTATGGCATTGGCTCATGAGTAAGCAACATGTAGCTACATTTATATGGGCTGTTGTGGAGTCCCCATCAAACTACCAATCATTTTCAATAGAGCAGAAGTGGACTTGAAAGTTAATGATTTCAATACCATCGGTAGTCGAGTACCCCTCCTTGCCAACCTCAAACCTCATGGGAAGGTGTGTTTGACTTGACTGTCTCCCTGGTTATGCCCATTTTCCCCTCCACATGGCAGTATCACATGGCTGATTTGGATAGAATTGGTGGCATCCCTGTAGGTTTTTAGTTGAGCTGTATGGTTTAGCATCACTCATGGTTGCATGTCTGCAGGTTGTTATGAAAGAACTCTTAGAGGGAGGACTAATTAACAGGGATTGCCTCACCGTTACTGGAAATACTGTGGCTGAAAATCTTTCTTCAGTACCGTGTCTTTCTGATCTTGGAACACAGGCATGTGTAAATTATACATGTGTACATATGGGACATATAATTGGACTCCTGTAGGATGTAATTTTTCCATTGAGCTCTCCTATAGCTCCTGCCGGACATCATATGATAATAGTACAGGTAGGCGGCATATTACTTGTGTACAAGTCAATTGCCACATATGACTCTAGGGAAGTCTGGCTCCAGAGAGTGCAGTTGTAAAACTCAGTGGAAAGCAATTTGACGAACCCTTCATTGGTTCAGTGGGTAACAGTGTTTTTTTTATGAAGTGCAGTGTGTACAGGATCTTTTCCAAGCTGTTTTGTTGTTGTATATTCAATTGTTATTTTATTATCCTATGTAGTATTCAAACCATTATCTCAAAGCAACACAACAGAATACAAATTCAAGGCAAAGAGAAATGGGCTGCCTCAGGCAGGACTTGAACCTGCGACATTCAGCATCTTGGCAGATGTTCTACCAACTGAGCTACTGAGGCAGCTCAGCTGGCTGGGTTGAATCCCACAACACGATGTACACTATTTGGCATTCACACGTTATTAGGTATGTTACCAAATAATGTGTGTCAAAGGATGTGTTTACAGGCTATTGTATTTGACGGGGAGGCTGGAGCATACACAGCTATCATGGAAGGGAATGTATGAACACTAATCTATATAGTACACTAACTCAAATCAGAACACCTCCAAATTAATGCAGGTGAAGCCAGGTCATGTGGTGGTGATCAGATATGAGGGACCAAAGGGGAGGTAAAACTGAATGTGGAATGATATGGTTTACATCTAACCAGCCCTAACCTCTGTATAGCCCTGGAATGCCGGAGATGCTTAGCCCAAGTGCTGCTCTTGTAGGTGCAGGCCTTGGCAAGACTGTTGCATTGGTTACTGATGGACGCTTCAGTGGTGCCTCACATGGTTCACATTCATGTTTATACAATATTTGACCTTGAAATAAGTGCATATTTACAGGGATAATGATAGGACATGTCAGTCCTGAGGCTTATGTTGGTGGTCCTATTGCATTCATAAAGAATGGTGACACAATCAATATTGACATTAAAAGAATGACGTTGGACTTGGTATGGAAATATTATTTTTCACTATGTACATGTTTCCATATATCAAAGTGTTTTGTCATAGGATATCTCTCCAGATGAGTTGTTACTGCGACAGAAGGAGTGGTGTTGCCCACAGCAGCGGTTGAGAGGGTTGCTACACAAGTACCGGAGCCTGGTATCCAGTGCTCACACTGGGGCCATTACTCACTAACCACAGCAACCACCAAATCTGTCTTTCATTATCGAATTTTGCAATATCATATAGAACTGTCGAAAGTAATTTCTTAAACCCTGTTACTGTTATTAGGTGCATGCATACATACAGATACAGTATACACATAGCTACAGCACTCTGGTTGAAAAGACAATAGCTATAGGGCTGAAAATCTGAAAATTCTCATGACACCACACCCATATTGTTATAGAGAAGAATATAATGTGCTTGAGAGAGAGTTGTGGTGGTGTTTGCAACAGTAAGAGTATATTAGTGTGTGAATGTCAAGGACAGTGGGCGTATTATGCAACAATAGAGGGCCCTGCTGTGGTGCGGTCATTGTTCTTTGGAAGGTTAATAATTATATAGAAACTCTAATAATTTTCTGTTCTGTGCGTTTTAGGCCATCTCTATTCACATGTTCCCCTCTGAAATATGATGTAACTCCTGCACAAATGATAGATGTGCATACAATCTTATGATGATGATGACCTACCACAAAATTATGGGGGAAGTCGATCATCACATAGACTCAGAAGCTGGAATTAAGTCACTTAGCACTATAGCTAAGTACACAGCTTCGGTAAACTATAACACTGCTTCGGTAAATTCTTGCCCCACAAAATGGTGGCCAACAGTACTTGTACATAGCTCTCAATATATCACTAGGTATGTAAGTTATATGATGTATGTCACTCAGTGAACAATATGAAGAGAGCAGAAGTCATTATGGTTATCATGTAGCTACAAAGGTCACTGCAGTGACGTGTGCACGTGAGCGTGGTGTCTCCAGTATCTAATCAGATCACGTGATGCTTCTCATACAGATGCTGACCACATCACTGAGATATGTGTGACGTATGGTGCAATGAGAGTCTCTCTTCACTCATCATTACGTATATACATGTAGTTACTGCGTATGTTTTATGCTAAAGGCTGCTTGTTGTTTATGCAAGAGGTACATGTGGCTACAATGTGTCCCACTTGTATTGAACCAGCAGTCTGAATTGTTTTAAAATGCATTGCCTCAAAGTTTATTGTTGAAATACAGTACAAAGAATAAGACATAGACACCAGACATAAAGAAAATCAATACATGCTTACATATCACAGGGTATAAGAATTCATCAGCTTTTCTAGTTTCATACCCTGGTAATTGTGGATTCTACAAGCCTATGTGCATGTTCATTGATAATACACTGGCTGTTTATGTTGTTCAAGAATGTGATGTGTTTTTCAGAGATGTGGTTAGTAAGGTATCCAAAAGAGTGGCTCACTCAATGGCCGTGTATATTTTGTCTTCCAGTGCAACTTTTGACCATATATGCACATACAACTTGTTAGAAGCGCAGTACATGGCAAGCTGAAAGTGGTATTTCCTTCTATAGTACACAGTACTACTACAGATATCATTATACAGATGAATATACCTTGTGCACATATATATTGAATGGTACATGTGGTAGAAGTGGGCAGAGAGCATGGACTGACTTTATCCTTGTGCATTCACTACCCCATGAGACATGCTATATAGATGACAGTGCTGCTGTTGTGACTGTTATTAAATATTTTTCACTAAAATTCCACGTGTGTGATGTACTTCCGTTGTTGATCAACATCGTCGACTATGTGTGTGAGATAATTGCCTTCCATAGGAAGTCACATTTCCTGTCAACGTGTCATGACGCGTCACCCAGCTCACGCTGAGGGCTTGGAGACAGCTAAAGATTCCTAGACACAGCTGAGGTGACTGACGCGAGATCCATTATTTGCTACAGATCTCTCCGACAGGATTAGCCAATCATGGCAGATTTAGAAGCTGTACTGGCTGATGTCTCTTACCTGATGGCCATGGAGCGCTCGAAGCTACCTGCCGCCAAGACTATCAAGAAGCTGACTCTACCAGATGCAAGGTTGTCGAATCCTGTGGTCAGAAAGTTCTCTATAGCAAGTCCCACAGTGTACAACTAGGCTATGTAGCGATTGAGTGGGCGTGTACATAGTACTCAACGTGTACAGGTGTATTGGGCCCCTTACTAGTATCTTCACCGTGGGATTTCAGCCCTTGGAGTGTGTGGTGACAATGAAAGCCACTTTTGGAGTGGTTTTACACCCACCTATATAGTACTTGGGGCTTTATCATGTATATAGTCAGAGTTCAACTCTCTATCGTACAGTATTCACAATGTGGTACACCTTCATCTTCGGCAAGTGGGAGCATATTCTTTTGAGGTCATCCATACCCAGAGAATGGGTAAGTAGTATATACTTACCACAAGAATTAAAATTCTTGCGTCTATTGTGTGACTAGATAATAATATTTATAAATTCTTAGGTGCATACTACTTGGCATATTTCATTGGTCAAGACTGTCTTGTGTATTCATTTCTTCGTGAGGTAAGCTAATCAATGCACACCATCATTTTACAACATACAATCACATGAAGAAAGACATGTACTTGAGTGCACTGTGAAGACTTTCAAACCCATACCTCCGTGATTAGTATATAGCCGTTGTGTGTGTCAATGATCAACAGATTCTGAAGTTTGAAGGCATTGCTGCCCATGATCAGAGAAGAAAGAGAGCCAAGGAAATCTATGACAAGTTCATTTTTGCTGACAGATTATCCATGTCTAGTGTAAGCTGATCATAAATCTGTCCTCATACCAATGTGTGTTTGAGTGATGTAGACTTTTACTCATACAGACCATCCCTGATGATATCGTTCAGGCATTATCAGATGCTTTGAAAGAAGGCGATGCCCTTCCCACTATTTTTTCTGATGTCAAGCAGTACCTGTACAAACATCTACAAGACATGTACATGAGCAACTTCTCAAAAAGGTGTGTGTACATGCCTACCATATCATATACTTTACAGAATGAAGTCCGAGTTCTGCATGTGGGCCCTCATAATCATAAGCTCATGTGCTTCATTCCCAGGTCCCAGATAATGAGATTGGAGAAGGCCACTGTTTGTGCATGTCAAGTACCTGCATTATGATACCTGTGTAGATATATCTCAGCCATTCACTGCTTTTAAGAAAAGAAACCTTTTTGTTCAGTGGAAAGTACATGTAAAAATGCATTACAAAAAGCCTGTAATAGGTGAAGTCTATTTACTTATTCATACTGTCCTCAACCCCCAATTTATATAATGTGCTTGCTTACATTGACATGTACAGTTACTTACTCATGCTATAATATCTCAGTCCTCAGTATGTTCGGTTTTGCCAGTGGAAGTATTTAGAGCTACTTACTCCCTACCTAGTAAGTATGCACATATCTTGCCAGCCAACTTTAATGCTGTGCTGGTATGTCATTAGAACAGTACAGTACATACATGTACATAATAATTATTGCATTTTTCCTTCCATTTTCAAGTGTAAAACTATCCAAAACATTCATTAATGAACATCCTTCATAGAGCAGGTTTCATACATATGATCTGGCACTGTGTGGTTGAACATTTTAAAATTCACATGTACAATGTATGCACACATGTACATTGTACATGTACATTGTGTATTTGGTAGAACATGTACACTTAGTTGTTTGTGTACTTGACAGATTTCTCTGCAAGATTTCAGCATCCACCGGATCATTGGTCGTGGTGGGTTTGGCGAGGTCTATGGCTGTCGTAAAGATGACTCTGGGAAAATGTTAGTTTGGAGACCTCTATTTTGTATTTGATAATTATTGTGCCTTTATGTGTAGTGTCTATTACAAGTGTATACAAGTGCAGCATACATATACATGTTGCCTGCACAAACATGAGTAGGTCTTGCTATGTCCTGCCATGAATTTGGTGATGGTGTGTAACATCATTCCAATCTACCTCTCCCATGTTATTACGTTTACAAAGTGGACAGTATATAATTACGTATGCTGTACATGTGTAATCATATCCCGGTGACTGCAATATACTGGCACAGTTATACACCATTAACCTTATTCCTAGGATTTCCTTACTTTGTTCTATGCAAGATCTGTGGTAGGTCAAGTGATATGTAGAACTATTTCATAAGAAGGCAGAACCTGGGAATGAGATTACTCCTACATATATTGTTTGTGTGAGCCTTTCCTGTGTGTGTAGGCTGGCTATGAAGTTGCTGGACAAGAAAAGAATCAAAGTTAAGAAAGGAGAGTATTTAGCTGTGAACGAGAGAAATATGCTTGCCAAGGTAATATATATGTACTGTGTGGTCAAAATGTTAGATATACTCTGCCATATGTGCAGTAAAAGCAGCATTTCATGGAGTTCCTATGCATATGTATGTGTTCAGTAGAACCATCTAATAAGGGCACCTTTAGAAAAGTTGAGTGTCTGAATTCTAAGACTAAAAGGTGTCGTATTCATCTGTTCTTGTTGTGTACATGACCATATTCATGCTCAGTTCATCATTCATTTTCACTTGAAGGTGTCTAAACTTTTCTTTACTGTAGGTCAACAGTCCATTTGTTGTTAATTTGTACTATGCATTCCAAACTCTTGACAAGCTCTGTTTCATTCTGGATTTGATGAATGGTATGTAGCAATATGGATGTTGTCCTATAATTGTATGTGTTACCAACAGTAAGCACAACTTTGAATCACCTTTGCTACCTGAAGATGTTCCATATACATGCTTTTGTATGTTTATGTCAAAGCTCACTACAACTTGGTCACACAGTGATGCTTGCTACATGGTAGCTTGGGCCTCAGTCGGTATGTGAGGAGTGTGTTGAATAACGTCACTGCTCTCTGCAGCTGTATGTACATGTGTGTATGTGTGCTGGGGTTGTGCCCCACCTGAGGCAGCTCATACTGTCCAAGGAGGGATGTGTGTGTTGCACTGTGTTGGAATTCAGTTAAACTTGCCTCTTGGTGTAATTGTGATGCTGCTTGAAAACCTTTGTGTCATGGTACGAATGTGTTGCTAAATACCGAACACATGTGCAGTGTCAATATTTCGTCACCTTGTGCATGTGCACAATGTTTAGGCTGTGGGTTTGCTGCTGCTTGCCCAGACCTGCAACAGCAAAGCCTGAATGCACCATTAACTAGATGAATGCTCCACATTGTGTTAATTGTCACTAAAACAGGAAATACCAATGGCACTTGGGTGGTGGTTTTGGCTGAAGCTTGATCATAGACTTGCATGCCAATGCAGGCTATGATAGCCTAGCAAACTCACATAGTTTACAGTTTGTAGGTGATAACAATTTACTCTTTATTATAATGTCTCTCCTAGTGAATATATTTTTGATCTCCCCATGGTTATTTGCTCAGTATGAATTTGGTATGTGTTAAATTCATGTATTTGGATCAAGTTGCCATCAACACGCAATTTTGAGTCCTGTGAGATTTGACCTTGTGCTTGTAATGTACGTGTGTATACTGTATGTTCAGACCTGTGACCTGTCATTGCAGGTGGGGATTTGCACTATCATCTCACACAGCATGGTGTGTTCGCTGAAGATGAGGTAACTTGCATATATACATGGCTTATTTGACCAATCAGATCACTCAATAGAGGTTGATAAATGTGATCTCAACCTACTGATAACTGAATATAATACATATCAATCTACGTGCTTCAATTTAAAAATAAAGTATGCATTGATCATTCAGGTATATGTACGTGTTATCATGGTACAAGTGAGCTCACTGTATGGTTGATGTGTTATACACATCAACCTATACTACAGTGTGTAACCTATACATGTACATGTAGTTTGTGGGCTGTTTCAAAGTACTCTCTGTTGTGGTTGTAGAGTTTTGATGTTATCTTGTGATTTGCTACCTCTTGTAGATGCATTTATCATGTCTTTAAGGCTTTATTAACCCTCAGCACGGATGTGCAGTGAGGGTTACTGTAGTTGGGTCTGTGTGTGTGTGTGTGTGTGTGTTGTGTGTGTGAGTGTGTGTGTGTCTGTTAAGTCACATCTCACCTCTAGAGTGTCTGTTCGTCCTCAAAATACTGTCATGTACTCAGTGAGCAACGGAGGTCAAAAAATTTGTAGGGTTTTCTCTGAAACCACTTCATTCAAAAGTTATGGCATTATTTGTTTACCTACGGCATCCTACAGTGATATTGCAGCAGTGTTCTGTGCTACGCCAGAGCACTTTCTAAAACTCTTAAAAGGCTAACAGTATGCTAAACACTACCTGGAATACAACTTAATGTACATGTACTTCTTTCTCTTTAGTCTTCACCTTTTGCCCACAAATCTTCCGTATACTTCCCGTTACACACATTTCAGTAGCGTGTGCACTTTTCAGGATTCGCGCAAGCGTGGTGCTGAGGGTTCTGCACTTTAGTGCATTCATTTGTCAATCAAGTAGTTACTCCATACTGGCAATAGCTCACTTGGGTAAGCATGTTTAAGCGTCATAGTGCACTCAAGAAATGTGAACTATATAGCCATGTTTGCTACTGGTTTTGAGTAGGAGTAACAACCTGGGAATTAGTGTTCTCTCAAAACTACTGTAAAATATGGTGCAAGATTCTTACATTTACATATATACCATTATGGCAGATGTACATCTCTTGTTTAGGCTATGGTTAAGTTTGAACATGATGTCTAGCCTGTTGTCTAGACCTACAGCAATATTGCAGCAATCTGTGGCAGTTTGGACATCCCTCCCTGTAAAAGGATGCCCAGGGCTGCATGGACTATTGTTACTATCATTATTTGTGGTGGATATTATTAATGAACTACATGTACGTACTATATCCACGATATCTTCGTTTTCTGTCCATCATAATCCAGGTGAGGTTCTATGCTGCCGAGTTAGTTCTTGGCCTGGAACACATCCACTTTCAGAACATTGTCTATAGAGACCTGAAGGTAAAGTATATACATGTATTGTGTATTCACGTGTAAAATTTTATCTGATTCTAGCATGTTTTTCATGGGAATTTATTATACATGAATATGTTATATATGCATGTGGAATTTGAACTATCATGTGTCCGCAGCACACATGCTCCGCTAATGTAGTTAATGAAGCATGTCAGTTTGATTAAGTCCAATAAGGAAGAGCGCAACAACTAACCTTAAAAACAGGACTGGAAAGTTAACAGTATGTATGTTGAATGAGCACTTTGTAAGGTATACACTTGTGTATTGTGTTGTTCCATACAGCCATCCAACATCTTGTTAGATGAACAAGGCCACATCCGTATCTCAGACCTGGGCCTAGCATGTGAATTTAGCAAGCACCAGCCATCCTCCAGTGTGTAAGTCAGCATAATAACACAGAGGCACTTTAGTACATTTTTCTATTGCTCTCTACTTTCACATTGTCTTCCTTGTCTTCCTTTCTCTCTATCTGTGACACTTTCTTCTCTTTCACATGCTGTTGTTGTATTTCAGTGGCACACATGGTTACATGGCTCCAGAAGTCATAAAGAAAGGTGTCCAGTATACCTTTACTGCAGACTGGTTCTCACTTGGTTGTGTGCTTTACAAACTTTTAAAGGGGTATGTACATCTATCCAGACACATAAACCTGTCACATGTAGTACACTATGATACCCTTCTAATGTGTCCTTACTAATTGGGCTCGCTACACGAGCCCTCCTAGTGGTCTGAACAGACGATTTTTCTATATGTTTGCGACGGACACTGTACACACCGTAATGTTATACGTGAGTTCTAATTTTGTGTGCAAACACTCCCGTCCGCCCAAAAATAACATTCCACTAGCTATGTACCAGTGCTGAATTGCAGGAAGTGAGGTTGATTCTGTTTGAATTCTGTATGTATGCAAGTGCATGTATTGTATGAACACCAGTTTTCACACTGGTTTCAACAGAATTCAGTGTCACTGTGTAGGTGCTGTTATCATCCGGAAATATGTACTGTAGTTTGTGCCCTGTAGTACTATCCTTGCTGCAGTGGAATGCAATACCTCCAGGACCCTCAGCTTTCTAAATCCCGTGTCTTGATGTGTAACATATTCTATTTGTGTACATTTCTGTGTTCTGTATTCATAGACACAGTCCATTCCGGTCATCCAATGCTAGATCCAAGGATGAGATTGACAATCAAACCCTTAATAAGGTACAATTTATGTCCATTACTGGGGTAGATGTACGTGTAGAGCATTTGTGTTAGGGAGAGTCCCCCCCAAGTTGTGCATTGTGGTTTTGTGAATGGCACACACCAGATGTGCACACATGACATCTAGACAAATCTAACTCAGAGAGATGCTTAGAAAGAAAGGCAAGGCGATACTCACCTAGGTGGTCATTTTCAAAGAAAAGAAGCTGCTTTAGGACTCATCACACTTGTGACGGTGTTTCCAACTGAGCTACTTAGGCAGCCCAGCTGGCTGAACGGACACCTACAGTACATATACATATAAAGGCAAAGCTAGAAAGACTTGTAAACTCAATCTTACATGCACTCTGAAGGAGTAGGTGTTTGTAGATGATATTTTGTATGCCATCCTTCTATACTCCAAGTTTCCAGCCTATTAGTTTATCAATATGTTCACATTTTATACTCAAGCATCCAATCATTGCGTTCAGGTTGAGCCTTACTTTATACAATATATGCGTGATTCAGCACAAACTGCCTCGATAGCTTCACTTAGTAAGAGTATCTGTCTAGAACGCAGCACAGTTTATATTTCATTGGGAAAGTGTGTATGATTTTTTGGTATGTATACTTGCAGGAGGTGCAGATGTCCTCTTCCTTCTCACCAGAGCTAAGTGAGTTATTGACAGGCCTACTACAAAAGGATCCTGGCCAGAGATTAGGCTGCCATGGAAGAGGGTGAGCTACCTCAGCTACAACATACGTATACATGTACTGCATATTTGCATAGACTACTCCTTTTCCTCACACCAATGTGTATCTGAGAGTCTACCGACTCTTAGGTACAAGTGTGGCACTGACACACCTATTAACCTTAACATATAAAATGGCTCGGAATTCATGATTGCAGTGTACATGTACTCTATGGGGTGTTTGTGTACTCAGTAAGAGCCTTGAAATACATGTACATGTATGCTGCTACAATGAAATTTTCCAAGCTGCTGATTTGTTCATCTTGTGTTGTGTGTTTCATCTTGGGTCTTCTACATTCAACTCAACAGGAACAGCTGGTTACACGTTTTATAACTATATAGTGTTTGGGAGTTTCATATGTTAAGGCTAATGATGTGTTGGCACCATCCCTACATAAAGACTCCTGGTTGTATCTAAGTCTGCCATTGCTACATGTGCATGTATGTAACAGGACGTGTGTATGAAATATCAATTTGGCATCATCAGTGCATGTCCATGCATTACAATGTCTGTAGAGCCTTTTCACTTATAACAGTAAGTGAAATTCTTTTACTCTCAAATCCTGTTTGCTTTGTCCCCACCAACTATGATTTGCACAAGAAAAGTTTGAAATACAATGCGTATATATCTGCATGTTCAAAATGCTAATAACTATGTGGGCTTCTTGGCTACAATGCTTTGCATTGATCTATTATATAGTACATGTACATATACAGTCACGTAAATACTTGATTGTATATATTGTTATTTCCAACCGACAGATCAGAGGAAGTGAAGGAGAGTAGCTTCTTTGCCCTCACTAACTGGGATGATGTGCTGGCTAAGAAGGTATATATATATATATATACATGTACATATGTATATATATGTACGTATGTATGTGCTAATCATGTGGTTTATATAGCGTTAAGGTTAAGGATATACGGATTACAGTACTAAAAATCGGAGCAATATGTATGTAGGTATGCAACAATAATGGTTGTATCTGAGTCTGCCATTGCATGTGCATTAACGTAACCCCATAATGAGAGACGTAGAAAGGAGCTACGCATGTTATTGTCATTACATGCAATTATCCTGTCTTGCTGCATGTATACTAACAGGACTGATATTACATTTCCTTTTATGCAACACTTTCTGGATAAGTGGTTAGTAGTACTAATTAACCCTTGGCGCACATGCACAGTGAGGGTTACTGTACTTGGTTTGTGTGTGTGTGTGTGTGTGTGTGTGTGTGTGTGTGTGTGTGTGTGTGTGTGTGTGTGTGTGTGTGTGTGTGTGTGTGTGTGTGTGTGTGTGTGTGTGTGTGTGTGTGTGTGTGTGTGTGTGTGTGTGTGTGTGTGTCTGTCTGTCTGTCTGTCTCTCTGTCTGTCATGATGCCCTATTTCTCGGACACCACAAGCTTATATACGTTGAAATACAGCTACCAACAGCTTTGATGCAACAAGGAGAAGACTTTAATAACAAGGGATTTTCCTGTAAGCACTTCGTTCAAAATTTGCTTACCCGTGAGATCCAACGAGGGTACTGCAGTGACATTCCACACACTTTTTCGACGGTCCTAAAAGCTAACAATAGGCTGAATTCTACCTGGAATATGACTGGATGTAAGGTAGCAAGCTTCTTTCTCTGCTTGGGTCTCTGTCTTTGCCTAAGTCTTCCATATACTTCCCATTACACTTAATGCATTTCAAGAGTGCTTTCAAGGATTCGTGCAAGCACACGTTATATAGATGCCAAAGGTTTAGCACTTCACGTGCTGTTCATTTGCATATGAGATTTGAAAAATTGTCATTAGTTGTTACAGCTCTATGATGGACTTACTTCCTGGTCACATGTAGCTTCTCAGGCTTTCACTAACATTTTCAGGAAAGAGGGCGTGCAGGGAGCCCTTGAAATCATGTCCTCCTTAAAGTTATGTGAACCGTTTCTGCTGATCAGTATTGGATGTGGGAATTATTGATGCTTGTTTGTATCTTGTGGTTTGTAAATTCCAATATCTTCACACAGGAATACAACCACTATGCAATACACGTCTACATCTTAAATAGGTACACATACATGAAATTGTCCAGCCAGTTTCCTGTACAACAACACAATCTACACACACCACACAACACAGCAATTGTACTAGCCAGTCTACACGCACCACATTACACATACAAATCTACACACACCCCACACACACAGCAATATACTACATACACATACAGTACTGGCCAATCTACACACACCACACACACAGCAATATACTACACATACAGTATTAGCCAATCTACACACACCACACACACACAACAATTACACATGCCAGTACTAGCCAGTTTTCCACAGACACTACATGGTTCTACATGGAGGTGGCTTGGCTGCTGCAGTTATAGAAATATACTGTACATAGGCATGCCGCAATAACACCTGCAAAGTAGTGATTTCTCTGTGTTCTTCAGTTACACAAGCCTACCTCATATTGGTACCAGAATGTTGAAGAATGTAGGGATGGTATAGTGCCAAAAATCATGGAAACAAGTCAATATACTTGTACATGTATATGTATATGCACAAGTGTGCTGTCTTGTTTATGTGATTTTTGGCACTACTATCCCTACATCCATCAACATTTGAATAGAAATGTTATTACATTTTTTTAATTGTACATCTGTATATTCAAGAGCTCTGAGTTGTGTGCACTTGTGTGTATGGAAGAGCCCTATCCCTTTTCTGCTGTGTATGGCCATCGGGGGCAACGCCGGCAATTCTGAAGTAGTCTGGCCAACTATACATGCGAATTTCACGTGTGTGCAGTGTTTACAGTCATTACCGATGTAATTTACATTATAATTTGTAGATAGATCGCCAATAGTTCTTGGGCGAGACTCAGTGTCACAAATGGGCGGTCTCTACTAAACGCACCGCCCGATTTTAGCAGCTGGCCTGGTCCGCGCATATGCACAATAACTGGCAATGCCACCCCTGGCCATGTGGAGGTAGTCGTGGCCAACACATAGACCCCTCCGCACCATCCCTACATAGTCTACTGGCTCTAGTAGTGCTTGCCTTCATTTGTAGTTGCCTTTGACCAAGATAATCTTCATTAGGAGCTAGACTCTTGTTAATAGTGGTGCCATGCCCCACAACATGTTTTTATGTGGTTCATGCACAAGAGATATGATGCACTTTTATGTGCATAGTTTACAATTAGAATACAACTTATATCTTTGAAATTCCGTACAGATGCATGCATGTATTCTTCATGTTGTACATACGAGATGTAAATTTGCATGTTGGTGGTGATGGTGTCCTTCATCTTCTGTTTCTCTCCTCCAGTTGGAGCCTCCCCTCCTTCCCCCCAGAGGTGAGGTGAATGCAGCTGATGCTTTTGACATTGGCAGCTTTGATGAAGATGACACAAAGAAGATAAAGGTAAGTTATGGAGGACATGGTGGCAAATTTCTGATATTGTACAATGTAGATGTGGACAGTGTTATATTGACAGTGGCATACACCTCTACAGTTAAGTGATGAAGACCAAAAGATTTACAAGAAATTTAACCTTCTTGTTCCTGACAGATGGCAGGTTGAAATGATGGGTGAGCATGTATACAACATCACAGCTACGTATATGTACTGCATATAAATGGATCATGCACAGGAAAAAAATATGCATGTGTACACTGACCATAGTTACAATAGTTATATGCTATACATGTTGTACATTAGATACATATGTGTATATGTATCTGACGATTTGGCCCCACGTATAAACTGTGTATTGCATATGGGACCCGCCAAGCTGCCCGCGTGCTACACACAAACATAACCGGCCCTGCCTCTTCCACGTGCCATCAATGCATAGCATTCAACTAATATGTATATGCCATTTGCTTCTTCAATAGTGTATACAGTCATCCTGCATGGTGGGTTTACTTGAGACAACAGTCTTTGAATATCACTCCAGCAAATGGGCTAAGGACAGGGGAAACATAGCGGTAGTTGATTCTTTCTGTACACACTGTTATAGTCTAAATCTAAGGCTAGTGTTATTTTAGTATGATGCAGAAACTCTTATATGTGTGGGTTATGTTGTGATTGCAGAGGGCATATTTGTCAGTGTGAACTCTGAGAAGGACAAGCAAGAGGAAAGGGAGAGGCAGAAGTGTCAGAGAGCAGGAGTGGGTATGTATGCATGTGTGGTTGTGAAACCAAGTCATTGTCATTTTTGGAACTCAATCCTTTGGTCAATTCTCTGCCACCAAAGCTCAGTGGCAAGAGTCTGATTTTTAATCAAAAGGTCCTAGTAGCGGCATTCTGGTTCTCTTGATAACTTGGCATTGATGTTTGTGTGTTATAGTCATCAGTACACAATGTATGTTCTATCAAGTACATGTTGTACATGAGGCATGTTGTTCATGTATATGCCTAATTGCTTGTGGAGCCAAGTCATTGTCCGGGTGTGAACTCAATCCTTAGAATTACAACATCAATCCTACACTCCTTTGCCACAGGAGATCCAGTGGCTCAGTGGTAACAGTGCCTGACTAGGTCCTGGGTTGGGTTTTTCAGGGTCCACCCAAAATAACCTGGCATTGATGTTTATGTAATCATGTTTCCATCTTCAGGCTAATTAACTGTACATTCCTATACATATACATATACACGTACATACTGTGAACTTGTTCATGTGTCTACATATGTATGCTGCAATTTAACTGCTTAAATTGGCACACTTCTACTATTATATCTCAGAGTACTACAATGCTGACTTGACACATCGTGACAGTCTGATCCAGGGTTATGGTCACAAGCTGGGCATGTCTCTACTACACCAGTGGCAGAGAAAGTACCTTGTTCTCTACCCTAACAGACTTGAGTGGAGTGATAGCATTGTTGTAAGCTTATATTGTGTAGGTATTGGATACATGTATCTTTATGGTGTAATCTCATGTTTCTGTTTCAGTCTGTTGCCAAAGCCACCGTGTTGCCATTTGACATGTCCATACTGGTTGAGGAGAAGGAATACCGTGGATTGAACTGTATTCGACTACAGCAAATTGGTAATAAGAAGGAACACTGGATACGATTTGAGGTTGGTCCTAATACTTGTTCCAGGTGCTCTCCTTTGTAATATTCTGCCCATGATATTTGACACTGTACAGACAAGATTGCAAGTGGCATACTACATATACATGTATGTTGATCATAGTTTCCATAGTGTCTGACATACGGTTGTATGGAAAGAATCACAAGTTATACTTTGCTTCAGGGCACATAAATGCACATAAATCTGTTACTTGATTTTTCACCTATACAGTCAGGCTTTGAACATGAGATATGGCTAGATCACTTGAAGCAAAGCGTGATCAAGTCTGAAGCCCTGCTCACTGCAGGACCGAAGGCGATGAGGGATGGCACATCCCTTGTGTCCCTACAGCACCCTCGCAAACAACCACTGCATCTTGTCAAGAGTTTGCCAGTATTATCAGAGAGGAAAAGCAGTTAACGTTGATTTGTGTGTATGTATACATTATGTTGAAACAGTATTTGTGTACCATACCTTCACAATATACATTAATTGTACGCAGTACTATCAGCAGTAAGCTATATTTCTATTTTCCTATTAGTAGTTAATGTAATATTTTTGACATTTTTTATTGTCTTTGAATGTGCAAGTGTAGTTGATATACAGGCGAGCCCAACGCGCATTGTCTGCAACATTGGCAGTCAAAGGGGCTTTCTCCAAGCATCTCACTACTCAGTCATGTTGATACACTGCCTTCATCATATTGACTGAACAGGCACCTCTGCTAAGTACGTCATCTGTGAAGCTAGTACTGAAACATTCCTCCGGCTCTCCACACTCTCTCACCATACACAGTGAATCAATGTCCTCACAGAGTGCAAGCATCACATGTCCACTCAAACTCTCTGAGTTCCTTCCAGTCACTCTATGTAGAAATCCCAGCTTTCTTACCAAAATCCTGCACCTCACTGTTGGGACATCCAAAGCAGTGATCACAACAGCAGTCTTAGAATGATGCTTTGGCCACTCCAGCACTCACTTCACCAGCTCCCCTTGAAAGACCTCTAACTTCTCCAGCAAACTATCAGTCATAATCCAGTTCTCGGAGCCATACAGTAGGATTGGGATATCACAGATGAGATCTTAAGGACAGCAGACTTATGAACACTCCAATGCTTCCAAAGTGGAAGAAAGCGTGATGGGTGGACTTTGATACTAAGAGGTCACCTTTCCACCAGTACCCCAGACATTTCCCAGCATCACTGGCTGGAAAGGCAGATCCACCCATGTACCTCACAAACTGAAAGGGCAGAGGTTCGATGCTTGGAGAACAGTACAATCTCACACTTGTTGCCATTCAGATTTTGCTCCACAAAAGTGTTCAATATAGCTATCTGGCACTTTAAGGACTCATGACTAGTTGCAAAGGTCCTGAGATCGTCGAAACCTTTAGCATAGAATCTGTTCACTGATAAAGCTAGCTGTGATGCCTGTAACTGTCTGAGCAGGGGATCCATGACCAAAAGAAAGATATAGAGTGTTGGCAACAACACTGATCCCTGCTTCACACCTCTTTCCACTTGAAAGCTTGCAGAGAGCCTGCCATCCAACTTCACATGACAGGAGCCACCATCATGCCAACTGCTTAGAAGCTGCCACATCTTGCCATTCACACCAGCACCAAACAATCTTTCCAAGAGGACTGGGTATTCAAATCCCTTCTGTAAATCGTACAAGCACATGTAGACCCCACTTCATTCTCTGAGGTACTTCGCAACAGCCTCCTGTGTGGGAAAGATGGCACCTGCACATGATACTGCCCTTCTACGTTCACATGGGGTAGGCCTGCTTCCAACTCCAGGGCTCATTATGATGTATCCGCATTACGTGATTCACATTACGTCAGCTAGGCTAGGGCTGTGGATGGTAATGACGTAATTGATAGTGGTTAGGTTATGTCTGCCATCGGCTACCAACCCCATAACAATTGCAGGACTTTGGAGATCATGGAGGTATAGCTGTCAACTTTCGTGGGGTCCTTACCTCCTCTCTTGTAGACAGGCACTACAACCCCTCTCTTTAACACCTCTTCCAACTCTACTACTTCATCAACCATATGATCACCACCAAGCACTTCACCATCGGCTTTCGGGTGCTCAGCCATCACACTATCAGGCCCACGACTTGTTCAGTCTTGTAACCACCTGAGAAACCTCTGTAGTGAAAGGAATATCAAGTGGGAACTCCTCATTCATGTGAGACTGCATGTTCATGACAGTTACCATGTCAATGTCAATGTTTCATACGAGAAGCCCTACAAGGGGCACGAGCATACAGCAAACAAAAAACAAAAAAATAATAAATAATCAAAGGGCATAGGCATACACACAAAAACGCACAAATAGGATACAGACTATAAAATAAGGTGTATACACAAATTACAAATTCAGGCATAAAAAAAGCATACTGTGAGATAACAGTGCTTGATTGACTCCCACAAGCCCCTGAGTGTTGGTCGAGGTCCAGGAATCCAGAGACCCAGCCGAACTGTGTTGGTGTAATACATAGACTGTAATCACCTCACCTCCTCCGCACCAGCTCTCAAGGTTTAGCTAGTTGCCCACGTCGAAGGCTATCACATAAATTCAGGCATATATACTCAGCATACTGTGAGATAACAGCGCTTGATTGACTCCCAGTGCAGTCCGCGCGCATGCGCACGACGAATACCACGTGTGGAGTGCTGAACAGCCATCTCTTTTCAGTAAGTTCGAGCAAACCAATGTATGCTGTGTGTGAAGTGTTCAGCTAGTAACGCATGGAGGGTTTGCACTTCAGTGTTTTTATGATTGTGAGGGCATTAATTAAAAAAATACTTCTACAACTTCACGTTTAGAGCTAGCCTGAGGCTATCTAACTTGAGAATTTATCACAGCATTAAAAATTGTTTGACCACGCATACCAAGTTTTATTTTTGGTGGTGCTTTTGACTAGAGCTAAGTACTGCCTGGGCTTTTTTATCTCTACATGATTATTGGGATATTAAGCTTTACCACCATACCAATTTCCACGTGCTACTTTTGTTAGCGAGATAAAGCGAAGTATTTCCTGAGGTTATTTTGCAGAGGTTTTATCACAACATTGATCATTGGTGTTACATCAATTTCTACATTAATTTTGGTGCTACTTTTGTTCGTGAAATATAGTAATGCTTGCCTGAGGCTGTTTTATACAAGATTTACATTATTTCTTTGTTTATTTTATCTCAACGTCGATCGTTGGGGTATTAAACATACATTTGGTGGAGCTTTCATTAGTCAGATAAAAATTTTGTAGTTCTTGTAGAATAAACAAAAATAGCCCCAGGCCATGTATTGTGATGGGAGCTACACAATTCTCTAACATCATGATGCACTACCCAGTATATAAGTGTGCAAAGTTTCATGTTTACAAGTCCTATCGTTAGCGAGTTACGCTTGTTGAAACGGAAGGACAACAACAATAAGAATAGATGAACCATAGATGAAAGGGACTTTTTATTTATTTAGAACATGTATATACTTAGAAACTAACTATGATTAAAAATGGCATAATTTTGTGCATGGGAAAGATGTTAAAAGTCCAGTAGGCTGCGAACTGCATGATGAAAACCTTACATATATATGGTTTTTGATGGGGATAGACCAGTACTATCGTATTGTGTAATATTATGTGTGTCATGGAGTCTTACATGTACATACATGTATGTGCTATTTGTTTCATTTGGTCAGTGTATCAGAGTCAGATTTGGGTTGTCTGCAGTGTGAGGTTGCCAGTTAGGCAACAACCACTGCAGTTATAAGAGGGAATGGGGGGACAGACTTTTGTCTGGTGATTGTGGCTCAGTGTCTGGTGTGCTGGTTTGCTGGTCATTAGACCTGGGTTTGACTCCAGACAGAAGTTTGTCTTTCCCTCTTGATTGCCTCGGCCTGCATATGTTGACATCAAACTTAATCCATCTTCACCAGGTCAACTAAGAATATTTATTAATCAGTAACAATATTAGTGATAAAGGAGCAAGAGCTGTTGCTGATGGTATGCAGTATTGTACCAGTTGCAGACATTACAGTGAGTTGTATGTAGTACAGTTGTCAGACTTGAGTGCGGCAACATACGTATATACTTATTGTACATGTTGTATACCAGTACATTTGTGTACATGTATTATTTGTATATACCTGACTATGTGTGTATTGTTACCATCTTAGCAACAGCAATATTAGTGATGAAGGAGCAAGAGCTGTTTCTGGTGGTATGAAGTATTGTACCGGTCTGCAGACATTAGAGTGAGTTATAGTACAGTTGTCAATAACTGTAGTCTGGCCACACACTTATTGTACGTATTGTATACTAGAGTAATTGCACAATAATCCGCCAGCACTTGTCAGGTGGCTTTGTAACCAACCACCACACTTCAAGAAACAATTGTCATCAGCACTATGGCTTACTGATTCGTGATGTAGCACTTCTCGGATCGACATACAATGACATTCACAGATCTATATCGGTAAAATTACAGTATTGAATTAGCATTGATTTCGACACTGAATCGATATATATTTACAATTGATGTCGTAACGACACCTAAATAACTTGGTTGTGTAGCTGGCTATAAATGAATTATAGCACCCCTGGTCGGGATGTTGTGGTTTATAAGCTCCCTGGGCCGCTATAACTATATGATATAGGCTTTGTACCTTTGCAAAATAATCACTGATGGTATCAATATTGGCAGATATTGCTTGATTGTTTGAAAGTGGTTGTGGTTTCCAAAGAGTTAGATTAAGATGCCTCTTCAAGAACCGAGGGAAGAACACTTCAAGCCAGCCATTTCATTGGTAAAAGGATGTCCATGACATGCTTCCGCTATCTTGTAGACAGTAGATCGAATGCCATCACAGGCAAGGCCCAGACCCATGTCTACCATATCCACAATGTATTGAACTAACCTTTTCTCTTTGTTTACTGTGAGAAAGGTACAAGGGCATGGCCTACACCTCCTCCACCATCTCACTGTAATGCCTGGCCAACGCAGATAAGCCAATCTACATGCTAGGCATGTTTACTGGCACAGAAAAACTCTCTTAATATTACAGGCATACCCTTGTAATAGCAATGACAGGAAGTGATACATAATAATTGCATAGTCAAGTGACATAATAGTCTCAGTCATTACATTTCCCCACTCTGTATGCGATCGTCCTTGAGTGTGCATCAGTCTCGGGAACGGAGGCGGCCCTTCCACACACCACCCTCCGGTGCCTCATCACTAGTGCCATTGACCTTGTCCCTGGGGTAGCAGTTCTCTACATTTTCTGGACCCTGGCCTGCTTCGTTACGTTCACTCTCAGAAACAGCTTCAGTTGCCTCACCAGAACTGGATGACTGCTTCGCTTCTACTGAACACCCACCAATCTCTGCAGGACATCGTCTGACTCGATGCAATGCTACCCGAATGGGCTGGCAGTTTGGCTTGTAAATTAGCTGGAGGTCAAGCCCACTTGGATAAACTCCAATCACCCGATATGGGCCTTCAAATGGGCAGGCGAGTTTCCGCAGATGGCCAGTCTTTCGTGCAGGCATAAAAAGAAAAACAGGTTCTCCTACAGAGAACTTGGAGGAGTTCTTAAAGCGGTCGTAATACTGTTTTTGCCGCTTCTGGGCTTTCCTCAGACTCTCCTGGGCTCGATCCCAAGCTGAATACATTTCCCTGACAAACACAGACTTATAGTTGTCCATATCCAACAGCTATGCGTCCCGTGGCGGGGACATTACTGTCTCAGTGGGTAGACAGGGGTCTCGTCCGTACAAAAGGAAGAATGGGGATTCTTCTGTAGAAGACTGCATACAGGACTGGTAAGAGAACATGTGGCAGTCTCTCGTCCTGTTCGGTCACTCCAGGGTTGACTGACTTGGTGAGTGTAAGGGTGCGATTAAATCGCTCTACTAAGCTGTCACACTGCGGGTGATAAGCACTGGTATTCACCTTCTCCACACCGAGCATTTCACAGACTCCAAGGACTAGCTTGGAGAGGAATGACGGCCCCCTATCAAAGAGTAAGTTGGTCGGGACCCCATGTTGACTCACAATTCCTTCCACTAGTAGCTTCGCTATCGTAGGAGCTGTTTGGTCTTCGGCTTCTGGCCATTTAGTAAGATAGTCCATAAAGACTATTGCATATTTGTTCCCCATTTGGTCTTAGGCAGTTGAAGTACATCCACTCCCCCAGTGTCGAATGGTCTACCGACTGGTATGGGGGTGAGTCTTGGCCTCACTGGTTTGCTGACATTTCGTGTAGCACAGCGGGTACACGCCCTGCACCAATTGTCCAAGTCCTTCCGCATCCCAGGCCACCAGTAGTGTCGGCCCAATTGGCTATGGATCTTAGCTTGCCGCAAGTGGCTGGAGAATACTCCCTCGTGAGCCTCCAAAAACAATGTATGGCGATCAGTTGGAGGAATAATCTTAAGTGACTTGTCAGACTCAATCCTATAGAGGACTCCATCTCGCAAAGTATATGCAGGCTGGCTCAAGAGGATTTCCCTGGCTCGTTTGTCATCATCCGGCAGTTTCTAACTCTCCAAGTAGTCAATAATGTTGCCGAGTTGTGAATCCCTCCTCTGTCTCTCTCCCAGAGAAACCTCTCCCTCCCCGCTCTGAGTGGGTTCCTCCGGTCTCCTCACAGCTGCAATTACGGGCGGTGTATGTCCCTCTGAATGTCCATCAGGATGTGGCTCCATAGGGTATCGAGACAGAGCATCAGCCCTAGAGATCCGGTTTCCTGGACGATACCGGATATCCAGATCTAGGCCTGAGACTATTATTCCAAAAATTTGTCCGAATATTCTATTCTGCATTTCCTATCCAATGTGCCCATTATTCTTTCACGTTTGCCTATTATTCCCAGGGGTTTGCCAATTATTCTTTTAAAAAAACTTTTACATGTAGACATAAAATTATTACAAATCACGATCATTGTACTGTAACATCACAGAGGATTCAATCAAGTCGTTCAGACTACCGTACTGAGTGTCACTAAAAGATCTCTTAAGGATGGAAAAGACCCTTTCGGCAGCTGCTGAAGATGGCTGCACAACTGCAACCTTTGAGGCAGCTGTTGACCAATATGGCAGTGATCTCACGTGATTCTTCCAGAACATCAAAACGTCGTGTGACGGATCCACATCTTCACATGCAGCGATGTAGTTTGGCAGCTCAGTTTTCAGCTGCTGCAGTTCAAGGTTGTCCAGAAAAGGAAACACACTCAAACTATCCACAGTTTGTGCATCGATGTTCATCTCGTTAACTCTAGCTGGTACAAAGAGGCGGGCGGCCTTGAATGCTTGGAGTGGAATTTTCACTGAATCATTCAGTCTCTGTTGGTAGTACTGAATGGCTGGACTAACCCAGGCTTTTCCATACGCTATCAATTGCTGTTCAGTAACTGAATTGCCAGAACTTAACTCCCTAGATACTGCATTAAGGTTGGGGTAGTTCGCAATATTTACAGCTGCTGTGAGTGCAGAAATACTCTCGTAACACAGAAACACAAGTGGTCCATCACCCTCCAGATTGTAAGTACTGGTGACAAATTGGTGCCCAAAATCAACTATGGTAGCCAGTTCTACCTTTAGAAACACCTTTGCTGGGTCATTCAGCAGAGCAATCAATTTCGATTTAGTTGTATGTGAGAATTCATCATTGCTTTTAACAAAGCTGTCTACATCAGGAAACAGTTCAAACACCTGTTTCATGCACTCCCACTTTGACCACCATCTAGTTGGACAATAGCTTCGGATTGGCCTGCCAATCTTTTCCTTCCAAAGAAGCTTAGCCTTACTGCTATGTCTGAAAAGAGATAACCATGATAGCATAAAATCTGAAAGGGTTGGGACACAAATCTTATCCCCCACCAGATCTAGGGTGTGAGAAAAACACCCAACATCGAGTAGATTGCTGTAGAGTACTTTCATGAACCGCACAGCAACATTGTTCACTGCAGCCCGATCCCTCATACAGGCCAAAAGACAATTGGGCAAAATACCATACTCTCTAGATAGTGTATCCATGACAACTTGAGCAATTTCTTCTCCAGTCATTGATTTCTGAAGAAGTTTCAAGCGAATAAGTCTTTGTTGCATGCTCCATTCCTCATCTGTGTATCGCACCACTATAGCCATAGCTTCACCAAGCCTTGTGGTTCCATCGAATATAACTGACAAGTACTTGTTAGAAATTTCCTTTTTTATGCTTTCTTGCTCTTGTGCAAACACAAAACGTACGAGGTCTGCCATTTGACGTCTGTCAGCAAGCCGCAATGCATTCTCTTCTAACAAAGGACGGAAAAAGTTCAATGGAGGGTGTTCAATGGAGTAGCGGTACGCAAGAAAACACGTAAAACCCGACCCTATAGATTTGTTGATCCTCAGGAAGGGTTTCACCTCTACGGTGTTCTGCCTTCGCAGCTCTAAGTGCTTGTACAATGTCCCTTTCCACAACTTCCTTCCTAGCCAAACGAGCCTTCCCCATCCCGTGCTTATTCGAGCGTATGTGATTGCGCACGACAGTGCTTTTCAACCCAACTTCCTCCCTACAGGCATTACAAAATAGCCTCTTGTTAGCAACAGTTAGGCTCTCGTTCGGGAATTCTTTCACACGCTGGGACGGGCTAACAGATATTGGGTCAAATGAACCATGCCCACGAGCTCTTCGTTTACCTACGGGTGGCGGATTCTTGAGTACTTGACGTTTCGGGCTAAATCCGATGGGGTAGGTTGACGCAGGTTCACCAGGAAAGCCGATTCAGTAGCTACCGATCCACTACTGGTAGTGTCATCGGCAGCACTTTCCCCGGTGCTTGTGCTGCTGCCAGGCTGGGAAGTCGACGCCATCAATACACGTGTCCTGTGTTCGAGTCTGCTCCGTTTCATGACTTGACAATAATAAGCTTACCACGCATGCGCGCGCTACGCACGCGCGCATCGTGCTCTGAGCCTCTGACGCCCGATTATTCTCGGGATTATTCTTATTCCCTGAGCCGCCTATTATTCTTGAAAATATTCGGGAATAATCGGCGCAGGACTATCCAGAGCCAACTCCTGGAGTGCAAGACCCCATCTGGCTAACTTCCCCGAGGGCTGAGGCGTGTTCAATAGTGATTTAAGAGCTTCGTGATGATCTGTGTATATTGTGCACGGATGGCCGTATAGATAGGGACCGAAATGTTTTACGGCACAGACAACACTCAATGCTTCCAGCTTCGATATGCTGTAGTTACACTCATGGGGTTGAAGGGTGCAACTGGTATACGAGAGAGGGCGACTAGTTCCGTCAGGCTGCTTCTGCGATAATACAGCACCAATGCCAGCTCCCGAGGCGTCCGTCTCCAGCAGAAAAGGTTGACCAAATTGAGGACAGGTGTTTCTAGAAGAGTAGACGTGAGTCGTATGAAGGCATTCTGACACTCGTTCGTCCACTCAAATGGAGCGTCCTTTCGTGTGAGAAAGTAGAGAGGCTAGGCAATGGCAGAGAACTTCGGAATGAATCTGTAAGCCCCAGGAACGCACGTAGAGTACGAAGGTCCTTGGGTATGGGGAAGTCCTGAACAGCTCTCACTTTCTCTGGACCTCCTGCGGACACAATGTAGCCAAGAAATCAGACCTCTGACCTCATGAGATGGCACTTCACAGGTTTCAATTTTAATCCAGCCAATGAAAGACGACTGAAGACCTCCCGCAGATTTCCCAAGTGCTCCCCAAAAGTCTGTCCAATGACCAGTATGTCATCCAAGTAGACAACACACTTCTCTCTCGCGATCCCCAATAGCACTCTCTCCATAAGACGCTGCAACGTGGCTGGGGCATTACATAGCCTGAAGGGCGTGAGAGTGAATTCATAAAACATAACATAGCCCAAAGGGCATGACAGTGAATTCATAAAGGCCCCCCGGCATGGTGAAGGCAGTTTTCTCCTGAGATTCCTGGTCTAGACCTACCTGCCAGTATCCAGATGCTAAGTCTAGAGTGCTGAAATACTTAGCGCCAGCCAGCAGGTCCAGGGAGTCGTCAATCCTTGGTAGTGGGAAGACATCCTGCTTTGTCACAGCATTCAGGCATCAGTAATTTACGCAGAATTGGGTCGATCCATCTCTTTTGTCCACTAGGACCGTCCATGGACTGCAGGAAGGAGTAATGACCCCTTCTCTAACAGAAGCTGCTGTTTCACTCATCGCCTACATAAAGGAATGCACTAAAGTGCAGAACCCTCGGCGTATGCGTGTGCGCGAATCCTTGACATAACGCGCGTGAGCGAATGCTGGAAAGGGCACGTGCTATTGCAAGTTGGCTCTGTACACAGCTGGAAGCGCTACAGCTTTGACCGGAGCAGTACCCATGCTTGTAATGCCTCATGCAGTAACCGCTGGTACTTCGCTGTACATCGAACAGGAAAACCTGATCGTGGGTAAGCCAGAGTAGGCTACATCTAATTAGCATATTGGCTCTTTCGCTTGCGTTTCACGCCATAACTCTTGAACGGAGCAGTTTCAAAGAAAACCCCACAAATTTTTTGACCTCTGTTCTCCGCTGAGTACGTGACAGTATTTTCAGGATGAACAGAAGCTCCAGAGGTGAGATGTGACTTAACTGACAGACAGACACACACACACACACACACAGACGACTACCGTAACCCTCGCTGCGCATGCGTGCTGAGGGTTAGAAATGGCATTAAACCAGACAGTAGGACGCAGGTATGTTATTATATACATGTACCTGAGCTGCGAGGTAGACCCTCGTTTTTGAGTAAGAGGACAGCCACATGTAGCCTCTTGTTAGCTCTGGGCAGAGCCTAATACCACCTGTTGTCTTAGGTAGATATGCTCAATATGCTTCCAGCTAATGTCCTGTCCATTCTTCTGTAATTGATAAATGGAAAGGTCACACTGCTACACACTGTACGAAGATATACCCACAACATATGTGTCCTGGGGAATTTGCAAAACAATTCCTAGCTCTCTTGAGAAGAGGTGGAGGATCACAGAAGAAGTAGATATCACAACCCTCAGCAAATGGATTTGAAGTCTTGTAGGTGGGGCTTTCATCACAGAGGCTGCAGATACGACAGAAACGCCGATTAGGGCTGTTGCCATCACTGGTGATCGAGAGTACTGGAAACCCCATGCAGTTTTACAGCATCAAATACCATGTGGTATAGCCTCTCACCACTAAGGCAGTTAGAGGGATACATAGACACAGGAAAAAGGTGAAATGTGCCGAACCATGAACACCAGAACTTGGTTTGCCAACTTTGGTCTTGCACATGCATATCCACTCTTACATGATTCAGTAAGATTCTGCAGATCGTCATTGACACCACTGAGGCTGCATTACCCCACCAGCTCTCCAGTGTACTTTCTAAAGACAAGCCCACTTCAAATCTTCATTTCATCAATGTTCAGGGCAAAGTGCTTTTCTGATGGGCTCATTTCATCTAAGGCAATTGTCCTCCTGATGTACTGAAGGACTTCAAACTGTGGGCCATCCCTAATTGACGTCCAGTGAGTATAGTTTCTGAGAGTTATCTCCAAAGAAAGAGATATTAGCCCACTACCTAATACAGCCCGGTATGCCGATGTCGATGCATACTTCAGATATGGTGCAAACCGAATCAGCAGTGGGTTCCATTGCTGCACCTGCCACCTATCTTTTAGGGAGTTGTACTTCTCCTGTTGATCCCAGAATATCCTTTGGTTAGACCCCTCAGAGAAGCTCTTTACAAGTGGGGAAACATCTGATAGAATGAAAATCATGTCATCTGGGTCCTTCTCAGTTAGTGTCTGTGTGTCAGCTTCAGTTCTGTCCTGCACATCTGCTGTCAGTGCTGTCTGCTCTACCATATGTGTTTGCTCTATCCTGCATGTTTGCTTATAACATTACTGCTACATGTATATATGTCCTACACATCTGCTACTTCTACTTGTCTTCTGTGTCTGCCGTGATCTGACACCCACATGATATTTGTATGCATGCAGTTCACTAATGATAAGGAACTCAATGAAATTTTTTCACTACAAAGTATTTGGATGTCCATTTGGATAATGTCACACATGGCATTCTGGTGCCTTTCTGATCCTTTTAGTACTTTTAGGTTCATAGTAGGACACAACTCCTCTTCTTGATCTTCTCGTAGTACTGTTGCCAGGGGAGTCAGCCAGGTCCTGGTCTTCCTCTAACTCCACTGATACTAATGACAGGGAGTCACCATTGCAAGCTTCCTCCTATCAAGATTCCTCAGAGCATGTTGAAGCCTAATGAACTGGTTTCTCAGCTCCTGGTCGAGCTCCTGGTCAAGCTCCTGGTCATCAATCCCCCAGTTGAGCTCCTAGATCAATCAATCTCCTGGTCAATTTCCTGGTTGAGTTCCTGGTCAATCTCCTGGCTGGGGGTCCTTTGACCAGTGGTGTGAGCTGTTGATGAAGTGGTAGGGCAGACTGTGAAACAGTGAAAGGAGAGAAAAAAGCAATTGTACACTTTTGACTATTATTAAGCCATGCCTGAAAACACCTAACAAAAGCTGAGGTGGTAAACAGTGAGCTTGAGTTACTCTTGTTCCTATAGTTCCTGGAGTTTCCTGAGTTCCCCTGGTTCCTATAGTTCCTAGTGTTCCCTGAGTTCCCCTTTAAGTGATAGTGTGCGTGGTATTCTGGAGTTCCTGAGGCGACTTGGAGCTCTCTTACATGCCAGGTGATAACAACCCCCTTACTTTTGGAAGGTCTAAGAATCTAAAATTCCCCAGTCAAGTGACCAAAGAGCTGCCCTGATATGGGCAGGGCTATGCCGAAGCTTCATATCGCTTTCCCCTAGAAAAATTGCTACTACCTCCATGTTATTCACCTCCATACATGTCCACATAAGGGTGAGTACCTAAATGAGGAAACAGTGAAATAGAGATGCAATATGCCTTGCAAAAGGCAATAAAATTTAACCAGTTGACACTTACAATCAAGAAAAAGACATTTGCCAAGTGCCAGAAAACCACTCACGGAAAAAAGGTGTGCGCAGAGCCAAGCAAACGGCAGACAGCTGTTTTTGGCTTGTTAGCCCTCATCAGTGCCGTGTATGGTTAGTTGCATGCTACATGTAAGTGTAAAGTTCAGCTACATCAAGCTGTTTCCTGCCTGTATATGTGTACATGTTGGGGTCACTGATTCTGAATGGTAGACAGGAGAGTGCAGACCGCAAGGAAGTATGCATTAGTGCCCTTCGAATAAAAGCCATTTTTCTGTCCTCCACTCAAAGACAGTCCGACTTTTACAGATATCAATTTCCCTGTTTCAGTGGGGTTATATGCTATAGCAACCCCAAATGTTTCCTCTATTTGTCGATAATGGCAGGGCATTGCCACTCCCCCCACGAGCAGTATAATGCACTTGTTATATTGTGTTTCATGGTTGTCTCCAATAAACCCACCATTTCTTTGAGGCACCCACCTGATAGTGGTGTCACTATTTGTGGTGTTATCTCAGTCATTGAGACTTTATCTGCTCAGGAAGCTAAACAATCTGACGACCAAATATACAGGGAAATAGAGGGTTCCATCATTTCTCCACTGCTGTTAACATACACATCAGGGGCAAAGCCCAAGTCTCCCCATCGTCTTGTTCGCCAACAATGACGGCAGCTTTCTTGATGGCAATATTATGGCCCTGGGATTGCTTTTATATGAATCGAGTGAGCTCCTGGTCACTCAGTGAGCATGTAAACCCTGTACCAAACGATTTGGTGAGCTGGGCAATAAATCTCCCCCTCTGAGATACGGTACAATAGCAAACTCTGTAGTATAGCAGAAAAGTTTTAAACACAGATTATAGCGTAAATATTTACTGATACACACACAAATAGAATGTAAGTTAAAAGCTAAAATTAACACTGCACTTGTGCACACAGCCATGAATCGTGAATAACTATAGAGGTGAGCAAGTATAGATGGAAAAAAATGAGACAGCCACACCTACATAATTATAGCTACAAAGTCATCTTGCATATACTATGCTCACAGCTGTGTTCCCACATGGTGTCTACCTTTCTCAGAGTCCAATTCTCAAGTGACTTCAGCGTAATATCCAGTCAAATCTCCTGCCTCTACAAGGGTTGTTAACTTAGTGAAAAATCACACCTCAGCTTCTCATCACCTTTTAACTTCCCAGAAGTCCCTGTCTGTGAAGAGAACTCAGCCTAAGAGGAAAAAATAGTCTTTTAGAGGTTAACATAGAGTATTAACATTGGCGGCCAAATGATTAGATAGGGGGACTCATGATGTTAGTATGTGCATGGAAAGTCAGTGGATGACTACCATACTTAACTTCACAATATTACCCAGGCAAAATGGGGAAATATTACTCAGTACTATAGTAGCCTCATTCCCCGGCCTTCTCCATCCACACACACGCTGCACAATAAATTGAATGCGGGGGTGGAAAAATAGAGGGAGAAGGCCTGGTACATTTTCGATTGTTCTACATGCCGCAGGTCAAGTAGAGATGACATATTTCAGTATGGCCTAAGATTTAGAAATAGTCATGTGCTCCCCATGCATCACATGCAAAGGCCTCCTCCGGTTTTTCCACCCCCACATTTGATTGGACTACTATTTGTTCCACCCCCGCATTCAAATGGACTACCATTTGTTTCAAAGCTAAACCTGGTTGAAAAACAACCGCACTAATGAAAATACAGTGTAACTAATACCAACCGTGCACTAACTATCTACCAACCGTGCGCTAACTTACCAACCGTGCATGCTAACGGTAACTGCATGCTAACTAGCAATGCCCCAAGTGCATTATGTCATGACAAGATGGAGGTGGTTTGCTTATGTGCTCGACTGCGTGGTCTTATTCCTCTTTAGAACAGTCAGATTATGTAGTATTTAGGCTAGAACAATGTTGTGATTACGTGGCAACCATGGTCAACAATGCTCTAACTGATAGCCCCCATGCTGAGGTGAGCAGATTTGTGGAGTTGCGATCCATTATCAGCCAGCTACTGATGATGTGGGAAGCTGCGTTTTCCCTGGCTATCATTAAAGATACGTCTTTGGCTTTCATTAAATCGATGCACTGCTCCTGAAATAGGACCACATTCCAAAGAAATCTTGCATCACATTTTATCGAAAACAACATATATATACGCAGGCTCATAACTTTGAAGAGGACTTCTCTGGAAGGCGTTTCACTGCACTCTGTTTAGTTGTAACTTAACTTACAGATAACTCAGTAGGTAGCTTTTTAGTTGACGGTGGTGTGTGCACTGATGAATTGCTCTCCAGACCCCGTTGTTTCAGTTGTTCAACTTCAGACTGATGTATCCGCCTGATGCATTCTTTTACTTGATTTTGTGTCTCTAGTAACATTAAGACCTGGTCAAGCTTTGATTGACTTTTGTCTCAGGAAGAAGAGAAGAAGGGTGACAATGCACGTGATCGAAAACCCATGGCGACTTAGAAGGACCAGCGGCGAAGTGGTATGACGGCGGTAAGCTAGACGAATCAGATTGGCTACCTCCTCTACTATAAAAAGTTCCCCCGTCCATTGTTTCAAAAAGCTACACAAAGCGACGATGCAAAAGATGCAAAACTAAATCAGCTTCCTCTTAATGCGGTATATGTCTGGGATTGCCACGGACTGTCCCGGGATGTCCCATGTCCCCTATCTGACAACTAGTTTACCCCGTCTGAGGAGCAGCCACAGCCCCTCCCCATCAGTAAAGGGGGTGGAGCCGAATGCATGGTGAGGCTCCACCCCCTTTTGATGGGGAGGAGGCTGGGCTCGCGACGAAGACTACGCGGAAGATGATGTGTATAATACTGTATACATATGTATAGATGCATATGATATCCTGGGACATCCCGGGACAGTCCGTGGCATTCCTGGACATACCTCCTTAATGCATAATATATATGCAGTTGTTCACATCATATGAGCGCCTCGCGCGCGCGTTTTCCAAAATGACGGATCGTCACGTACGTTGGTTTTAGCTGTGTGCACAGACTGAACACCCTCAAAGAGAAGAGAAGGATGAGAAGTAATAGGAAAAAGAGAAGACAATCACACATAAAACTACTTGAAGCCAAGTTAAAAGATGAACAAACGCTAAGAACTGAAACAACCAAGAAACTAACATGTACCAAACTATGTCTAGGTGTTTCTGGGAGAGGTGGCAATGGGAGCTGCAAAAGAGAAAAGAGTGTATGGAATGTGAAAACGTACGACTTGGTGGGATTGCCGATGATAAAATTTGTAAGGTAATTAAGATTAATGAGATAGAACCTCACTTGCTTTGCAATCCAGCAAATTATTCTACTGATGAGTCAATGTACGTTGGACGAGGGTCATTTGGGAGAGTTTGTGTTCAGATGTATGGTATGAAGGTAGCTGTAAAAGAATTCTTTCCCCACTCCATTGCAACTGATGTATGCCATGAAGTAAGAGTACTTTCAGTACTCTGCCATCCTTAACTTCTTCCAACTTTCGAGTGAGAGAACATTGCCTCTGGTTGGCCAATAAGCCATAATCACTGAAGAGATGTTACATGGAGAGTTGGGTCAATGGTAATAGTAAATGGAGAGTTGGGCCATACCGGGGCTGTTAGGAGATACCGTGACTCATCTGAGATGAAGTTGATGAGAGGAACATGAGGAAATCTCAATGGAGGTATGTGGTCAGCTCCAGTTGCAAAGCTTAGGAATAGTTCCCAAGTTAATCCTGAACGGTACTTCTCCATCGTCCTCACAAGGTATCTCTCGATCATCTACAGAGAATGCAAGTAATACTGTAATTGCTATAGTCATGACATGTGAATTACATTTTCCACCCAGGCTTGCATGCATCTGAACGTCTTATCCCAGTATACTGTGTAACATTTCATTATAATGCACAACTACCACAAAAACTAACTGCTCAGTGGCATACCTTTGACCACCAAAGAGGTGAGCATCATTTGTAATTTCAAGCATAAGGAGGTGAAGAATTCATGAAGTGGACCACCCACATCAACAGCAGGTTCGCCGATGAATGTGACCGACAAACCCTTAAATGCTGGCCGGCTAAGTGCTCGTTTAGTGTCATTCCAAATATGCTTCCTTCTCACTGGATTACAACTCTGCCTGTCATCAGAGTCTTCAGGGTCAAAGCATGCTCAGAGAGCATGGCTTCCAAAGACAGGTCTTTAGATTTGCTATAAGAAAGAAAAATAGCATTACGAGTTTGTAGACACACAGAGACAAACCCAACTACTGTAACCCTCCTGCGCATGTGTAGCGAGGGTTAATAATAGTTTACACTATGCTGTTTATGTACATACGTACAGTCATTTACAGCCCCATAGCTATAGAGGTCATTAATGTTTTTCTTATACATATCTTCATGATCATGGAATTTTTGTATGTGTCATGTGCAGGTTGTGTAACAAGGTCACTGGGTTTGGGAAGACTAGAGTACAGCAAGCTCAGCAGAAGAGAAAGAAGCTGACTGGGTTTAAAGACTTATATCTGTATACATACATGGGTGTATAGTCTGTATATACGTATGTACACGTACTAGTTGAATGCCGAGCATCTCAATGAACCTGCTGTGATGTGTACATCTCAGATCATTGTCCTATAAAGAAAACACGAAAAAGAGCTTTCCGTTCTTATTGTCAGCTGGGATGCAAAAGAGAGGTTAAAATCACTGTGTGAATACGTGGATCAAAGTTGTCTTGGACTAATGAGTGTAGCAAGGTAACAATGCCCTATGGAAATTGCTGAAGTTAAAATCACTGTGTGGATACGTGGATCAAAGTTGTCTTGGACTAATGAGCCTAGCAAGGCAGTAATGCCCCATGGGTTAAAATCACTGTGTGGATATGTGGATCAAAGTTGTCTTGGACTAATGAGCCTAGCAAGGCAGTAATGCCCCATGGGTTAAAATCACTGTGTGGATACGTGGATCAAAGTTGTCTTGGACTAATGAGCCTAGCAAGGCAGTAATGCCCCATGGGTTAAAATCACTGTGTGGATACGTGGATCAAAGTTGTCTTGGACTAATGAGCCTAGCAAGGCAGTAATGCCCCATGGGTTAAAATCACTGTGTGGATACGTGGATCAAAGTTGTCTTGGACTAATGAGCCTAGCAAGGCAGTAATGTCTTCTAGAAATCACTGTGGCAAAAGTATTAATTTTTGGAGAAGGTTTCTGAGACGATGCTTTGTTATGGACTTTCTTCCCTGCAGAGAAAGAGTGAAGATTGAAACAATGACTTGAATCCAGATGTTTCTATCTGTGGATCTCATAAATGATCTACAGTCAAAACGCCTGGATTCAATTCATTGTTTCAATGAAGGTTACTTTGCTGATAAGCTCATTAACTAACCCCACATCACCATGGCATTTGGCAGTGAAGCTTATTGTTTGAACTTCTCTACTCCTTGAGACAGGAGAGTGAAGTGTCCTGATTAGTGAAGTGTCCTGGGTTACACAATGGGAAACAAAAAGTGTCCTGTTTATCGAAGTGTCTATAATTCAGGGTTGTAATTAAAGGGGTCAGCACACTACAAACAAAATTCATCCGAGAAGAATGACAAATCTTCATTTAGTGTGTTTTGAAAGACAATTACCTAGTTTGAACCCTGCTGTACAATGCTCAAGTAATGCAAGGTACATGTACAAAGGACTCTAGGCAACTCTAGCCAGGAGTTTGAAAACACGTGTCTAGAGACCACGAATATTACATTAGTTATTGGTAAGGGCTGAGTATTTGTTACAGTTGGAGGGAGTTGCCAATTGGCCATGACACAGAGTACAGTCTGGCTGTAAGTCTTTGTATATATCCCCCCACACCCTGGACCAATTACGTACTCTGGGTACAACTTTGTGGTATGCACATGAGATGATAATCATTCCTTTGTGCATACATGATATGTTCTACTGCATTAGTCCGTTCCTTGGCTAAGAATAGACACAGCAAACTGGCCAGAATACTTGTGGTACAACCACAGACTCACATAAATTCAAGCTAAATGGCATCCTGAGCATCCCCCTCATTCCTCTCCCAGACACTCTAATATTCTACAAGAGCCTTCTTGCATTAATCACGTAGCAATATACTGGAACTCCTAATATGAACTGCATGAGGACACCTCCATAAACAGGGCACCTTATGTAATTTCATTTTGTGTGTTCACATAGTACATATTAAAATTGACCATGTTACTTTCGACACTCCGAAATTGTATTGGTAGAGTATAGATTTGTGTGCAGTGAACCATATAATTGTCAAAAACATTCGATGGAAAAAAAAACATCTCTCATTTGGATTGACTTTCCATTGTTATGTCAGCAGCAAAACAAACTTGCTGTGCTGGCTGGCATTAGTGGCCTAGCTGGCTTGCGTTGAGCAGCATGCCCTAATTTGTTTTGTGATTCACACTGAGTAACTGCCTCATTGCCTGATGTATGGTACTTTAATTTTTTAGATGTGTATGAGGAGCGCACACACACACACACACACACACACACACACACACACACACACACACACACACACACACACACACACACACTTTAATTTTTTAGATGTGTATGAGGAGCGCACACACACACACACACACACACACACATACACACACACACACACACACACACACACACACACACACACACACACACACACACACACACACACACTGTAGGCCCTGTGTGCCATGTATTCAAGGCCAACAACATAGAGTGTACGTGACTGCAGGTCAACCAGAAGGGACAGAGCTCCAGGTATGAAACTGGACAAAGAGCACTGTTTCAACCCGCCAAGTGACATAAGCAAACACCTTGACTTTGGTGATCTGTGAATCCTATCAAATGACAAATTGCAGATATATACAATTTTAGCTCCCTTTTTTCACACATTGAGCAATGTCATGTATGCTGTTTCTCACATACACTCATTCATTCATAGCTGTATGTGTAGATATAGTCACTTTGAATCATAGCTAAAGAAATGAAAGCACTAAAGTGCAAACACTCAGCGCTTTAATAGATTTATATCGTTAAAAATAACAGACGCCAAATGGAGGGGTACTGTAGACTGGTAAAAAAGGGGGTACATATGGCATGCAGGAAGACCTCTGTCAGGTAGGGAGTAGACCTGGGCATGTGGTGTCTGTCCCATTGTCTGTATATGGAGTAGAACCTTTAATAATCAGGACACTGTGGCATACCTTGAAAAGTATACATCTAACTCATACACTTGTACATATCACAAAACCCCATTGAAAACCATATATAAGGTTTTCATCACTTTCACTTTCAGTTTGCTACTTACTGGACTTTTGTCAACATATACATTTACATGCAGCAAGACAGGAGACGATGTAATACAACAATACTGTGTTTAATATCTTTTCCTACATCTTTTCACTTGACAGGTTACACTATATAGCCACGAAGAGGTTTAGTGTATCACTCTGAGTGGGTATTTTGTAACTACATTGATATGTCAATGGCTGCACGGGATGGAGTGATGAAAACAAGGATAGACGTACGTGCCAGAGAAACACCTGAAGAGAGGGACAGAAGACAGAACCTACGAAACCATACACTTAGGCTTAGAGCTTTTCTGCATCTGTGCAAGTAGGTGCATATTGAGCAATACGTATATGTTCTGTGTCTATCTGCTCGTGTATTGTTTCACAATTCAGTACATTTAAACAAATTCACTCGCTCACCCCAACAATGCCATGCATTTTCACTAGTATATAGTATACTGTCTTTGATTTATATGGGTGTTGTGGTACAAGCTTGCCAATATTGTTGTATTCCATCATCTCCTGTGTATATCTCCACCTGTTTATTGGCACTAACTACATTCCCTAGCTATATAGGCATGTACATGCGCACTGTAAAAATGGTGGGGTTATTTTCACCCTTGTGGGGTTATTTCAGGTTGCCTATGACAAGTTGTTGATGGAACTGAGACATCCATGCAAGGGCTAAAGTAACCATAACATTTTAGTGTGCATTCCTGTTTTTGGACAGTTATACAAACTATGATTTTTATGAACACTTCAGCTCTTGCATGGTTGTCTCACAACTGTCATAGAGGCAAACCACATAAACATCCTACCATTTTTACAGTGTAAACATTCCTTTTACATATGTAAAAACAAACTTTTCAAGGATCCTTCAAGAAATGTTATACATCGTGTGATTATTTTGGTTACAAGCATGAAAGTTTTTGCTTGAGTCATTTTTTTGGTTTCAGTCACCTTCGGCTGGTATATATAGAGAGAGTATATGTGTAGTTCTATGTTCATGAAAGCAGTATTTGGTTGCACCTGGTAGAGTAGATGGTGGAGTAAATTACACGACACCTGCACTTGTGACGTAGATATGAAAACTCTACTGTGTCTGCTGCTCTTTATTTCAAGAGAGGAACTATATATGGTAACTGGACGACCACCACTGAATGGAAATGGAAATGAACCTTGTCCTCCTTGGCAAGTCAACACTACAGGAAGATGTAAATGTTCCTCAGAAACGATTCATTATACTGTTCAGTGTCAAGATGACCCTTATCAGTTATCCCTACACGAGTGTTACTGCATGACTTACAATCATGAAATGAATGAGTTACATGTTGGTTCTTGTCAGTATAACTGCCATAGAATAACAGGTGGATTTTTCATACAAATTCAAGTCAACACAACTTCTCAAATCAATGAGTTCATGTGTGGTATATACAACAGGCAAGGTCAGTTGTGTGGTAGCTGTGTGACTGGCTGTGCTCCACCAGTCTACTCCTACTACCCCTCCTGTGTCAACTGTACCACTAGCAACTGGGGCAAGTACATGGCAGTCTCCCTTCTTCCAGTCACTGCTTTCTTTGTCTTTGTCATCATATTCAGAGTCAGTGCTACACATCCAAATCTCAATGGATTTATTCTATGCATACAAATATTCATGTGTCCAGCTAACATGAGGATGTTGGCAAAAGAACTTCATTCAAACAAGATATCTGCCACTCAGAGGCCTATAATACAGGCAGCCACGTCATTTTTTGGTATTTGGAACTTGGATTTCATTCGTCAAGTTTACACTCCTTTTTGCCTGCAACCTCACACAAATACTCTCCAAGTCATAGCTCTAGACTACATCATTGCTGTCTACCCTCTCCTACTCATTGTTCTCTCTTACCTGCTGGTCACACTCTATGATCGCAATGTTAAGATCATTGTGTGGCTCTGGAAACCCTTTGTACCTCTCTTCATCAGGTTTCGAAGACAGTGGAAAATCAGAAGCTCACTAGTGGATGCATTTGCTACTTTTCTTCTCCTCTCCTATGTCAAAATTCTCAGTGTATCTGTGGATCTTCTTATGCCTGTACTAGTCTATGATCAGAATGGAAAAACACTACCACGGCTCTACCTCTTCAACCAGGGAGATGTGGCCTTCTTTGGCAGTCACCACCTTCCCTATGCCTGTTTGGCCGTCTTCTTTCTCCTCACCTTCACACTGCTGCCAATGCTGCTGCTCTTCCTCTACCCCTGCTCCTGTTTCCAGGTCTGCCTCAACCGCACTGGCTTCAGATGCCAGTCCCTACACATCTTCATGGACACCTTTCAGGGACACTACAAAGATGGTACCAATGGTACTCGTGACCTCCGATTCTTCTCTGGACTCTACCTCCTCCTCAGAGTTGTAGTGTATACCTCTACGGTGGTGACTTACCAGATAGCCAGCTATGCCTATACCACTAATGTCATTGTTGTGGCAGTTGTCAGTGTGGCACTAGCTCAACCATACAAAAACTACTATTACAACGTTATTGATGCTTCATTGTTGAGCCTGTTAACCATGCTCCATATAACACTGTTACCAATGGTATTTTATCATTCTCGCACAACTGAGTATGGTGTAAGTATCCTTTGGGTCATCCTATCCCTCTTTTTCCCCACATATATCATTGTGCTCTTTTTCTACTGGATGAAAATTTGGAGATTCTTCACACACTGTTGGTATGCACTGCATTGAGGAGATAAACAGAGAGAAATGAGACTATATACTATATTACTAGTACTATGAGTAGTAGTAACAGGAGTAACCAGATTTTCTATCCTTGTGTTAATGGATTAGTTAACACTACCTGCCAGCTGTGCGTAGCTATTTATGACATATGACACGAATTCAATGGGGAGTTGGACATGGTGGAGGATGTCATGGATGAAAAGGTGGGACACCGAGCCAAAGGCATTACTCATGTCAAGGAAGGACATGGCAAGAGGAAGGCTGGCATTGTCAAGAATAGAGCAAATGGCAAAGATGTGTTCCATAGTGCCACTTATGCCAGATATAGAAAGCCATTCTGCAAAGATGGATTAATGATGTTATTTTGTAGGAGAAATTTTCAGGTCTCTTGGCAAGGATTTTATGGAACAGTTTGGAGACCACAGGGGTAAGGGCAATGGTTGGGAGGGGTTATCCCCCTTGGGAATCAAGATAATTTCTGCCTGGTACCATGGGGGTGGACCACTTTGTAAGGTCAGTAGAATCTTGGAGAATACTGTGGCCAAGAAATGGTGAGCGCATGGGATGTTCTTCAGATGGAAGTATGATATCCCGTCAGCACCAGGAGACGACGTTGATGAACATTTTTGGAGAGTAGGATACTTTCAGAGCTTTCTACGATGGGGGATATTATTCACTGAGGGGGGGGGGACATTATTCACTAGAGAATAATGTCAGGGGGGACATATTCACTAGTGAATTCAAAAGTATGGCACGCTATGCGCGCGTTGGAAATTTTGTGACGTGCCACGCCCACTTTTCGGCTAGAGCCTACGTAGCTACCTTCGAGGTAGCATTTACCGTGTTTAGCGATCCGTTTAGCAACTCCGTCAAGGTGAGTGTTAGACCACATGCACGCACGCTACTTTTATATGCCAGGGAAGTTGTGATGCTGTAGCTGCATAAGTTTAGTCAAGCGTGTATGCGTAAAATGCACTCGGCTGGGGGGGTCCAGGGTTGCGCGGGGACGCATGCGCACTGACCGGTCGGTTGATGATGTACTAGGAGAATGCAAAGCGCATTTGGGCGAGCGCAACGAGCGGAAGAGGCAAGGCCGGCTACGTTTGCGCGTTGCGCGGGGACGCATGTGCACTGACCGGTCGGTTGATGAGAATGCAAAGCATTTGTGGGCGAGCGCAACGAGCGGAAGATCGAGGCAAGGCCGGCTACGTTTGCGCGTTGCGCGGGGACGCATGCGCACTGACCGGTCAGTTGACATGATGAGAATGCAAAGCATTTGTGGCCCCGTGGGCGAGCGCAACGAGCGGAAGAGGCAAGGCCGGCTACGTTTGCGCGTTGCGCGGGGACGCATGTGCACTGACCGCGGTCGGTTGATGACATATAAACATACAAACAAAATTGCCATTGAGTTCACTAGTACGGGCTCGCTGCGCTCGCCCAATAAGCATACATACATACATACATACATACATACATACATACATACATACATACATACATACATACATACATACATACATAATCGGCATTGAGTTCACTAGTACGGGCTCGCTGCGCTCGCCCAATAATATATCTAAACATAGATCATTATTTTTCATCTTCAGGCTTGACCCAACTAAGTCAAAAGCTTAATATATACTAGGAGAATGCAAAGCATTTGTGGGCGAGTGCAACGAGCGGAAGAGGCAAGGCCGGCTACGTTTGCGCGTTGCGCGGGGACGCATGCACACTGACCGCGGTCGGTTGATGACATACTAGGAGAATGCAAAGCATTTGTGGGAGAGCGCAACGAGCGAAGAGGCAAGGCCGGCTACGTTTGCGCGTTGCGCGGGGACGCATGCGTACTGACCGCGGTCGGTTGATGACATATAAACATACAAACAAAATTGCAATTGAGTTCACTAGTACGAGCTCGCTGCGCTCGCCCAACTAGGAGAATGCAAAGCATTTGTGGGCGAGCGCAACGAGCGGAAGAGGCAAGGCCGGCTACGTTTGCGCGTTGCACGGGGACGCATGCGCACTGACCGGTCGGTTGATGACATACATACATACATACATACATACATACATACATACATACATACATACATACATACATACATACATACATACATACATACACTAAAGGAGGCAAGGCCGGCTACGTTTGCGCGTTGCGCGGGGACGCATGCGCACTGACCGCGGTCGGTTGATGACATATACACCGGATTTCAGGTCCGTTGTCGTTCGTTTTCCAGTGACGGCTGCACATGCGCATTAGGCTAACCGTATTTGCTCTCATCTATAGGCAGATAGCAGAGTGTGTCAGTCAGAGTATACTGTAAAAGGGCTACTCAACCTGCTAAGGGCGATTCACCACTGGATACAAAAGCGTTCCAACTGCAAGGCGAATGAAATGCACTTGTAAAGTGCGTAACCCTCGCGCAGTTATGACTACCAAGAAAATATATTAGAGCTCCTGACTCTCTTCGTGCTCTGCACATACTTGTAGCCACTACATGACTATCTAACAGCAAGTCGTGCGGTTTCGATCTCCAATTAATGCGCACCTTCAGGTATAAAACGCTTTAACCGGTCTCTTCTTTCCGCTCCAAACGTCAACTGTGCCGAGCGCTAATGCTACTTCTTCATATCTCCAAGTTTGGTGCTTATAGCAGCCACGGTGTACGAGAAAACCTGTTTACAGATACACTTCTGACGATACAGCTCCTGACTTCCTATTACGAAGTAGCAATACTGCTTGTCAATATACCCATGTTTGGCTATCACAACAATCACGGTTCACGAAAATCGGCAATTTACCGCTTTTCTTCAACAACGCAGGTCCGGTCTCTTCTTTCCGCTCCAAACGTCAACTGTGCCGAGCGCTAATGCTACTTCTTCATATCTCCAAGTTTGGTGCTTATAGCAGCCACGGTGTACGAGAAAACCTGTTTACAGACAGACAGACACACACACACACACACACACACACACACACACACACACACACACACACACACACACACACACACACACACACACACACACTCACACACACACACACACACACACACACACACACACACACACACACACACACACCAACTACAATAACCCTCCTGCACATGCGCGAGGGTTAATAACACTAGCAGTTTGATGCGCATGCGCGGCATCATTTGGGACAAACATCCGTGTAAACATACAAACAAAATTGCCATTGAGTTCACTAGTACGGGCTGGCTGCGCTCGCCCAATAATCGGCATTGAGTTCACTAGTACGGGCTCGCTGCGCTCGCCCAATTATACAGGCCTTGTTAGACCGAAAGGTGGGAGTACCGCTATCTTCAGAATTCAATGTGGAGTTTTTCAGGGTGACACTATCACCCCTCATCTTTCTGCTAGCATTCAATCCGCTCATTGAACTCTGCTCCACACTCTCAAGTTGTGGATTCAGCCTGAAGCTTCCCATTCCAGATTCAAGTGGTCTCCCTCCCGTCAATACAGCCATCTATGTTGAATGGAATGAAGTGCTTCCTCTGATGAACCTGCTGGTTGGTATTATTCGATTGTCAAGAGTACCTTCTTGACGGCCAAGCCCAAAATCGAGTATGCAGACCATGCTTCTGAAACACTTGACCTTAATTAATTATTAATAAGGTTTACGGGTACGTAATGATCTAATTAAATATTCATAAAATAGCAACGTTTGTCACCGCCAAACTCATGGAACAATAATAGAAATATCTATATCACTGAAAGGCCTGATAGTTACTCTTTTCCGCCAGCAGCTAGAATAATGTCTGCCTGGTTGGAGTTAGACGCAGCACGCATTCAAGTTGGGACCGCAAATAGAAGAATTTCTACGTCAACTTTTGAGCTACATGGATCCGTCAGAAGTGTTTACGCTGTTGAATCTTATTATACGAATCCTAGGGCAGGGCTTGAGTGAAAGAAATATTGAAAAGGCCCTTAGAGAGTATATAGCTGGAACGAGCTGGAACGGCTGAAGTGACGCGGAAAATTCACGCGAAGTTAGGAATGCGAGGTCAGTACTCCACCAACATATTTCTAAAATCAGTAAGTCTTCACTCAGGCCCTACAAGGATGCCTGTACTTCCTTTAGAGGCTGCTGTTTCCATTGTTGCGTCTGCTACTTCTTGAGAAATTGACGTAGAAATTCTGTTATTCGGCATCACTTTCTTCGGTGCGTGCCCCTCTAACTCCAGACCAAGCAGACATTATTTTAGCTGCTACTGGAGAAGAGCACTCTCAAAGCTTTCAGTGAAATAGATTTGTCCTTCGTTGGTCAAGCAGTTTGGCTGGTACACCTGTAGCTGTTTTATGAATATTTAATTAGGTCAATGCGTACCCGTAACCTTAAAGCTATCCACTGGGTACACACCAGAAAGAGCCAAAAAGCATACATACCTTTCTCCACCAATCCTAAATTCCCACTGAAAAAATCCACCAGGAAGCAAAGGCAATCAAAACCTGGTCATTTGTACCACACACTGTCAAGGGCTTTGCTGATGACATTACAGTCATTTCTCCCAGTATTTCAGCCCACAGTTCTGCACTCAAAACAAAACAATAGACCAAAACGCTTCCAGTCTGGACCTCCACCTTAAACCTGAGAAATGTATATCGTTTCTTTATGATGGGAAAGTCACTGAGAAAAGATCTACTCTATACCTCTGTCTCATGGTTCTACCTGTAAAGTAAATTACTGTCTGCTATAAAGAATATTGATAACAGACCCATTCGAGGGGAATTCAAAATTTGGATTCTCAAGAACTACCTTGCTCCTTCTCTCCAGTTCCTGCTAATGGTAGACCCTGATATCAGAAAGTGCCCTAGCCTCACTCCAACATAAGCTCACCAAGTTTATTAAGAGATGGCTCAATCTGCCTCAATATTGTACACTAGCAGCAGTGTACCATTCAGAGGTTCTCAATCTTCTATTTCTCCCTCAATGCAGGGAACGAGCAAAGTGTCAATGGTTAGTGCTTTGGAGTTCGCTAGCGACCCCACCATCAAAGAGTGCCCAGAGTTTCTAAAACGGATTGACATACCAACGCACAATCCTTGAATTAGCCTGTGAATCAATCTCTTCTACCACCAAGACAGCCATTAAACAGAAAGCTAAGCAGATCCTCCACCATCATCAGACTGAGTTCTGGAACTCTACCCTTGCTCCCTAGTGGTTCAGTCCAAATTGAAGGACATCATTCTCCTAGAACCCCAATCATGGACATGGAATTGCCTTCAAACTGGACTGCCTGGTGGCCAACTGACATTCCTCCTATGGGCTGGAGCAGATTGTTTTTCCAACACCCCTCAATCTCCGACACTGGCACTATAGAGTCTGCAACAAATGCCCTCTATGCAATTCTCCCACACCCATGTCAGCTCATATCTAGCTTGAATGGATGCCAGGAAGCCCTTATACAGGGCTGATACACATGGAGACATGACTCAGTTTTGAACTGTCTTCTCTCTAGTGCCCAAAAGGAGTTACCTGCAACTGCCCATCTGTTTGGTGATATCCCTACATGGATAGCAACAATTCTGACCAACATCAGCACCACCCTGGCAAGACCAGACATTGTCCTGATAGAAGATTTATTTATCTGTCAACCTCTTAGAACTCACTGTCCCTACCAACACCAATTAAGTTCTACTAGCTGCCAGGAAGAGGAAATCAGAAAAACCATTGTACCTTCAACTGGTCAGTGACCTGGAAGACTGAGGCCCCTCAGTCTCTGTCAAAACATTGGAAATTGGATCTCTGGATCATTACACACTGTGTGCTGTGAAATGTCTAACCCGTACTTTCAGTATGTCCAAAAAAACATCCCTCTGAATGGTCTAAAATTTCGGTTGCATGTTCCTACCACATATTTAACCTGAGAAACTCACTGAGTTGGGACTCAAATAAACCCTTTTACACTTTGTAGCTATATTCTCTTGTTTTTGTTTCAGTGTATCTTGTTTTGTCATAGCCTACTAGATGCCTTGCCAAGCTCTTCCTTTTGGAGCTAGGCTAACTTGTGTCCTAGGCTGTCCTATTAATTAATTAATGTGTTATTGTACTTTTACAAATGAAGTTATTGTACTTTAACAAATGAAGGTTTTTCTCTCTAAGATTAAGGCAGCGCTAAGGCACTTGGAAGTCCTCATACCCAGGCCGCGGGGAGCCCGGAGGGGATGACCGGACTAGGTCACGTAGCTGACCGAGGTATGTGTAAAGTATAACCACTAGCCCTAAAATGCAGGGCTATGATCAGTTTAGGGCTAGTGGTTAGAGTTTATATACCTCAGTCACGCAGCCTGATCAGTCAGCTAGCTGCATTTTAGGGGGGACATTATTCACCGGTGAATAATGCCCCCCCCCCCCCATCAGAAATACCATAGCAGATGAACTACAGTTTTCTAGAATCTTATGGGGGACATTATTCACCAAGTCCAAGGCCAAGGGGGACATATTCACTATATTAATACTGTCCGGGGGGGAGGGACTATTACACGGAAGTGTAATTCAGAATTGATACGCGGCCGCGGATCAGATTCACGAGATTAGTCCCCACCACGAAAGTTCACACCTAAAAAACACACCCCAAATATGGCTGAAGATGAGAACGAAGACAGAAGAGATGGCATGAAAGATGGCTGGCAACCTACAGGGAGGCGTGGTGCATGCTGCTTTTCTCATGATGGGGCTGTATATGTGTTCCAAGGATACGAGGGCGGATTTCCATTCCTCGCAGAACCCATGCTTTATCGTTTCGTGCTCGGGAAAGGACGGTGGGAAGCTGTCAGAGTCAACAATTATCCAGCGATGAGCAGCGTTGTATCAGGAGCGTGCTGTTGCTTGTTGGGTGAGCAAAATAACGAACGAGTAGTAACGTTTGGCGGCTGGATCAACGGTGAGCGAGTGGCAGATGTTCATACACTTGACCTCTGTAATACGGCTTGGAGTAAGTGTGCCGTAGTCAATCCGGCAGAAGGCCCTTTGTTGAAAGACAAAGCTGGAATAATACCTTATGGTAGTAACATGGTGTGTGTAGTGGGTGGTTATGGCCACCCATGTGAGGAACTTGTAATGGCAGGAATCTATGGACAGGCAGGTGCAGAATACCATTGGGACCATATCAATGGCTTGTGCTGGACAAATGAAGTCCATCTTTTTCATCTCAGTACAGGCAAATGGATCAACCCACAGATCTCTGGCCAACGTCCACCTCCGTGTGCAGCATTTTCCCTAACAATGGCTGATAACTGCCGGGCTGTTTTGTTTGGAGGTCGTCAGAGAGAGATGAGAGTCAATCATGTCTATATTCTACACCTGGATACCTGGCACTGGGAAGGAGTGTTTCTTCCATCATCTCCTGCTGAACCTTGGCCATCTGCACGGTCATTTCACACCACATGTTCCCTCACCGAACCTTCCCTTATAACAAACATCCCATCTTCACAAGTAACCCACCGCAGTAAGAATAGATTTGATTGGCTGCCATGTCCTCCTCCTGATCTATTGCCCTCCTGTTCACCCTCTGTCTTGTGTCCCCGCCTACTGGTACTGTGGGGTATGGATAATGTTGGAGACCCAGTACCAGACTGTTGGCTCCTAGAACTAGACCCCATTACTTGGAGGAGAATTGCTATACCTGACTCTGTACAATGTCAACCTCGGCTCTGGCATGTGGCTGGTGTGTACCACCAAACACCTACAGAAGCAAGCGTGGTTGTGTTTGGTGGATCTAAACGAAATTTGTTCACTGAATCAGGACAGAGTATTAGTGAGACAGTAGTGTTTGAGTGTGGGGTGTCTAGCCTGTACTCTCTCTGTGTGCGTTATTTGTCTTTGCTACCAGATTCTGTGTTAGCAGTTTTGCCCTCTGTTTTACCCACACATATTGCACAGGAGATAGAACAGAAGGTAACTGCTAACAGAAACTATTGTCATTTTTCTCCTATCAGATTATAATATTCATGTCTCAAAAATACTAGTATGACTGTGCAAGTACTGAAAAAATACTGAAAATCCTTTGTTGACTAGGAGGTGACATCTAAGCTATTTATTTAAAATACTAGTCAGAGATTACTTAAAGAGACACCTAATGTTTTGATTGTGGCTACTGTTCTCAGTGGTGAGCTCACTCAAGTACAAAAATCAGGTAGTGATGAATGTTTATACAGAATGGAATGCAAAAATGTCAATGTAGCCAGGAAGTTGGGAGAGAGTGAGAAAAGAAAAAGTGAAGAATGTGAAAATTCTCATTACGTGGGAGGCAGAAGGATTCCTCACTCTCTTGCGGTTTGTAGTCCTATATCCCTACATCTATATACTAAAAAAGGGTTACGCATGTTATTGTTGGATGCTATCATCTCCTGCCTTTGCACCTTGCTTTTTGGCACTTCCATCCCTACATCCTTCCCAAACTTTAGCGAAAATGTTTTTACTCTTATATAATCAGTTCATTAACACGCTGAGGGTTTGCACTTTAGTGCATGACACGCAACTCCTAGCGACGGCCCACTCAGGGACACATACAAAAGACATAAAATAGATACACAAGAGCATGACACCAGATGCCCAGCCTTGAGAACTGGGTATGGTGGTTGTACATACCTTTGACCTGATCATCAATTTAACTGAAAGAACTACGGGGATTAAATTTGGGGTCTCAAAGTGACATGTTAAACCAAACCTACTACTTTCTGAGGTAAAACAAATTCTATTTGTATACAAGATTTATTTTGTGTACCAACTAACTAATGTACTTGTTAAACCGCAGTCCAATAGTCCGGCCAGGGGAGTGATGACTTTGGAAGGGCAATTCCAAGTGCAGGATTGTGACAATGTTTGAAAAATTGAGTCATGTTTCTTTACAATGTGGTTATGTAATTCTGCTACTCTGCTTCTTCAGAATTCAAAGCAGGTTTTTTCACTCTTTTTATATGCTATCTGCTAGAGTGTGTATTTTCATGAACTGTATCTAATACTGTGTACCATAAATTTAGGTGCTGGGATCATGGTGGCTGGAGACCCAGTGGACACATAGGTCAGAGTACAATGTATATCATTGTAAGTTAGGTCAGAAATGGTGGAAGCCACCTGTTGTAGTGGAGAGGATGAAGATGTAATATTGAAGTGAAGATCAGTAACCTACCATTGAATCCAGTGGGGTACAATCCAACATTGAAGAAAAATGTGTTGTTATTAATTTCAGGAATGGTACCAGTGTATATGCCCTGACTTGTAGCTGGGAGTGATGAAGACTGTAATATAGTTACAAGGCGAAGGGCACCAGGACGACCATACGGGTTATTAACCATCCAGACACTAAGAATAGTATTAGCAGGCCATGTATATCCATCTAGTCCAGTGATCACTCCCACACCAGACTCACTGGAGCTAGAGATAAAGTTGACTGAAGTGCTATTACTAGCACTCAGTATGAGTCCTGATTAAATTGAGGAGCAGCTTTATTAGCATTAGTCTCCTGGATGAAGGATGGTCTCCTTCTCACCACTGATGGCTCCACTGGCTACACTAGACTGTCACTAACAGATTCTCATCCACATACTCCAATGTACTGACAGTCAGTGAGACAGCCATTGGTGATGCATATACCTGTAATGTCACTAATGACTTGGGATCAGATACCAGAGAAGTTGTAGTTGTTGGTAAGTGATGAATTGTGTTCTATATCTATCCCCCTCCTGTCGAAACAGAGTAAATTTCAATACGTTTGATTTTTCCAAAGCTGATTTTGATGGACTTGCTGACTATTTGCTGGATTTTGACTTCAGTACTTGTTTTAAGTCCAACAATATAGAGTTTATTTGGTCAATAATTAGACAATCAATTAGACAATCAATTATTACAGCCATGCATCTTTTCATCCCAAAAGCGAGACTGAAACAAAAGCAGCCCATGTGATTTACTTCTGATATAAGACACCATTTAAACCGTATTCGTACTTTAAAAAGGATATATAAGAAATATCCTGCTGCTAGAAATTTATCCAGGTTACAGTCGTGTGAATTTGAACTTCAAAGCAGGTTTATTGCTGCCAAAACTAATTTTGAATCTAATTTAATACAATATACCTCTCATTGTAATATCTCAAGGATTTACAAGTATATTGACAATATCACAGGTTACAGCTCTATACCATCCATAATATTCCTAGATTCCTTTGAGGCTGTCACTAATCATGAAAAAGCTAACTTGTTCAATTCATATTTTCATTCTGTTTTTACTAAAAGCTCTATTCACTTGCCTGACAATGGATTGCTATCATTACCTCCATCCTGTCTAAGTGATATATTTATTGATGACTCAGATGTGTTTTCAACCCTCCATTCTTTAAATCTAACTAAGTCTATGGGAATTGACAATATTGGTCCCAAAATATTGAAGTGCTCAGCTCTTGCTCTCTATCAGCCCCTTCACCATCTGTTTATATCCTGTCTTTCACAACATTGCATTCCCAATGAGTGGCGAATTCACCTAATTGTACCCATCCACAAGTCTGGAGATAAATCTTCTGTTAAAAACTATAGGCCGATATCGCTACTGTGTTCGATCTCTAAGGTACTCGAGAAAATAGTATATGATAAGATTATTGACTTTGTTGCTAGTCGTGTTACCATAGCACAGTGCGGATTTTTGCAAAATCATTCTACTTTACACCAGTTACTGCTGTTCTTAAAGAAAATTTTTGAAGGTTTCAAGATTAACTCTCTAACTGATGTCGTTTACCTGGATTTCAGAAAAGCATTTGATAGTGTTGCACATAATGAACTGTTAGCCAAATTATGGCATTTTGGCATAACTGGAAATCTGTGGAAATGGTTTTGTGGATATCTTTCGTCAAGAATGCAATGTGTTAAACTGGATGGCATTTTATCTCACCCCTTACCAGTAGTTTCTGGAGTTCCACAAGGAAGTATTCTTGGTCCTCCCTTATTTCTTATTTTCATCAACGATATTCCGGAAACTGTAACATCTTCTGATTTACTTCTTTTTGCAAGTGTTTTAAAACTATTGGAAATCCTTCTGATTGTCATTCCTTACAGCAAGATTTACAACAACTTTCTGATTGGAGTCATCTGTGGAATTTACACTTTAATGAAAAGAAATGTGTTTGCATCCATTTCTCAACTAAAGCACCAACCACCTATCAATATTGCATCAACAAAGTACCTGTGAATGTCCAAATACAACACCAGGATCTCGGTATTATTATGTCTTCTGATCTAAGTTGGGATGAACATTACAAGTGTCTATTGGCACGTGCATACAATTCTCTGAATCTTATACGTCGCATTTTCCGTGCTCCTCACTGCTCGCTGAATAAGAAGATTCTTTATTTATCTCTTGTGAGATCTAAGCTGATGTATGGATCGCCTATCTGGAGACCAAACCTAATTAAATACATAAGAGCTCTTGAACGTCTCCAAAGGAGAGCAACCAAGTACATCCTGAATGACTACTCCACTGACTACAAGGCTCGACTCATTGAACTCCATATCCTGCCTCTTATGATGCAGTTTGAGATTAATGACCTACTTTTCTTTCTGAGGTGTATTCAAAACCCTACTAAAGCATTTGATATTCATCATTATGTAGAATTCTGTACTGGTTCAACAAGGTCTTCTACTTCTTTTAAATTGAAACATTCTGTATCTAAACTTAGTTCTGTCAACAGCTTTTATCTCAATAGACTGCCTCGACTATGGAACTCTATACCTGTAATTGATTTGAACAAGTCCTATTCTGCCATCAAGTATTCTCTGAAGCAGTTTTTCTGGAATCAATTCGTCTCGACATTTGACCCTGATAAGCCATGCTCCTACCACTTTCTGTGCCCTTGCTGTAATTAAATGCTCGCAACTTCCTATTATTTGTAATTTTGAGTATTTGTAGTTTCTTTTGTTGTTATGTAGTACTTGTGGCTGTTGGTTTCATGGGCCAACAGACCATCAATGTAGTAAGCACTTTTGTATCATCCACAATAATGAGTCATCACCTTTATATCTTTACTACATTGTAAAGCATAATAATAATAATAATAATAATAATAATAATAATAATAATAATAATAATAATAATAATAATAATAATAATAAAGTTTACTCACAAAATTCATGTTAACAGGTGTCACAACATCTGGTCTGGAGGTGCCTCTGAGAGTAGGCCAGCAGTCTCCCACCCTCACCTGTAGAACTAATATACTAGTATCCTCTATTGAGTGAAGAAAGCAGTCATCATTTGTGTTGGCCAGTGCTACAAACCAAACAGTGCTGGAGTATACCATCCAAGAGCGGTATGTGTTAGATACCTACCATGGACAGCAGTATACATGTGAGGCTGTGGGTACAGCTAATGATGGAGCTACTACTATGTATGTTGAGATACAAGTAGTAAGTAAGTACCATCCAATAGTAGTATGGAGCCAGGCTCACCAGATGGAAAGGGTGTGGCCATTGCAACCACTGCCAACACAGCCTATGGGGTGACATAGCATGGAGGGAGACTAGAGGATGAGTATGAACTGGTCAGCAGCCCTCCTGAGAGCCCCCCTGGGGGATATGTCAATGTGGTCCTCTCACTACATCCTCCCTCCCATCAACCTCTCCCCCCACCTGTGACCACATCCACTCCAGAGAATGGAGTAGGAGAAAGGCTGTGTATGAGCCCATTCCTGGGGACAAGTGATACCCTGCAATATATGGACCAGTGCGATGTAGTGACTGTAGGTTGTCTGGACACACTTCCCTCATCTGATACAAGTACATATGTATACAATACATGTGGTATAGCTATAATGTGGGTATCGACAGGTGCTGACGCATGATTGTGTGTCTTCAATGTTATTGTAATAGGGCAGAGAGTATCTTTGATTGTTTTTGACAGTATGCATACCATTATATGCATGCTCAATAAAGGTGGAGAATATAATAGTTGTTCCATGGTGTGACAGGGAGGTATAGGACATGGTAGTCACATTGCAGGTCAATCCACTCATAACCATGGAATTAAGAGGCTCTGGAGAGATATAAATACTGCTGACCTACCATGAGTTACATGGAAAGAAAGGGAATATGAGATACAGAAGACAAGCTAAACCTGATTGTCTTGCATTGTGTATTTCTACCTGTGATGAATCGGTTATTGGAATCTTTCACTTACACATGGAAATCAACATCCAATTCAGACAAAGCAAGTGTGATTAATAAGAAGTTAAAACAAAGGTTACCATCTTCTTGACATTGTTGATCCCACCCCTGAAGATTTAAGCAACTTCAGAATTGATCCCTGTGGGCCTGTGGAACCCACAGTAGCTATTCCTGACACTATATGTCTTTTGAGTGGGACTACCAATTAACGTTTCTTTGATTGTCTTCATCTAATGCATAGTGATCCTACTCCTTGGAGTGGTTATATGGCATTAGCAAGCTAAAAGGTTGCTAATGCATAACATGAAATTGAAGTTCACACAATAGCTTCATGAAAACATGAGAAACAAGTACACAATTTTTTGTGATCCTGGAATAATGGAGACTAGGTATGAATTAGGGCATTGTAAATTGCTTAGAACCTATCATCAGACATAACCCACTTTCAAAAGACTGGGAATTTGAGTCATTCCAGAGTGTGAAGCTTGTTTGGAGTGAGAGGAAATCTGAGTTATTCCAGAGTGTGAGGCTGGCTCTGAGTGAGATGAACCTAGCTGGGTAATTCAGGAGTGTAAGGCTGGCTTGGAGTGTGAGGGAACCTGGAGTGTGAGGCTGGCTTGGAGTGTAAGAGAACCTAGCCTTCCAGAATTTGAGGCTGGCTTGGAGTGTGGGGAAACCTGGGTCCTTCCAGAATGTGAGGCTGGTTGGAGTGTGGGGAACCTGAGTCATTCCGGAGTGTGAGGCTGGCTTGGAGTGTGAGGGAACCTAGTCCTTCCAAAATGTGAGGCTGGCTTGGAGTGTGAGGGAACCTGGATCCTTCCAGAATGTGAGGCTGGCTTGGAGTGTAGGGGAACCTGGGTCCTTCCAGAATGTGAGGCTGGCTTGGAGTGTGGGTCCTTTCAGAATGTGAGGCTAGTTAGAGTGTGGGGAATCTGAGTCATTCTGGAGTGTGAGGCTGGCTTGGAGTGTGAGGGAACCTGGGTCCTTCCAGAATGTGAGGCTGGCTTGGAGTGTGGGTCCTTCTGTGGGGAATTTGAGTCATTCCAGAGTGTGAGGCTGGCTTGGAGTGTGAGGGAACCTGGGTCCTTCCAGAATGTAAGGGTGGCTTGGAGTGTGGGGAACAAATACTGATCGGACAACTATATATTGCCTTGGTAAGACCACATCTAGAATATGTCTGCCAAGTGTGGAACCATCATGTAATGAGAGAAAAGAAAGCTTGAGAAAGTACAAAAATTTGCAATTATGTGTTATAAGCATGGAACGCATGGAAGTTATACAGATCTGCTATCATACTTCAACATCCTAACACTAGAAAATCGCAGACTGTATCTAATTATATATGTGTGTCATGTACTGTATTATTCATAAACTCGTTCGCTTTTATCCGAATGTTTGTGTACCTAAACAGTTATGTGCTTTGTGCTCATCACAAGGTTACCAGTTTATTTAACCATTTGCTAAAACTAATGCTTTTCTGTATTCTTTTGTACCATCCATGTGTTCAGCTTGGAATGCTCTTCATGCAGATATTATCTCATCATCTCCTTCATTGCCATCATTCAAACATTCACTGTTGTCGTACATGTTTAAATGGGCATGAGTTGTGAAGTACTTTGCATTCACAATTTGTATGGATAGACACTAAAATAACCAGTGGATCCAGCAGAACCAGTGGACCTAGAAAGAACCAGTGTGACCAGTGGAACTTGCAGAACCCACAGTGGAAATAGAAGAACCAATGGAATCAGCAGAACCAGTGGAACTAGAAGAATCAAAGGAACCAGCAGAACCAGTGGAACTGGCAGATCACCAGTGAACTTGAAGGTCATTCTGACATAGCAAATGTGATTTTTTAAATAATTAATGCATACAGATGCAAAGGATATAAAATAGCAATTATAGGCTAGTACTATTTATTATGTAAAAAAATACTCCTGCTCATGTGTGGACTATGCATTACATTGCACTGCGTGCAAACATGTACATCTGGTCGACATGCATGATAACCTCAGCTTTAGCACCAGGAATAGGGGGAATTCCATAAGCTTCTTATGGACACTGTTAACTTGCAAAATATTCAAACATCGTCTTGCTCTTGACATGCATCATTAGAAAAGATGCGTGAAGCAGTTTTGTGTAACCTCAACTTGATTTCTTATTAACTCATTGATAAAGTTAACTAAGAGTTGCATCCGATCATCTTCAGAGTGCAGTGAGCATGATCAAAGCCACAAGCAGTTCTGCTCCCTCCCAAACCATTCCAGCCTGGAAAAGGCAATGCAATTACAACCACGGTATTTCTCCACAAGAAAAAAGGAACTAAAACCTGCCACATATGCAAGTAACTGAAGCATTACAATTCATGAATTAGTCATTGGAATGTAGTACTGTTTGTCTAAAGATGGGCAAAGATGAGGGCATGGAAGTCAACTTGATGCTTGTGTACCTAGACAGGGGCGGATCCAGGGTTTTCAGATGGGGGGTTCTTTATACTAAGGGCGCGCGCGAAGCGCGGCAAAAATGTTTGGTGACCACGCCCGCTTTTAAACCACGCCGTTTTTATTAAACCTAGCGCTAGCTAGCTCCACCCTTAGAAAAATTCAACAGATTACTAATTTCACCGAATACACTGGTCGCGATATGGATATTATACAGTAGCCAAACAAGACTGGCACGCAAGCACTGAGTGTCAAACACGAACCAGTAAGTCTAATAAATCAGTAAATAGGGGGGTTCGTTCGCACCCAACGAACCTCCCCTAGATCCGCCGCTACTAGACACGTTCAGCAATCACAATCTTTGCGCAAAGCTGCCTTGGCAATGGGTTCATCTATCTTTGTTTTAAAAAGGCGGTCTGTCTGTCATGTCTGCATGGCATGCAATAGACAACGTTACAGGTATGTGCAGCCAAGTACGCTGCTGGCTCGATCCCACGGCCAGGCCGCAGCGCTGTGTGAAAGTCGCGGCTAGTTGTTCGTACGACCTTTGCCCTTTGCCGTTTCTAAACGTAAACAAGGGCGTGGCAGGTCAGCTACGCCCCTTTTCTGAGAGTCTGCACCTTCCGTCCTGCCCATCTAGCAAGATGTCGTCTGTACACGAAGAGGATTTCGGGCAGATAGTCAATGCTCCAAATGCTGCAACTGGTCGACCAAGCTCTGCGCGGCTTATGAAGCCGACTCCTGTCACTGTGTCCGGAATTTCGTTTGTGTCCACATTGTGGCTCATCTTCACCCTCCTAGTACTTTGCGGACTTGTGGTAGTTGCTGCCTTTCCGCGTTGGATCCACAATGATGTCAACACGCCAGAAAAACGGCGTGAGCTGGATAATTTGGTGCACGAGGTTAATTTTGGTCTATACCACTTCTGCTATGAATTGGCTGTCTCTCTCGATCAGAGCACTAACAATGCTACATTTGAAGAGTGCACTACGTACCTTCAGTTTAGCCCAAGGGCAAGTCTCGGTGATACTCCTACAAATCTCCTGGAAGCAGAACTGAAAGACATTGCCTTCCTCTTCTCTGCCAGCATTGTGTATGCTTTTGCCTTCCTGATGTTGCTCCTGTCACTTGTGCTGGGCATTGTGGCCTACTTTAAACCAAAAGTTCTGGGCAATTCTATGTTTGCAGTAGCTTTTGTGTTTCAAGTCATTGGAGGTGAGAGGAGTGTGATCTCTCCCATTCTTTCTTCCTCTTCCTCTCCATCTCCCATATCCTCTCCTCCCTCCCCCCTCTCTCTATCACGGTCCCTCTCTTCCTCTTCCTTCCTCTCACTAGAGATGTGTGTTCAGTCCAGATAGGCTCCTAATTTTATAATGTTCATCAAATGCCAATTCCCATTAATTTTGAAGTACAGTGGACACTTTAGTATAAGCATCTGGTGATTATGGTTTGTACTGATATGCATGTCATGCCTTTTCTGGCCATTCCTTCTTCACTGATAATCTACACACTCATCACTTCAGCATGATATTAGTTTGACAGTATAAATAAATCATACCCAGTTATATACATTGAGAGCTCAAAGATATGCTGTGTATAAAACTCAAGGTACAAGTGTACGCTATACATTATTCTGTAGAATTGGCTTCCTTTCTTGTGCCATTTGTGTCCTAAAACCATGTACGAGCCACATCCTTCAGTTGTCACTTGCACTATCTGCAATCATTACCCATGCTCATTGTGATCCTGCCAGAGACAGTCATAGACTTAAATTTGCAATGTTATGTACTGACATTCATGAATTCTGAAAGCATTGAATAATGTTTCAACTACTCATGTACTTTGCTAAGGAATGTATGAATATCTTTGTGTTTTTCCACCTTTCCTTTCTCACATTTCTGTAGGTGTTGCATTAGTAGTGTCACTGGCTCTTGTGCCTGTCAGCTTTGAGTCCGACTTCATGTCTCAGTTCTGTGGGAGCAATGCTTCCTACTATTATCGTGGAATGTGCACGGTTGACTGGGCCCTCTATGTGGCAATGGTGATTACTGCCTGTGCACTCTACCTCCCATCTCTTGCCATATTCGCTATGAACATTTCTGATGGGCTGCGAGCTAACATATGCTGCTAGGTCAACTGTTATTCTTCTGTCACATACAGCTCACTGCATGTCTGAACATACATAGAAACTGACATTTCAGCCTGTATAAAATGATATATGTGTAGTTAGTATACCTTAATAGCTATGTCTTCTTATAATATTTTTATAATACTCTCTTCTGTCGTGCATATAGCTCATGTCATGTGTATAATAGTCTCTTCTGTCATGAATATAGCTCATTTCTGGTAATTGATTCACACATTTACACTGATTATGTATCGCACAGCACAGCAATAGATCTACAGTGATGTGATCAAGAACTTTGATCAAAACTATTGCATAAAGACTCCTTCAAGCATGACTTTTATTGTCTCTTCCACGACATCCGCAAGCAACTATATATCCTTTCTCACCAACAGAGGTGACCAGCTCTAGAGTAATGATGACCGCCCATTAACATCCTCGTATATATACACCCAAAGATTTTTAATGGAATGAAGGTCCTTTTAGAGCCTGCGAGAGACTACTGTTGCACTCAAAATCTGCAGGCCTATGTCTCAGTGCAAAGCACATGACACAGACAAATGCTCCAAATGTACTAATTTAAAGTTTTGGAAAGGGATGGGACAAGATTAAGGACACAGACAAGCTACGTACATACCATTGTTGGTACATTGATGAATATAATGTATATTTGTCTCTTATATGCAATCTCTATATTACATTTCTTTGTTTGTGTCTTGTCTTATACTGTAAGCAATATTTCTTACAATAGATTTCTACAAATATAGTAGTAAGCTTAAGGATATAGCTACTTTTAAAAGGGAGTTCCATGAAACTGCCAGTGGTCTAGTTCTTGTAGTGTTTTTCAGATTTTTTTAATGATATATATACATAATTGGTAAATCATGGTACAAGGTTGGCTACCACAGGGCCTTAGGCTTTTATATAACCATGGATTCTAAAGTAAATACATACATTGTATATACATGTACACTAATGGTTTTGGTTTTAGAGCCTGTGCTCAAGAGTACTAGTGTCGGGAACGAGCTTTAAGTGTAGCGTTCAGCAGAGGTGGACACTGATCATGAGTATTTAGAGTTCAGTTAAGTTGACTGCTTCATTTATAGCTATACATGTAATCATTGGTAGGTCACAGTACATACATATATATAGTGGATGTGGTATACATGTAATTCGTAGGTTGTATTCATGTGGAGAGAAAAGAAATCTGTTGTCACTTGTCCTCCAAAATCTCAACACTGTCTATAACATCTAATACTACGTGTCCTCCCACTACGACAACTCTGTCTCCAGGAAGAGCTACTGCCAAGCACCGTGATCGTTTGTGCTTCATCTGACTAATGACATGCCATGAGTTAGTGTGGGAATCGTATCTATAGACATTAGTGGTGGGGTACCCTGTGTTATCATCCCCACCAATAGCCAGCAGATGATCACCAAATGAGGTAAGAGTAGAGCGTGTTACTGGTAGACTGCTGATTTCTTTCCATACATTAAATTTTGACCTAGTACGTGTCCACCGTATTCTGGATCCAAGTGTCTCAGGTTGCCAGAGATCAGGAAGGGAGCAGGTGAAAACAAATATTGACCCACAACCTCCAGTAATGCTTCCTGCTAGGTATAGTGAGTTCCCAAAGACAATACCTGATAATGACCACATTTCTTGTGGGAGGGGACAAACTGTGGTCCACTGTTTTGTGTTGATGTCCATTACCTCCACAGTGGCCAGATCATAACGGGTTGAACCTCCTGCCACAATTAGGGCCCCTTCAGTAGTGATACAAGCTGCACTTCTGCGTGGTGTGGGCATAGGAGGGAAGATTACAGACCACCCCTTCCTCTCACCTTCTCCTGTGAGACTGAGGAAAGTGTTGGTAGGACCACTAATATTCCAACCACCCACACTTGTGAGGAGACCATCAATAATAGTCAGGCTGGAATTCCAATTAGGGTTATCAGGTAGCCTAGACCACTGTTCATTTCCTAGAATGTTCTGGTATGAGTATACCCTGGATGAGTCAAGTGGTGTGAAGTAGGCTGTGTTCCCATACACAGCTGTTGCTCCTCTCTCCATTGTCTGTGGCGCCTTCTTACCCTCCCTCCATATCATCTTGCTGATATCTACTGATACTGCTGTAGCTGTTGGTGTTTTTTCTGCTGTGACTGGCAACTGTTGTGGTTGGATATTGCTGGCAATGTCTTGCTGCTTCAAATGTTGAATCTCCCTCTCATGGTGTGATATGGTCTGCTGGAGATCACTAATGGTCTTGTCCTTGTGCTGCAGGCTCTGCTGAAACTGTGCCACTAACTGTTGACTGTCTCGGAGCTGCTGTTGTGTCTGCTGTAATTGTCTCTCCTTGGTTTCTATTGCATGCTGGTTAGCTGCTATTGTATGCTGTTTTTCTTCAAGCTGTCTACCCTTGGTCTCCACCATCCTCTGCAACTGTGTGCTATGTGCCTGGTGTTCAGTAGCTTCCCTCGTCTTAGCTTCAATTAAAATTCTCTGGTTCCTAAGTTGCTGCTCAAGTTGTTGAATTTCACTGCTGTTCAGTGCCTGATGCATGCTCTCTGTGTACTGAGGGGCTTGTTTCAGCTCAGACAGCCTCTCACTGAGCTGAAGAGCTGAGGGACGTAGTGATTCTCTCTTCTTCAGGCATTGGAGGGCAAGTGGCTTCAGAGAGTGAGTGTTTGGGATCAACTGGAGGTGGGCCTGACGTCTCTCAGTCTCAGGAACTAACACACGAACTTCTTCGTCATCTTCATCATTTTGAGAATCTTGAACAATGCGATGGCGATCTGTCGGAGCTGGGAACTGCCTGGTCAAGATCTGAATTACTATTACACCAAAGGAGAATATGTCAAGCTTAGCTGTGTAGGATTTAGCTTCATCGAGAGCTTCAGGTGACATGTACAGTAGATTACCTGGGCACAGGGTCAAGGCTGTCATGCAAGGATTGCCAGTGGCAAGCTTGGACATGCCAAAATCTGTGATCTTTGCTCGAGTGCCAATCAGTAGGACATTGTTTCCCGTTAGGTCTCTGTGGATGAGACCATTGGAGTGGAGGTAGACGAGAGCCAGTGCTATGTCCAGACAAATGTTGAGCTGAATGTGGTAGGACAGTGGTTGTAGGGATCGCTTCAGGAATGCAGTGAGACTTTCATCGCAAAGTTCCATGAGAAGAACAGGCAGTCGGGTGTCAGGATCATAGTAGGTAGCCAGGTATTGGACAACATTGGGGTGCCTAGCTAAGCTAAGTAGGCGACATTCTTCCTGGAACTTGCGCAAGTAGGAAGCTGTTCCGGGGTCGCTGAGGTCAAAGAGTGTGGGGTGCATGATCTTGGCAGCACACAGTAGCCCATCACACTTGGCCTTACACACCCCTCCATATGATCCACTACCAAGACTCTCTGATTTGTAAAGCTGAATGTTATGGTATCCAAACACAGATTGTTGTTCAGCCATCGCTGAGCTATATAAGAGAGTGAATGAAGTCATTTACAGTGTACTGAACTCTAATAAAAGCCCCTCCCCACATCCCTGTAGCCACTGAGTGTGGCTGTAGTGAGACTAGTTTGTAGAGATGGAGGCAATAGGTCCAGTATATGTAAGTACGTATATAGCTACTTTGTATGTTCTCTCACCTCTCTGCTGGGATATGTCTCTTTGAAACTAGACAAGCAAATGGTTGTATATAAGATAAAGGGGGCGCTAGTCTTCTAGCAGAAAATTAGGGGACTGCCAGGATAGAATAATGTATGGCTAATAGAATCACGCACATTAAAAAAGCACTTGTGTCGACACAAACCCTTACTGCGCATGCGCAGAGATGGCGACGCATGCGCATTTGCAGTGGACGTTTTCGCCACTAGGAGGGCTCGCTCCGCTCGCCAATAAGTTAAGTTAACCCTCTAACAAAGACTAAAAGGGGCGCTAGCCTTCTAGCAGAAAATTAAGGAGAGCGCCAGCCCCCGGACATGTCCTCGGTGTGCATGCGCAGCGAGGTATATAGAAGTGTGTGAAACCGAAAGCAGAGTAGTAAAGTACAGCAGCCAATATTATTTTCTGGGCTGATGGTTTGCACTCTAGTGGTTTTCATTTACAGGCAGTACGTACGCGTGCTGTTGAGCCTATAGCGTATCTGTAACATCAGAATGCATCCACTGTATTACATCCAAACAAATTTCCTAAGGTCCAAAAAATTACATTGTACCACCGCACCTTAGATGCATGCTGCATGCATGGGGAGGAAATTCTATAAAAATATAATATATATACACATGGAAGTGATGGTGAGGTATACATTTGGAAGTCATTTAGTTAGAAAACTAGAAACAGTAGTTTATACAGTTTAAGACACACACATACACAGAGAGAGAGATGATAGTGACACATGAATATAGGGTGGGGGTTTTATTGACAGCCACAGGATTTAACTTTAATTGGATAGTCCATTAGGATATACGAGTCTGTTTCTTCCATGTGAATTAAAAATATTACAGGTTCAAAAGCAAGTGGAGCACATTTGACCTCAAAATGATCACTGGGTACTGTTGAGTCTTTATCACCTACGTTTTTTAGTCTGTTTTTTAGTATCCCTCGAGGAGTGAAAGCTGCTATATTCAAGTCCATCCTACAAAATCCGTAACATAACCCCACATCAACTTCCTCTGTGGGAGCCACAACCCAGTCCCCAAAGACTTCTTGCAGTCTCACCATGTGTGTATAATTAGTACACCCCCGTTCCATGCTGGGAAGTTTCATGCTGGGAAGTTCTGCTATTTGTCTTCTGTGTACATTCACACTGTCTCTCTTGATAGTGTTAGTAAGTGCTTCATTTGTTGCTGTTCTTTTTTTCCTGTTCTCTGTTGAACCTTCTGGACTATCAGAGAAATATTGAACCGCTAGGAAGGAGGTATTGCTAGAGCGGTTTTGTAGTTCTGATCTGCAGATTTTCTGCCAGTCTTGCTCATTTGGGATGTTGTTGCCAGTTAACTCTGTTATATGATGAACAGTAACAGTCACATTTGCAAGTGTTTCATTGATTTTTCTTCTTCTTTGGAGTCTTTTATCAATCCTCTGTATGCTTGGTGTTAAATCAACCATGATGCATTCATCTGAGCTCCTCCAGCGAATTCGTTCATCCACTTCCCATTCCTTGTTAAACAGATTGAATAGAAATCCCAAGTCGACTTCATACCAGCGTGCATTTGGTTCATTGCTTATGCGGGGAAACATCCACAATTCCGCCTTTTGAGGTAGTTTAGAATTCTTATCGCTCTGATTACTGTCGCTCATTGATCGTTGTTTCGGCACTCTAAACGTCAGAGTTATTGTGCTGCCTTCGCCGCCCACAACAATCTGGTGATTGGTCTCACCTACCACAAAAGGAATAGAGCATGGTGAAATTATTGCAAATTATTGCATGCAAACGTCTACAGGTCTACTTATGGACTAGACTTACTTATGTCCTTCAAACTCGTTGCCAGCAGCTTTCCTGGAGTCTGGGCACTATTTTCGCCAGCTATTTCCATAGTTTCTGTCACAGATTCCGCGAGGGTAGTCAGATTTTCTGTGTTTCGCAGCAGCTCCATGTAGAGAAATTGCGGCGATCGCTCATTTACGACCGTCGTTGCGTACGATCGCAGGCAGAGCACAAATAAACCAACAAAAATTGAGAGCCAGCAACCCATTTTGGACAAAATAGCCTTATGACTTGTTCGGAAGACCTCTAGTTTTATATCCTGCGGTCCACTTCTGCGCACGCGCTCAATTCTGACCTTTGACACCGAATTAAAGAAATATGGCGGTAAATCAGAGAACTAGTTCATTGGTATCAAGGCTCGTGGTAAGTCTCTTTGGGGCCCCGTGTCGTAAATTTCTGTTACAATAACTTCATGTTACCTTGCTATTATGTTAGTTTAGTGCAACAGCATGTGGCTGTGTTTACATGTAACATGTATCGTGTACGACATGCCCTTAGTGCCATGTACATGTAGTTCATTAGGCTATAATGTGACTTTGTTGCTTATTACTCACCATGGTGATGGATCCAACATCGTTGGGTGTCCATGCAGGCATTGGGATGCCCTTACTTGCAGGGTATGGATGGCAGTGTGGTAGAGAGAGTTGTGCTGACTCCAGGGGAAGCTAGGATACGCGTCCTGTGCTGGCTAGTGGACAGGTACACGTACTGTAGATAATCATTCAATATCATGTACAGCATTGTAACATGTTGCCTTCGTGTACATGTATTGTGTTGTGTTGCCTTGGGAATCTCTTGAAATATTGCATGTACATGTATATGGTGTGCAGATATGGCAAGCATTAATACCAGTATGTGTGTACTTACATACATGTACATGCATGTATGTGCAGGTTTCAGACAGACTTACAAGTGGATCACGAAAATACCTCAGTGTCCATGGATACAGGTAAAGCGAAGTCATTGATGTGCTTCAGTGTACCACATATGTGTACATGTAGGTCACCATCACTTAATTGCCTTACTAGGGCAACTGTTTTCACTCAACTCACCATGATTTAAGCTCTTACCTGGATGCAAGCTTAGGGTGACCTTTGACTGTATGCATGTACTTGAATTATGTGTACAGATACATGACGTACAGTATATCGTTGGGCCTACGTATCTCATGTGTGGTTCTGGACAGAATGTAATGTAGCTATGTCCCACTGGACTAATGAAGTGCACACCTGTAACATGCCTAGAATATGTGGGCCTTTAGTACATGTACATGTATTATTAAACCAGATTAAGTTGTCATGCCTGAAGTTTTTGGTTAATCGTGTCTTCCCTAAACCATTTTGTACCACTTGTGTGGTGGCTACAGATGATTGGTGTCGGAATGTAACAATGTAATCACAACCCCTGATGCTTGATAGAGTTGTTGTATACATGCAGTGTGGTACATACCTTACATATTTCTGAACATGCTTGCAAGCATAGAGAGCATTTTCATGACCATAATAGTAAGTAAATACAATGGATTCTTTTTTCAATGGTAGCTTGTTATTCTCACTAACACATTGTGATCCACATTACTGTGTGTTTGCTATGTACACAGAGCATTCCTGTATGCACATTCTCTCGTGTATGCAGATTCTCTGACGGGTCTTCTATCCAATATTGGGGTCTGTACCAAGGACAACTTAGCTCTAGTTCAGGTATATATGCACATGTACTGAATCGTGCATACCTGTATGCATGTCTACTAGAAATTAGCATGTATATGTGTTCATCCGTTTAAAATCACTGCTTGTGATTTATCAAAGGAGTACATACATTTGTACATGTACATGGTATGTACTGTATACATTGCAGTACTCACTGGAGTATCGATCACTCACTCCGAGATGCATGGGTGTGTACGTGAACATGTGGGCATGTGTGTGTAGTGTAGTAGAATTACAAAGAGAGTTTGTTCCTTGCACGTTCAAGTATTGCTCTCCAGTTGTTTAGCTTGTACGTGTACATACAATGTATATACATGTACGGGCTGTCATGAGGGACACATATATACTTCTTCTAGAGGTAAGACCCTCCAGATGGTCAGTATATAGTTCAGGAAGTGAACCCTCACTGATGTGGGTGGGTTTCAAGCCACATCATTCAGGTAAGGAATGTTGCTCAAGGAGGAAATGAAATCAATTATTTTACTTCAATGGGAATTTATGTACATGTACATGTATATACATGTATATGTAGCTGCCATGGCTTCAATACACCTGCACTATACATGTACATGGAGGTGCTTGTGAACATATGTACGTACGTGTGCATGTATATGCGTCTCCATGGATCTGTCTGTCTGATTCCATTCCGTGGGAAAGGAATGTTCATACCATTGACCCACGACCTTCCAGAGAATGGGAGCTATGTGCCAGTGCAGGTGGTCTCTTCTACGACTGCAATTAATTAACTGCGTTTTATAGGATGGTGTTTGTGGATTAGAAATGGGACTTTTAACACAAGGTATTCAGGTGCCCTCTGTCCTGCGTAGGGTCACACGTCACTGCAACAACAGCTACCATTTCTAGAGTCTCTACTGGACATGGTGGAGATTGGCATCTCAAAGGAGAGGTGAGGGAAGGGGGGGAACAAATTACTAAGATTGACGTGTTAATATATGCATGTATGTATGTTGTGAATTCATCTGGAGTATATAGTTACTCTATTAAAGGTATGTATTACAATTTTGTGAAACAAGATCTGAATGTTGGACATCAATCAAACATGGTGGGCAATGGAAAAATGTGTACTTAAACAATGCTGATGCTACTTAGTTACCACTGGTTACCACTGGTTTGTCTGGACTGATTAAATTTTTATGGCTCCTGTGCCATCTGGTAGAGTGTACTATCCTAACCACCACCTGATGTGTCTGTATTGCACTATTGCATGTGTTTTGTACCTACTGCATGTATTACCAGCTTCTTCTGTCCCTCTTTCTCTAGTCTCTCTCAGGTAGAATGTAGCTGCAGGTTTGCTGATGCCATCTGCTCCTCTGAGAACCTGGATGCCAGTATATTCCCTCGTGCTCTCAATCTTTTCCCTGCTGATATTTCCCTGCCAGGACATTCCACTATGTCTAGAAGCTCCAGGTAAATAACACAGACATACATGTACATGTAAAGTTGGTTCGTGTGCCTAATGATGGATACACAATACAAACATCAATGCCAAGTCGTCATTCGATAAAACTTCAGGATCCAGTTGGAATTTGAACCCAGCACCTTTTGATAATAGTCAGACTCTCTTACCACCGATCTAAATGTACATGTACATGTGGTTCAATGTGTGTTGTTCAGAAATCAAGGAGCATGTGTACATAGTGGCATTCCTGGACTCCTGCAGTTGCTCCTGTTTACTCTAGTTGTGTAGTGGGATATTAGTCTTGTGGTTGTTTTGTACAGGACCGGACATTCCTGGCAGCCCTAGAGTCAGCAATGAAGGTGTACATGTTTTGAAAGTGTCTAAATTTCTTCCTCCTGTGGGAAAGTACTCTGTCTCCATGTAAAAATTAGCACACCAGCTGAGTTTGTAAAATGGTTTGAGACTGCTGTACCTCTTGGCTCTTGCTTCCTTGTAAGCTCTTTATGCACTTGAAATGATGCAATGGTTGTGTATAGGCATGTGAGAGTGAACGTATGCATCAGTGTGCAGTGTGCATCTCTACATAACATTTGGGCCTTTTGAATTCAGAAATAAATGCAGCCTACAGCTAGATATGTGGTATAGTGGGTCTTGGATGGGATTCAGTGTTGTCCCTCATAAATGATTTGTTGTCAGTAAACTTTTATAATGGACTAAATGTACATGTATACATATACATGTACCTCCTTATTGCTCACTTACATGCACGCATACAATCCTGCATGGCATATATTATAAGTGTACATGTACATACATGAGAATTAGATTAAGGAGCTTGAATTTCCTGTGAAGTGCTTCTTCCTCCCTTATTTGTATTTGTATGGTCACTATTTTATGAGCTCAACTAAATTATCTTTCTGTGGTTTCTTCTTAGGCTAATACTATGGAATATGTAGTCATGCAGCTTTTTGGTTTGTATGATTTCTACTATATCTAGTTTCAGATATTAACATACTATGCATATAATTGTGTGAGTTTTTCTTTCAGTGTGTTACTCTATACATGTCTACTGTGGGGTGGCGCTGGCACAGCCTCAGTGGTGTTATTCTAGTAGCCAACTTGGAATGGGGTGGACCACGTCATCCTACATAGTCTAGCTGGCTCCGTGTTGTGTTCAATTGCATTGAGTGTGAATGACCAGCAATAGTGTATAGAGCTAATTGGTATGTTAAATTGTCTGGTAATTGGAGGATTAGTGTTGCATTGTGGTACGGAGCTTATTGAATACATGTATATGCTGTGGTGGTGATTATTGTGAAACTTAGAGGTGATGGCCATGGACAAATACATGTATACATGTATGTGCAGTAGTAGTTCTAGTGCCCGATATTTTGGGAGTGTGCTTCTTCTGAGATCCCAACCCATTATCAATATGCATGTATGTGCTGTCACGGTTAGTGCACATGCATGCACTATGTCATCCTCCATAGTCTCCTCTTGTGTTCTCATTGCATTAAGTATGAATGAGTAGCCAGTATGGTCATCAGATGGCCACAGTTTCCATTCTCATGTGTTGTCTTATATTATTTGACTGTATTCCCACCACTACAAGGATGTTGCGGATAAGAAGACATTCCAAGTAGTCCCAGTGATATCTTAAGTGTCAGTGTACGGTTCAGCTTCCTACCTAGTGCACACAGTCAGCCTTATTTGGTGTTATTCAAGGAATTGATGTGACAGTGTAGTTGTGGTTACCGTGTCCTGGTATGTAGAATCCTCCTGACTATTCAGTCGAGTTAACTCTTGTTTCCTCCAACCCTGCCTCATTCCTACATGTATGTGTTCTGTGCTACTAAACTAGGCAGAGTTATGTACACAACATCCGTTACGTGTACATGTTTATTTCAGGGAGTTCTTGACTGGTGCATACGTCACTGTACTTTGTGTTCTTGGAACTGCCTCGCCTTGGGGGATGTGATATGCAAGTACTGCTAGGAAAACAAATTACCTTTTGCATTCAATAGGTATGGATGGTACATGTCTTCACAGCCTATTTGGGCTCCAGCGTAATTGTTGTTGGTCTGCATCCACTTGGAATGTTTGATGAAATTACAAGAACAGGGATATTTTGGCGTTAGGTGTCAGTAGGTGTAGCGTAAGATGGCTACAGGAAACCTTGCAGCCTACATGTGTCTGCACTGCAAAATTGACAGCTGTTTGTGTGAGATAGATACATGTACATGTGTACATACGTGGACTTGCTGATTAGCAGCCTGGTGTAAAGGTACTCATGTGGACAACCAGATTTTCTAGGTCGATAGTTGCCTTGATTTAGGAATGGAATGTTGGAGGGGGTATGAATTATGGTCCTTATCCACAAGCTATTTTATCATCATGTTTATCGATTTTGCATGCACATTCCTTAGATCAGAGCCATTTCTGATTGAAGTATGTTTTTCTATGTGACCCTGGTTACCACTACATGTGTACATGTACGTGGGATGTACACAAATGTATGATTATGGATGTCCATGGATATCAGGCAGGTGAGTGTGGAGGAGCTGGGTCAAGAAGCAAAGAGGCTGGCTGCTGTCATGAAAGGCAGACAAGCAGAGTTACAATCCCTTACGCAGCAGGTGAGTGAACGAGTTGCTACGTAGCTGGCAAGTTGTAGTTGTATACAATGTACATATATTTTATTGGGGAAGTTACTAGGTAACCTCATGAGTGGTTACTACCAGGCATGTATATAAAGTCATACATGCTTATTGTTCACCCTAGACCAATTAATACAAACTACAACGAGGGAGCTCTCAATATAAATGATCTCAAAGACATTATAGTTGCTTCATAGTCTGTACTTTGACTTCTAAAGTGATGACTATGATAACTGGGGTTAACTTCCACTAAATCAGTTGCAGAGCCCAGACAGGCATGTATGAGCCCCTTGTCTGCACTCTGCAACTACTATATATATATATATATATACACACACACCCTAGAAGGCAAGTGTTCTAGGACATGTTCTCAAGGCTGGGCATCCAGTGTCCTGCTCCAGTATATGTATGTTGTGTGTTGTATGTCTTGTGTGTATTGTTTGGTTTGTTGAGGTTAAGTTTCTGGGTCTCTTTCTTTCTGCTTCTTGGCTAGTGTGCTATACACCTGTTTTTTTCCATGTACAATCGAAAAACATGTGTATAGCACACTAGCTGAAGAATTAGGAAAAAGTGGAACCCACATCACCAACCCACACAAGACATACAAACAGCCTGAGTGTGGAAAAACTCCTAGCAACAGCACACTTATATATATCCACACATACCTGAGCATAGAGCAACTCCTAGCAACAGCTAATATACCTTTACATGTATGCCATTGGAATACATGAGCAATATTGTCCTTATTATTTGGCTGCTCTTTGTTCCTCATGCACTCTACCTTATACTTTGTGTGTGATTACTGTTCTTCATACACATGTACCACACTGTACGTGTACTCCATGTGAGATTGTTGTTTGATACTTCAACTAGCGTTGTAACACAAGACCTACATGTACATGTTAGCGCACGTGTGGTCCATGTTAGGAAAACCTGCTTATCCAACAGACAAAGAGTCTGTTAATAGTCATGTTACATCAAAGCATTGGATATGTTATATGTGAATGTTTGTATTTTATCAAACAAAGTCCAGTACCATCAAATATTTCCACGTGCATGTGGGAGCTGTAGTGTACATGACTGACTATCAAAGGAGGTGGATGGTGCTACATTTGAGATCAAAGTGTGATTGTATACATGTATATGTGTGTGTCTTGTAGATTCTTAGTCACCTTCTGACTTTTACTGTTGGTATGTAAAATTGATCAGCTTAGAATATTGGTTCTGTGTAAGAGTCACACTCACCATCAAGTGGGACTAATTGACTAAGTGGGTACGTATATACAGTGCTATGTGCCTCGTGTATACATACATGTATGTACCTATGTACATGTATGTGTACAAAATGGCTGGGCCTACACTTGTACATACACTCGATTGATGACTATGGTGCATTGTACATGTAGTACTAGTAACTTGGATGGTGGGTATGTTTATGGGCTGGCACTGCCGGTACTGCCATATGTAGTGCTGTCTTCATCTAAAGAATCCCATGTTATATTTTGACTACTGTGGCATACTTGCCTCTGTCCTTTCCAGTCACTACATCCTAACTTCTATGCATAAATGAACATATTTGTCTCCTTCTTTACTTGGAGGAGCTTTGATCTTCCTTTACATATATACGTGTAGACATACAAGTCTGGAATGTGTGTTGTGATTGTTTAGATTAAGAGCCCTAAGGGATTCCTCCCTTTTTACATTACTATGGGTTCTGTGAGTATTGATATTTTAATGTGTTGTAGTACACTACAGTATACAGTACTGCTTGTATTGTGTATATGACTTGTGTGTATGTGTTTCACCTCAGCATGAGTATGAGGAGATAAATGACACCGCACTCTATGGCTGTGTAAAGTCACTTGTGGTAAGTGTGGGTACTCTGGCACAGCTGGTGGTCAACTTCTGTCAGAGCTATGAGACTGAGCTGCAACCCTGGGTGGGCCACAGGGAGCCACCCAAGCTGGGACCACTCGGACCATTGTGCAAGAGAACAGCCACCCATTGGAATCATGTCTATAAGGTGGAGACACTATAATGTGTGACCAGTGAATGAGTCTTGTGCATACACACCCACTAAGATGTATGTATAGACATGTATGCACGTAGGCAGGGAGGCTGCCAGTAAACACACTGCCTTCTTTCAAACCAAGCTTCTTCTCCATATTTGCAGCTGTCTAATTGGCAATGTGCTCTGCAGATGTATTTCCATGTACATATTATATAGTCAGTTATTTAACCTGGCACCAAATTAAGTTATACATGTACATGTGTATATATACATATATCACTAATTAAACAATAAAGGATTTAGGACTAGATACTTATTGGACTAATGACGACATTTCTCTATAAATGTACATGTACTTTCTGGAACGTAGAATGTCTCAGGTTCAAGTCCCACCCGAGGCAGCTCATTTTTCTTTGAAAATGACTGTTTTGGGTGAGTTGCATTGTGTTGTGTTATATTGCTTTGGTCTGATTATTTCATCAAAATACGTGTGTGTAGCACACTAGCAGAGAGAGTATTGAAAGAGCGAAACAAAGTAAGAAAGGAACCCAACCCAGTAACATAGACAACCATGTACATAGGTACATATCAGATACAGCTTGTTTATAGGGACAACGCTGTTATACATTTTGTAAGTATATACTTGGGTGGCTCCACGTTAACCTTGGTATGTGTGGCAATATAAATGTGCTTAAGATTTGTTGTGATAGTCAATTGACTAAAGCTTATGAATCTATGTGTGTACATGTACATTGTATGTGGGCTATGTGTAACACTTCAAGCATGATTGTGCACTCATCCTCCAGGCTAAAGACAGTTAGTCTCTATGTAATCACCATGTTTATCCCCAGAGACCTGTTAGCTGTGGAATGCATGCTTTATAACATTTCTTTTGACATTTTATCCCTCTCGAATAACCTGAATGTTTTAGGAGGGCGATGTCATGGGACGTGTGGGCCTACGTATTTGAGCCTCTTTTCTGCTTGTATAGGACTGGTGGGTGGCTAGCTGTGAAACCTTCCTACCTGTACATGTGTACCTGATGTGTACATGTGTCAACATGTATGTTGCAGGTAATAGTATTTCAATTCAACGTAGTGTATATCATGCAACCATGTTTCTTCATTGTGTAGATTCACACTGGCTTATGTGAGGGTTTATTTGTGATATTTCAAAGTACTAACTTGTACATTTATAGTACATTTATAGAGAAATGAAAGGCTGTAGTTTTACACATGTACATGGGTAGGTTATTGAAGTCATCCTTAATGCTGTTGCCACAACAGTACATTTTATTGCCTAAACTTCCAGTCACACCCCAAATCATGGGCTATAATTTTTTCACCATACTTTCTCCCCATCCTGTAGATACTACATAGCCTGCAGCAGTTGGAAGCCACATTGGAGAGAATAAGTGCTCTGCGTGGCATGCCCATTAAGCCCGAGTCTGTTAGCTTGTGTGAGTTCTTAACCAACAGCTGCATGGCTCTTTTAGAATTGCACCGTAGTAGTGTAGATATGATTACACAATATCTGCAATATCGTGCCATTTGTGTGGTTGAATGGCATGTTAAGAGGCGTCTTAGGAATTCATTACTACAGTTTTGTAGGTAAACAGGTTTCGGGTACTCTATGAACATTCTCCTGTACTATTGTGGTATGTGAAGAGGTCCAGGAAGTTGGGGTGTATGTGATATGGCACATGTATTTCAACAGTGTGGGTGTACTGGAATGTTCCCTTCCCTACCACAGATCCGACCTGTCACAGGGCTCAGGAAACCCTCCAGACATGCATGGAAATGGCAGCTGACTTGATGCCGGCATAATTGTGTCTACTACTGTAGTTCTATTGCTGTTTGTATTTGTGAGCTCTGCATCGTGCTTGATTTTGTGTCAGTTACATCACGTACAGATGCTTTGCCTTGAGTTGTGTTGCTTTGTAAGTGTGATTCAACCCAGCCAGCTGAGCTGTCTCGGTAGTTCAGTTGGTAGAGCATCTGTCCAGAATGTAGAATGTCGCGGGTTTGAGTCCCGCCTGAGGCAGTTTGAAAATAACTGTATTGGGTGTGTTGCATTGTATCGCTTTGGGAATCTCTTGGTCTGATGATTTCGTGCTATGCATAGGTTACGTACTGAGGTGTAGGTTGATGTGATATTTACGCAACTGAGGGCTGGAGGCCCAAGACTGTGTAAAACACATCACCTTAACACTGAGTTTGAGTTGTACATTTGTATGTAACTGACTTGTACCATGGCAATACATGTATGTACCTGCTATCGGTGAATATGTATGCATGTGTATCTTGTTAAATCCACGTACGCACAACTTCACTTGTTAAAACTCATGTAGAACTATGTATATTAAAGTTGTAGGTTAATATATTATCAGATCATGTCGATATTAGATTTATCAACCTCTAATTGAGCAATTTGATTTGTCAAAGTCATGTTACAACAACACTTGAAAACTCATCTAGTTGGAGGGTTACATGTATAAAGTATGACATAGTATATCGGCATAGTATACAGCTGCTTCCTGCACTACCATAGTGAGGAATGGCTACATAGGCGGAAGAAAAAAATAAGAAAGCATTGGTATAAGGTTATCAGTGACAGTACAGCACTGTCTGCATATATACGTCATTACAGGGGCTGATTGGCGCCTGTCTGCTGGATACATAATTGGGTATGTGAGAATTTTAAAGGCCCTTATCACAGTTAATGGCCAGGCACTTGTTTGCTACATTGGTACATATACTACCTCTCTCACAAGTTTCCTTGGTAACTGAAAGTGTAGGGAATATTGTAGAATAGTGCAGGTGTTGCATAGTGAGAGAACCAACAGTGGGGATAAGACTGTACAGTGCTGTCTGCATACATACGTCATTACAGGGGCTGATTGGTGCCAGTATGCTGGATACATGATTGGGTATGTGAGAATTTTAAAGGCCCTTATCACAGTTAATGGCCAGGGACTTGTTTGCTATATTGGTACATATACTATCTCTCTCGGAAGTTTCCTTGGTAACTGAAAGTGTAGGGAATATTGTAGGGTAGTGCAGGTATTGCATAGTGAGAGAACCGACATGGAGTCTACCTGACTGACAAGTTCACATGACTTTAATCATCCATGAGATGCTTAGAAAGGCAAGGATATGTACATGTATAGCACAGTGAACACGTGCACAAACAAGCCACAATGTTCTACTCTACAAGTGTGTGAGCAGCTTCGTCAATGTGCATGTGCATGGAGCTTCCGTGCATGCTCAAGGAATACATACATTGATGTAATTTATGTGGAACCAGAGTCATGTATACATTGTAAGACATCCATGACAGTACAGTTGTATAGGCTTTGATTGATGCATACAAATCATGATTGTAACAGTATATGTAAATATTTGGGAGATTCACAATGATTAAAACACACAGAAAATACAAACAACTAAAAATTGTTTTAAGTAGTCATGATGGTCAATGTACAGTGAAGCATGATTTTGATCTCAGAGCTCACTCTCATCAGCATCAGTGGTGTCATCTTCCAGAGTGGAACTACTATCTGGACTAGGCTTGCTATCACTGTGCTGGTGGGAGGGAGGGATAGCTTGTGAGGAGCGACGCAGAGCAATGGAAGCTCCAGGAGATGTGTAGGAGACTCCACCAGCGATAAAGTCTTTCATTGACGAGAGGGAATGAGACTTGCTGACAGACTCCTCCCCAGGTGACAGTCGAGCAATCAGTGTCTCAAGGTACTTCTGAAGCAGTGTCCCTTGCGTGGTGGGATATACCAGACCATGCTGTAGAGGGAACATCACACATTTGTCAACTTCCTATCACACAATTAGGGATTGGCGAAACTCAATACACAGAATTTAGTAACTGATGCCATGCAGGGGCTGATTGGCACCAGTCTGCTGGATACATAATTGGTATGTGAGAATTTTAAAGGTCCCTAACACAGTTACAGGAAGGCAAGGCACATGTATGTGTATAGCACAGTGAACATGTGCACAAACAAGCCTCATCTAATGTTCTTCTCTAGAACTGTGGGAGCAGCTTTGTCAATGTGCATGTGGGTTCGAGTCCCACCCGAGGCAGCCAATTTTTCTTTGAAAAATGACTGTTTCGGGCAAGTTGTGTGGTGGTGTTTTGCCTTTCTGTTAGCTGGTTTCATTATCACAGCCTTCTCCTAAATACTAAGTTTGAGTTCACCTGTTCATCAGGTTGAGATGCTTTTTGATTTTGTATGCAGGATTTGGTCCAGCCAGCTGAGCTGCCTCGGTAGCTTAGTTGGCAAGAGCATCGCCTGGAAAGCTGATGGTCGTGGGTTCGAGTCCCACCTGAGGCAGCCAATTTTTCATTGAAAAATGACTGTTTCTGGCGAGTTGTGTTGTATTGCTTTGCCTTTCTCAGCATCTCTTGAAGCGATTGTTCATGCACAATACTTGGTCTGGTGTCTAGCTGGTTTCATTATCGCGGCCTTCTCCTAAATACTAAGTTTGAGTTCACCTGTTCATCAGGTTGAGATGCTTTCAGATTTTTATGCAGGATTTGGGCTAGCCAGCTGAGCTGCCTCGGTAGCTCAGTTGGTAAGAGCATCGCCTGGAAAGCTGATGGTCATGGGTTTGAGTCCCACCTGAGGCAGCCAATTTTTCATTGAAAATGACTGTTTCTGGTGAGTTGTGTTGTTGTTGCCTTGCCTTTCTCAGCATCTTTTGAAGTGATTGTTCATGCAGCTTCCATGCATGCTCAAGGAATACATACATTGATGTAATCTATGTGGAACAAGAGTCATGAAGGTGTATTAATGTTATTGTCTCCTTTATTGCAAAGTGTCCATATTTCATCGAAAATATAGAGAAGAGAGAGAGCCTGGGAACAAGCGAAGTGTATGGAACACTATTGGACATGTTGCCCAGCGATTCAGAGCTACATGATGTATATAGAGCAAGTACTGTAACACTGAAGAATGGACCCAATACCTTCGAGTAACTATGTGCTACCTAAATACACTACATGCACATGGCCATGTAAACGAGACGCCAATGTACTGTACTAGAAATGTGATTAACATAAGTAAGTAGTGACTATGTGCAACCTATATACACTGCATGCACAGTGTACTGTACGTATGTGAACGAGACACGTGTACTGTGTGATTATATATAGGGTGGCCTAGACACATGTACTGTACAATAAATGTGATTAGAGAGGGTGGCCTGAATAACCCCCATTCCTGCATACCATGTGCATGACATCTTGTGAGACACAGTGTCCCACTACAGACAGATGAATCAACACAGAATGCAATAGGTAGCTACACTATTTACAATGCACAATTTACCAGGGCCTTGCCCCACATTAAAGTAAGAATGGCGGCAGCAAGGCTAAGGTGGATTCCACAACACCACAATAGAGAGGATTGCATACATGAAGTAAGCTGTGGTTTGACAAATGCTCTTCGAACCATGAAAGTGTGGACAGGTATCAGTCTTTCTGATTCTAGAAATCTATGTGCATAGAAATATGATTAGTTGCGATTCCAGGAAAATATATAAATACACTAACATAGTGATGAACTGCTATGTATGTATATATGTATGTATGTATGTATGTATGTATGTATGTATGTATGTATGTATGTATGTATGTATGTATGTATGTATGTATGTATGTATGCATGTATGTACATGTAAGGACATGCACATGTGTAGGTAATATAATATGCTAGTAGTGATTTTTTGGTGGTAGTTCATAATTATACTCACCTTTACAAACCCTTATCCACTTGAGCAGGCATGTAAGAGGTAATGAATGCCATGTGCCAGTGTGTATGCTATAAAGGACAAGTTTGCACACACTACAAAGTGCATGTAACCCATTCCTATTCATCTTGATGTTTCCAAGAATGTTAAGTATTCAATCGATACCTTCATCAGTAAACAATACCACCACCCACGATGGAAAATCTGGCTGCATTATACGTAGCACAGCTGCTAAAGTAACATTTTCCCAGGCAATAAGCCCCCATGTTTTTCAGTGCCGAAACCAACAATGGGAATGTGTTGACAGTTTTAGTGCAAGATACCTTACAGTTATATGTAAAGGTATGTGTATCCATGAAATATGATGCACACTTCCCATACGTACAGTACAGCAGAATTCTTATGCAACACATGCTTCCCACAGTAGACATGAACAGTTACGGTACGGTGTGTACACATGTGGTATTAATCCTGCGTTATATGTAGATACACCCATATTGCAACTATGTAGGTTTGTCATACGTACATATGCTGCGGGTATGTAATGTACATACATGAAAATATCTTTAACCCACCATCCCCAGTTCTCAAGGCTAGGTATCCAGTGTCCTGCTATTTTGTTTGGGTTGGCAAGGTGGTTTGTTTTTCTTCTTTCATACACTATATACGTATGTACACAGTATGTAATATATACCTTAGGAAATGGGCTGAAGAATTCCCTGACACCTGCAAATCCAAGATCTGAAATACAATTAGCGACAGAAGACTAATCACACATCAACATCAAACAGCATGAGAGCGTTAATGAATAATGCAGTAATGAACACTGCATCTGTAATTGAATAACTCTAGCTTAAACCATGGTATGTATATGTATGTACGTATGTGTGACTCAGAGAAGTAAACTTTTGTAATAGATGCACATGATATCCACAATACTGTGGGCAGAAGTAAGTGTTTGGATGGTGTCCTGAATGTGTGCGTATCAGGGTTTCTTTTAGGGGGGGGGGGGGGGGGGGAGGGGGTGAGAGGGGGCATTTGCCCCCCCCTTAAAAAGGTTTTGCCCCCCCCTTAAGTCAAAGGGACCTTCCTCATATACTGCCAGATGTGTTTTCATGTTACCCCCCAAGATTTCTCGTATATGCAATTCGCCCCCCCCCTTGTCAAACTTTCTGAAATAAACCTGTACATATGTAGTCCCACACCGGAGTGCCAGGGTGAAGGGGCTTTATATACATATACATATATATACCTACACTAAAATGCATGTGACTTCAACGACGTATCTGAACCAGTGTATGTACCAGATGTGTGTATATGTACAGCTTACGTGCAAAACAAGTGGTAAGGGGACTTTATAGTACATAAACCACTAATCACTTACTTACGTACTGAGGCCATATGCTGCTATCGAAATTCAATTACATAAACAGGAACTGCCTACAAAATGTCATATCACAAGCCACAGGTATTCTCAACTACATTTACACTGATTCTCTGTAAAAGTGGAATAAGCAAGAACTCCCATGAGAAATCACACACATAGCACTAACATTATTACATTATTGGGACTCACGTATTTGAAGGGGTAGAGCCAAGTCATTGGGATCAACTGAAAAATCAGGATCAAGTATCAGTATACTGTTTATACAGGGATTGTATTATGGGTAGTTTACAGAGATGTGTTTACGATTGCAACTCTTCCCTACATTCAAAGAATTATGTGGCTTTTTCACTGTCATCCAGTGTATATGACCTTTGGACCTGAATTATCTAGTTACATAATTTATGGATATCTACATGACATTGTACATGCATATAACTGTCACTGAGTATATATTGCTATACAGTGGAGACATTAGTGTATATAACTGCCCTCAGTGCAGTCACCTTTGACCTTATAGTTGGGTGAAGGAAATGTGCATTTACAGTTTATTACCACCAGCAATTGAAGAACTCGACTAGCGGTGAGTAGAGAGAAGTTCTTGAGGATCCTTACATTTCAGTTTTCAGGAATTGCAAATTACGAAATGAAACTCAAATTACGAAATTGAACTCAAGGTCTTGTATACAGTACTTCCTACATATTGAAACATACATGGGAAGTCTCTTGGTCTGAATATTTCATGGGATTAATTGCACCTTTGTGTTTGCAAGTACAATTTTTCTGAGCACAAATACACAAAAGGAGCACCTTCATTGTTCTAAAATGCCTTGCTACATATGTCACCTTCCTTGGTGTTAATACCTCATAGAATGGCAGGAATGAGACTTGTATAGACAATCCATGTACACATATGGGATGTTGTGTAAAATGAACCTGCAATATGTGTTCCCTGCATGTTTATGTGAATATTTCCTTTGTGAAAAGTACCTGCTATATGTACAGTGTACATACATGAGTGTATGTTACACATGTGTACATGGTATAGTGGACATTCACACACAAGCAGTTAATCTCTGGTTTGCTAATGACCTCACCATTAATGACAGACAGTTTGCAGTCTGTGGCAGAGGGGACCCTCTCAACTGCCACACTGACTAACTGCTGCACTGCACTCAACACCTGTAATGACTGGCTCTGCTGTAGAGTGAGCACTAAATGCTGCATCAACACATGGTGTCTACAGATGGTAAGAAACACAGCAGAGAATAATATGTACATGTACATACATTCACTCAGAACTACACTACAATGCACATGTACATAGTCTACCATGCACATGCATGTATGTGTATACTATAGTAAACTGAGGGAAGCAACCTTATAATTCAGGTGCACCACTTTACTCCAAATTCTTTTCCCAGAAAGAAGTTTATATAACTTCCCCCACCAATCTTGATAATGGGGGTTGAATGGTGCATGCGTGTATCATGAAACCACTCACATGAGAGGAAAAACATCAAAGTATACTTTGCTGGCATTGGCCAGAAACTCATATAGCAACTGTATCTTCTTCTCATCTTGAGCCTTGATCAATGCACATGCCTATGATAGGTATGTATATACATGTGAATTAGTGAGCCACACTGTTCCATATGTGTGTTGGATTATTCACGTTAGTAAGTATATGTGTTCTTTCATCTTAGTAATGGCTGCATGCATAATGATAAATACACATGTATTATGGGTTTATGTACATAGTTTATCTATTTGTACTACTAACCAGCACATAGAGGAATAATATCTGCTGTTTCTCTGAGGGCACTGCATGAGAGGAGAGCAGAGTGTTGTATGAGGAGTGGGTAGGACTGTCCTCCGATAGACTGGATGCCAGTGTCTTAAGTCGGGGGCGTGGCTCTCGCAGGTGTTTCCTCACTATCTCACTCTCAGGGAACAGCACTGTGATGTAGGCTAGGTTGTTCTGGTTCACCTCAATGCGACCACTGGTATACACAATGCAAAATTCATCACTCATTATTGGGTAATGATAAGCTACATATAATCCAGTACAGCCACGTATATATATACATGTACACAACCTATGGTAACAAGGAATTTTGATTACAAAAATGAACAAATTTGTACACAAGCTATGGTAACAAGGGATTTTGATTACAAAAATGAACAAATTTGTACACAAGCTATGGTAACAAGGGATTTTGATTACAAAAATGAACAAATTTGAGGTGGGGTAATTGCAATCATTTGTATCAATAATGAAAGTATGTATAGACTAGTGTGCATAAATGTGTATAGGATACACATGTATACTCATAATGTGATAATAACACGCCCAAGATAGTTATTTTCAAACTCCTGACACTACGTATCTACTGGCTGGGCCAGAGGCAGTCTGGCTGGCTAGGATATATGATATATGTAGCTGGCAAGCACAGAATGCACAGAATCACTGAGATCAAGTGATTATGTACATACATGCAAAGAGCACCATCACAGACATTTCAAGATGGCTGCATTGTCTTGAACATGCATGACAGCTTCCAAAATAGGTAAACTTTAAGCATACACACCAGTTCTCAAAGCTGGGCATGTGGACCATCTGCTGTGTGTGTGCATTAATTGGAGATATTTCTACTTTCTAAGTCATCGAGGCTCATATATTATTTTTCTAAGCTGATGAGGCTCATAATTTTATTTTTCTAAGCCGATGAGGCTCATAATTCTATTTTTCTAAGCTGATGAGGCTCATAATTCTAAGTTGATGAGGCTTAATAATCTATTTTTCTAAGCTGTTGAGGCTGGTATATATTTTCTAAGCCATTGCGGCTGTTGTGCTGCGATTTTATGTGCTGTATGTGTTTGTAGTTAGTGCTCCTTTCTTTGGTCTACATCCTTTTCTTTTCCCTTCTTCCCTCTTTCTTTTTCCTTCCATGTAGTGTGCTATACACATGATTGTTCATGTACGTTACGTCATAAGTACATGGTTTCAAATCACGGTCAAATATGACTCCTGACAGATAAGCTCATGTCAGCTATGTACATGTATGCTCTGTACTGCTTACCCTGAGACATCAGGACTGTGTATGAAGAAGAGTGTGGTAAGCAGTTCCTGTGTTCTGGTGCGCACAGTTGACAGAGGATGAGAGAATCCTGCACATTAACATAGCTTAATGTATATTGCATATACTAATCACATGGTTACATGCATTAATACCCTGTTAGCTTATCATTTTGACTTCTGCTCTAGAGCATCAGTACAACATACATACAAATGTACATGTATGTAGGCGTCTTTGCTGTTTTAATTACCGCGGCCTTCTCTTTCATGCTAGGTTGAGTTCACCTGTTTATCAGGTTGGGATGCTATGGTTGAAGTACTTTGATTGTAAAGCTTTGATTTGTATGTGTGATTTGGCCCACCCAGCTGAGCTCCCTTGGTAGTTCAGTTGGCGTTGCCTAGAATGCGAGTGTCAGTGGTTCAAGTCCCACCCAAGTTGTGTTGTGTTGCCTTGTCTTGTCTTTCTAAGCATCTCATGGAGTGATTAGTCATGTATGTACATGTACATTTGTATGAACCTTTATAGAGGAGAGCTGCCAGGGAAAAGTTGAAGTCTGAAGAGAAGGAGATGCCCACACCTCTGTCCATCTGTGACAGAGACCACTCCATCTCTTCACGAGAGGACTGCATCACACTCGACAGAGTCTGGGAGACGGGGAGGGGAAGGGGGATCAAAGAGGTATATACGGTTACACACCTCAATATAATGGTTGGGTAGACATAAGTAGATGATGAGAAAAACACCATCACTAATCAGGATAACAAATGAGAGTATAGGTAATGTAATTATTTGCATATGAAGTAATCTGTCCATTGCCATAGTGCTCTCACACTGAGTGATTGCATGCATGTTGGGATGCAAATGTAGTACATAACTCAGTGATGCACCATTGCATGCCATATGTGTTCTTCATACCATTTTTATTTCATGTAAATGAAAGGTGTAATGTGATATGCATATATATATATATATATATATATATATACCATGTTGCTATGGTAATGGCTGGTTTATATTGCATACACACCTCATCAATATTCAACATAGTATATCATACAGACCATGTCCAATCGGTGTATATATTCAGATATACATCTGCTATATTCGGAAGTTTATTTGTGATATATCCCTCAGGCTGTTGAAATATCACAAATAATTCCTCACAGCAGGTCTATATCTGACATATACACCTCTTGGCCATGGTTTATATATTACATATATATGTACATGCCAAAGAGCCGGAATAAACTCACACATGTCTGTACGTACATGGATGTAACATCCACGTGTACTAATTATCAATGACCCAACCAACACAAATCCACCCATAATTGACCACGTAGGAAATACGTAATCCTTGTACATTCCACGATGGTCATGATGGCATGGGAAGCTGGCAGTGCCCAGAGACTTACGTAGAAAAATGAACACACCTAGATTGGAAGGTTGTAAAAGAAATTCACTTACGAAGCTAGACTAGACACATAATGCTATTAAAGATTTGATTAGTAGAGGGAGAAAAACATGTTCAGAGCCAATAAGCAGGAGTACAGCTGTTGTCCTGTCTCCCAACATTACGATGGTTATTTAAATAAACACAGTCCTATATGCACATAGAAGCCATTGACGTGAAACACAGCAAGACTTCCTTTTTTTCAGAAGTTATTGACATTATCTGCTGACTGCGAAAGCTACCAGACCTATTACACTATTTTAGAGTTCATTTATTTGACTGCACAGGTTTCCAATAGGCTAACTATATATTATTCTTCTCTAGTCCTCTCTGTAGCTAGGCTCTACTACATCCTTCACTACATTCAGTTTACTTTCATTATAGACGAGAGGCAGGGTCATGTCATATACATGTGCAATATGATATTTCCTTCTTGTCTCTTACAATCCACAGAGCCCTGCAGTTTAGTAGTTGTAAGAATGAGCAATGCCAGCCTCCATTGGGATGTAGTCTAACAATTAATTAAGTACAGGTAGTCCTATGGATGCAAATCCATCCAGTGCCTTTGCTATGACAGAGCAACGTACACAGGTCATTTGCATGTGCAAATTGATACAGTACCAAGCAGCTACATGTACATGTGTGTGGTCCTGTAAAATTATTGGATAACATTCATATGAGACACATGTTCTGTGTATATATGTACATGTACATGTTCTCACCTGTTCTTGAAAGGCATTCATGGCATTCAGCTTTTTAATGCAGGCTTCCATCAATTCCAGTGCTGCAGCATACAGTGTGGCCTCACCCAGCTGTGGAAAAGAATGTGGAGTATACCAACTATTATAAAATAGAGCCCTCACAATCACATGCCTGTATACATACCTGCATGATACCTACAGCTATCCAAAAGAAGTGATATATCAGTTTGGAATCCTGAAGAGTGGAGTGGAGGATGGAGAGAGGAGGAAGGGAGGGAAAAGGAAGAGGAAGGGGATGGGGGGAGGGGGGGCGGTTGGGAGAATGGATAGAGGAGAGAGGGAGGGGGAGAGGATGGAGAGAAGAGGGAGGGAGGGAAAAGGAGGATGAAGAGGATGAAAGGATGAGGGAGTGAGGGAGGAGAGGAGTAGAGGGATAATGTCAAGATGAGGGGTAAAAGAGGGGACTGGATGACACAAGAGCACAGGATAGAAGTGCAGACAAATACACACATGCACCTACAGCCAAAACACAAGTGTTCTTAAACCCACATACTCTAGAAGTGGTCTACAAGTACACGTACGTACATACAATATCAAAACCCAAATATCCACACACTCTGTACCACTCCTGTCTAGTCCCTGATGTGCCTGGTATGGTACACTCAGGCATGCTAAAGATGTAAACTGTATACCGATATCAATGCCAAGACATTGAAAGATCCAGAACCCAAGCCCTTCTGAATACTAGTCAGAAACTCCCCATTGAGTCACGGGTTTGACGTTACATCCCTAAGGACTCTGTCCAAATCCAGCCAATGACTTGGCTCTTCAACAAACGCCATTAGGCACGTATGTACAGGATCTGACTCAGCATGTACATGCATGTATGTACACATGTACGTAAAATGCATACCTGTTCCAGTAGAGGTAAGAAGGCAGTTAGACAAATGGTGATACTTTCCAACAAGTGGACATCATCTTCATGTTTGTCCAGTGTCTCCTCCAACACACGCAGTGTGCGAGTCACCATTGACACTGATACCTTGTTACTGATGACTCCCAGCATCAGAAATGACCTAGTCTGAAGTGCTGGGTTGTAATGGAATGATGTTCTACAGTGTGTGTGTGTGTGTGTGTTGTGTGTGTATGTGTGGTTGAATTATACAGATATACAGGAGGAGAGTGGTTGAATTATACAGATATACAGGAGGAGAGTGGTTGAATTATACAGATATACAGGAGGAGAGTGGTTGAATTATACAGATATACAGGAGGAGAAACAATAAGTATTACCGTATATACATGTACACGTATGTACTTAATTCAGTGTTCAGACAAGCAGTATATAGCATATTCCAGTCAACTAAGCGCATACATGTACATGTGTACCAGATATGTTAAGCTGAATGCTATTGCATATGTACATATACTATACATACATACATAAGCGAAAGCATGTATCCTGCAGATAGGGCATGCCTACACGTATATTCCCATCTATCCTGTTAACCTACCGTCTGGCCAGTTTCTGCCAGCGCTGCATCCAGACACACTCTGGAATGAGGTGAGCAGTGGCTAACACAAGGTCCAGCAGGTGCTGGGTGATGGATGTAACATAGGTGGAGCTGAGGGAATCATGACTTAGCTCCACGGCAGGGCCTCTGCTAGCCTGTACGGTCCACTGGTAGGCTAGGGTAGATGACGGTTTCTGGATTCCTATACAAAACAACACAAACACATTGTATTATACATGTATGCATGTAGACGTATGTACGCAGGTATGCTGGCATAATTATTTTCATTGCCTTGGTATTATTGCAGGCATAAGTCACCATCTGTCTACCAGTACAATAGTAAACAAGTCCTCAAGTATCCCAGGAGTATACACTTAAATTTTAAACTATGCCTACATATAGGTATGTATGTACGTATATATGTACATGTACATAATCAGAGGAACAAAATGTTCATACTGATTGATGACTTGTATGGCCAACATCAGTATGTAGTTTAGGTTACAATGCAATTTGTAAGAATGCGTGCATACGTATATGTGTGCATGTCCAAACAACCCCTCCCCCTCCAAATGACATGATCAGAGGAACAAAATGTTCGTACTATTGATTGATAAGTGGCTTGTATGGTCAACATCAGTATGTAGTTTTGGTTACAATGCAATTTGTAAGAACATGTGCATGTGTGCATGCCCAAACACCCCCTCCCCCCTCCAAATGACATAATTATTTGCTCACTGGCCAAGAATTCACATATATGTATTCCGAGTACACTACACATGTACATTCTCAATTAAAATCAAATTATAGGAGATTGATGAAGAATGTAGTCGACATTGGCTGTACATTGGTGAGAGGAGGTGCTTGCTAACAACCTTTGCAGGTATATGTATCTGGGCATAACTGACACATGAACTCACCAAACTGGTGGTAGAACTTTGGCTCTGAAAACTCTGACAGCTTTAGGGACACTGTCTTAGTAGCCTCCTCTGTAAGGGAGAATACCACGAAGAGGGTAAGAGTGAATCTTTTGTGAAAAGATGGTATCCTTCCTAACAATGCATACGTACAAATACAGGGATTGCTGGTACGTAGGAGAACCAAATAGTGTACAAATTCAATATTATAATATCCCTGTAGCATGTGGCCTACATGCTCACTGAAGCTATGACATGTATGTATATAGCTCAATTAAATGATGTTACAAACACATGCACATCTACATATATTTATGTAATACACAATTAGTTGGTAGTATAGGGCTTAGAGTAATATCTAGACAACGTTATACCATCGAGTCACTTTTAGTGTGTTCTAATATTCCCCCTGTGGAACGAACTCCCCACGTGAAACATAACCTTTTTGGCATGTATTCACTTCTGAAAGTCATGATTTAAGCTTCTATCACTGCACTATTTACTAAGCAGTTCTCAATAATAAATTCTCACTATTAATGAACACTATGCTGAAAAAGGAATGCCACTAGCTAAAAATGCTTTGACACTGATTGAATACATACCCTGCGGTGAGTTTGGTCGTATATAGTAGTCACATAGCCATGCCCTCCTTAATTTAAAAGATCATTTGTGCATTCCATCCGTATTTGCACGTAATTTGCAATTATGGTAGGCGGAGCGAACTTCGCTAATTTTTGGAACGACTAGCACTCCCAAGAAAGAGCCATGTGGACGAAACCGGCGCCAAGGAAGGGAAGTAAATACGTTTTTCTCTTATTCTAATGTTTTTTAAAGCCGTATACTGTGTGCAGAGGACGGATTTCAATATTTTTTGACGACTGACAGAACCGATTGCTTAACCCCGTTCTGCGCATGCGCAGCCATGGGGTAATTAGTGGTGAACTACTACTACCAAATACATCTGTCACATGCAACATATATTTACAGTAACTGCTGTACAGAACATAAAGAGCACATGCACACATTGGTTATTCATACATACACGTGTGCATGTTGTATATGTAGATATTTGCACAGAATACTGAAAAAATGTATGCATGTGTCTCAGCCTACCATTAGCCATGACTTCAGGCAGGGAGGCTAGGCTCTGTACTGTATTGAGTACTATGCCATGAATGGTAGCTTTGACAAATGAAGGTCCATAGGCCATCATGATGATACACAGGTAGAAAACATCGGTCAGATTTTTCACCACTGAAAAACATACATACATATGTTCACATGAATATCACTTGAGCCATAACAATTCATTTACAAAATTTGTTTATTACAAATAAATTCAAAATACAGTAATAGACCAGGAAATACACTAGAGTAATTGAACCACAAAAGTACGTATACTTTGCCTTGCTGTGATTTAGCCTGGCCTGCTGTGCTGCCTCAGCAGCTCAATAAGTGTGGAGTGACTCTCTAGACACACAACACTGCAATTCAAAAGATAGCTACTTTGCTTCCAAAAGAATGATTTTGCCTTGGGTAAGTTGTTTTTGGAATCAGGATGTCTGAGCAATCATAATGTTTCAAGCACTTCACTTGTGGCCACGGAAGACCACAGCTTTGAGTAGTATTTTAAGCAACATCCCCACTGAAAATGTCCTTTGCCACTGACACACATGGTGCTTGAGGTGAAACGGAGGAGAAAAATAGGGGATTTGGGAGAGTGTAAGAGAAAAGGTTGATGTGAGATAGAGGGAGTTTGAAAGGAGTGGGGAATAGTAGAGGAAGTAGACCTATAGCGGTGGCCTTCCTTATGAGTATACTTATAGGCTTTATGTGGTATGTACAGTAAATATTTCCAGGTTTGTTTGTGATGCTGTAGATATAGATGCTTACGCTCTTGTATGCAAATATGCGGGAGTTAGGAAAGCCTACATATCCTGAGATGAAGTCCTAAAACATAGATACAGTCATGACTGAAGCATGTACATTGTAGTACATACATGTATGTACCACATATGTAACTTCCTGCGGTAATGAATCTCCACAACGTGAGGTTAGGCTATGAAAGGTTACAGCTTACCACCAATGAAAAATACCCTGCATTACAATATGCTTCATACATTTATCTTGCCTCCCACTGCACTGCAAAACTCTCCCCTTCATCTGCCAAAAAACAGCCCTCTCTTCTCCATTGCTCATCTACCTCTTTTTCTAAACACAGCCCTATATCCCATCCAATTCTCACTCTTCTCACTTCCAATTCAACTCACTCCCACATCTACATATCTTCATCTTCCCGCCTCCCTTACTTGATATACATGTACATACATGTACCCACCCACCATTTCGAGGGTTGTTACAGGAGAGAGCCAGGAGGAAGCGGGAGAGGACAGTGAGTTCAGACCACAGAAAGTGCTGCTCCAGAGTCTGTGTTACCTTATCACTGGTGTGGGCTATTGTCTGGAGTAATAAAAGCAGAACTATATACTACATTATACAAATACAAGACATGAATGTATGCATATTCATGTATGTACAGAAGTTTTCAGGTTGGTTTCCAGCTCCAGCTCAGGTTCAATTTATAGCACATGTGCATGCTCACTCGCTAACATAACGCGCACGTGCATAGCGGGAAATTCAAATCGGCGACTTAAAATCATGCTACTCACGTTTTCTGTGGACCTTCGCTGGAAAGCGATCTGGATGTATACAGTCGTCCAACTTCCCATTTCTGACAATTCCTACAACTTGTGTGTGTCTGAGTGTACAATACGACGATACATCCATATGTTTGAGCAAACGACGTTCAGCCCCAAACACAACAACACGGCCCTTCCAAGCTACTTGGAGACTATTAACAGTTGGTGCTTCTAAGGATTATACTGGTATCTATATACTTAGCTGAAATACAAAAAAGCTACAGCAACCATATGTAGGACACTTAAATTCATGGGCTGCACTATACAAGTCATTCAGCTTGTTGCCTTGCAGCGTAGTGATGATTACAGAGCAAGGTTCATGGCAGAGGTCTCTGTATACGATCCTGCCATGTTAGTATGGATCGACGAAAGTGGATGTGATAGGAGTAATTGCATAAGAAAGCGGGCATTACGGGAATGAATCCCAGAGACCACAGACTACTCATCAGAGGGACACGTTATTCCACTATACCTGTCATGTCCATTGATGGCATACATGATGTATACCTCTGTGAAGGTACTGTCAATGGTGAAACATATGCAGACTTTATTCTAAGTTGCCTACAGCCATTCATACAGGCATTTAACTGGATTAATCCCCATTCAGTGATTATTATGGATAATGCATCAATCCACCACGTTGAACAAGTGGTTGATATGTATGATTGAGAACCAGTTAAGCGCTCATCTACTGTTCCTTCCACCTTACTCTCCAGACCTCAATCCAGCAGAGGAGGTATTTAGACAGGTCAAGGCTATAATGAAAGAAAACGATACTTTGTTTCAAGCATGCAACCATGAGAAGACAAGGGTATTACTTATGATGGCCTTTGGCATGGTCACCAGAGAAGACTGCAACTCCTACATCACACACAGTGGGTATCAGTGACTCATAACTCAAGAAGCTCTATAGCTGCACTTATTCATCAATAACAAACACCACTCGTACCAATATGCATGTATAATGTTCCCATTCTCATGTTACGTATTACTTTGCTCTCAGCTGGTGAAGTAAGCCCAGTATGCATTCCTTTTCGGTTACATACTCTACTTCTGTGAGGATACCATAGCCATGAAGGTTTCATAGTTCACCAAGTTGTTTTTATAGCTTAGAACATTGTTTAATTACTCTTGCTGGGCTGGTTTGGTACTACAAGGGGCGGGTGGCACTCTCGGTGAGAGTGCAGAGGCAATAGTAGTCGCTGCATCTGCCAGTGCCTGGGTGACAGGAGTTGATAGGTCCTTCTTTCTCGATGGTGTACTACCACCTCCTGCACGTTGAAACATCGATGTGTTGGGGGATTCATCCATAAATGCAATCCACTGTTGACCATTTCTGCCCATATACGTAGTGGCATAGTTGTAAAATTACTTGAATGTGCCTGTTTAAGTTTGTCATAAACCTCCTCAACTTTATTTTCTCGTTCCTTCTCTTTGTCTTGGTGCTAACCTCATCTGCATCATCAGGAGATTGCTTACGTCTTCTCTTTCCAGATCGCTCTACTACGAGACCATCACACCACAGTGTAATCTTGCTGTTACCCTTCAATATATCCCATGCTTCCTCTAAGTCCTTCTGGTTCCTCATCTGGACAAGGTTGGCGCCTTCTAGGAAACCTACAATAGCACCAATATCCCCACTAAGCTGATCTTTTATTAGTGTTTTCAGAGCCTCACATGATGACACAAGAGAAGTGTTGATGTTCCTAAGGGAAAACACTTCCCCATCATTTTTCCCTGTACTATACCCTTATGAACTGCTTTTAGCAAAACTCTGCTAAACACTTGACCTGCACGTGACAATGGCTGAACTGGCAGGTGATTTGGACAAGAGTGCTTTAGTAAGAGGTTGCAAACTCGCAGTTGTTCCTCTAAAAACACTCACACCAGGTTGCACAGGTAGTGAGAAATGGCTCTGTCCTGTGTTCACCACTGTAGCCCTTACATGATTACTCCGGCCAACTATAGACACTGAACCTGTTGTGGTCTCTCTTTGCTGAGTTTTAGGCTCCATAGTAGCAACTTTCACACCGTATACGCTGTTTGTCACTCGCTGGAAGTGACGTGACATAAACGGGCGGCTATATAGCAATCCTCAAGTACGTATGTGTACATGCACATGTATATTCATGTACTGCAATATACGCCATGGTAGTTGGGAGGCGCATGCACACATTGTTTTGGACAAGCAACCTGAAATCGGTCTACTGGTCATCATACCAGGACACCTAGCTATTTGTCATCATGCCAGGACATCTAGCTATTGGTCATCATGCCAGGACATCTAGCTGTTGGTCATCATGCCAGGACATCTAGCTATTGGTCATCATGCCAGGACATCTAGCTATTGGTCATCATGCCAGGACATCTAGCTATTGGTCATCATGCCAGGACATCTAGCTATTGGTCATCATGACTAGTGACATATCACTTGCACTTGTATGATACCAACATTTCATTGAGCAAGTGTCTCTCTTAACAGATCTGGAAATTCCTTAGCACTGACCTATCCTATCAAGGGAAGCAGGCGTTTGCTGTTCGGATTGAAGAAGTTCCAGGTCTAAAGCCATCCACCATTCAATACATCACCAAGGTTGCATCGAAGGACAGAAACATTGGGATGGTTGGACAAAGGAAGGACTTCCTAGAGACCATGCTGGAGGATGGCAAAGTCATCAACAAGGTGATTTGCATATAGTCTGTACTTTGAAATTTGCACTTAACTTTCTGTATGGTGCATGTGTATTATGTACATCTATACACAATTACACACTCCACAGGTCACGAGAGCTACAGGAAAGCAGTGCATCCTTCTGTTTGCTATGAACTTTTCTCACCACATATGTTCACGACTTGAACAAGGTATTATATAGCACTTCCATGGCACAGGTGCATACCCATCCATGATAGAATGACAACAACTAACATTATGTACAAAGAATTTAACAAGGTGATAAAACTATCCCAGCTACCTCAGTGACTACAGCTGCTTCAAGTGCAACCACCAATGAGGAATTTGTGGTTGAGACCCAGGGGCAAGGAGGCATTTTTGAGATGCAAGGAGATAAGGACATCCCCAGGAGCAAATGGAGAGTGTTCAGGGTAAGGGGGAAGTTTTGGCTGAGACCCAGGGGCAAGGAGGGATTTTTGAAATGCAAGGAGACAAGGATATCCCCCAGGAGCAAATGGAGAGTGTTCAGGGGAAGGGGAAAGTTTTGGCTGAGACCCAGGGGCAAGGAGGGATTTTTGAAATGCAAGAAGACAAGGATATCCCCCAGGAGCAAATGGAGTGTTCAGGGGAAGGGGGAAGTTTTGGCTGAGACCCAGGGGCAAGGAGACGAGGATATCCCCCAGGAGCAAATGGAGAGTGTTCAGGGGAAGTTTTGGTCGAGAACCAGGAGCAAGGAGACATTTTTGAAATGCAAGGAGACGAGGATATTGCCATGGAGTTTATTCAGGGGAAGGGAGAAATTTTGGCTGAGACCCAGGGGCATGCGGAGGTGGTTGAAGTCCAAGAGCAGGAAGATGAGCAAATGAAAGGTGAGACTGACACAAATGAGCAAGAGGGTCAGAAAGAGAAAAAAAAACAGGCAACTAAGAGAAGGAAAAGGTTTCCAGCACCACCGCTCCAAAAGCGGTCAAGCCGAAGTAACACGTTTTTGCCAGCCGGGCGAAAAGATATTGATGCCAAAATTCCACTTGGACTTTAGAAATATTTTCAATTGGGTTACCTTAAATTGCTGCTTTTATATGTATCATGTTGTTGTTTAATAATAATCAGTCACAATACTACCTCAATATTAAATAATGACAGCAGTGAGAGTAGACAGTAGTCACTGCAGTAGTAGCTACTGTGTCAGTAGTGACAATGTGACAATGGTGACTACAGTGACAGTTGTGTGACAGTGGTAACAGCAGTGACTACAGAGACAATTTAGTGACACTAGTGACAATAGTGACAGTAGCAGTGACAGTAGTGACACTAGTGACATTAATTAAAATGGTATACCATTAAAATTGTTGTTGAGTTGGGGTATACCGTTGCCACTATCACGCAAGAGTGCAAAGCAAATTCAAGCAAAGATCAGAAAATGGCAAAAGGAATCATTAAAACATGACATTTGCGGTTCTATAAACTACCCTCCTTCACTAAAGAATCATGCAGTTTGATTGCAACTCTACATTATCCAATAAATGTGCATGATGATTGTGTTCTGGTGTTGTAATCATGCATATGATCCTTACATTATTATGCTAGTACCAGTAGAATTGTTACTATTTAAATCTGGAGAGTAGTAAAGTGCAATGGAACTTTAAAAGTGTGTGTAACCCTCACGCAAATACAATGTATAACTACCTTCTCTAGCTACAAAGTGATGTGGTATACACAAGTGCACAGGCAAGAAAAGACAAGCTCCTATTCCACACATACCTGTAGAGAAGTAGTCTCTCTAAACTTCTAATACCACAATGCTATCCGCGTCATGCCGGTGACTACAGTGACAGTAGTGACAGCAGTGACAGTAGTGACAGTAGTGACAGTAGTGACTACAGTGACAGTAGTGACAGACGTGACTACAGTGACAGTAGTGACAATGGTGACTACAGTGACAGTAGTGACAACAGTGACTAGTGTGACAGTAGTGACAGTGGTGACAGTAGTGACACTAGTGACAGTAGTGACTACAGTGACAGTAGTGACTACAGTGACAGAAGTGACAGACGTGACTACAGTGACAGTAGTGACTACAGTGACAGTAGTGACTACAGTGACAGAAGTGACAGACGTGACTACAGTGACAGAAGTGACAGACGTGACTACAGTGACAGTAGTGACAATGGTGACTACAGTGACAGTAGTGACAACAGTGACTAGTGTGACAGTAGTGACAGTGGTGACAGTAGTGACACTAGTGACAGTAGTGACTACAGTGAGAGTAGTGACAATGATGACTACAATGACAGTAGTGACAGCAGTGGCTACAGTGACAGTAGTGACAGCAGTGGCTACAGTGACAGTAGTGACAGCAGTGGCTACAGTGACAGTAGTGACTACAGTGACATTAGTGACAGTAGTGACAGCAGTGACTATAGTGACTACAGTGACAGTAGTGACAGTAGTGACAGCAGTGACTACAGTGACAGTGGTTACAGCAGTGACAGTAGTGACACTAGTGACAGTAGTGACAGCAGTGACTACAGTGACAGTAGTGACAGCAGTGACTACAGTGACAGTAGTGACAGCAGTGACAGTAGTGACAGTAGTGACTACAGTGACAGAAGTGACAGACGTGACTACAGTGACAGTAGTGACAATGGTGACTACAGTGACAGTAGTGACAGCAGTGACAACAGTGACTAGTGTGACAGTAGTGACAGTGGTGACAGTAGTGACACTAGTGACAGTAGTGACAATGATGACTACAATGACAGTAGTGACAGCGGTGAATACAGTGACAGTAGTGACAGCAGTGGCTACAGTGACAGTAGTGACTACAGTGACAGCAGTGACTACAGTGACAGTAGTTACAGCAGTGACTACAATGACAGTAGTGACACTAGTGACAGTAGTGACTACAGTGACAGTAGCGACAGTAGTGACAGCAGTGACTACAGTGACAGTAGTGACAGTAGTGACAGTAGTGACTACAGTGACACTAGTGACAGTAGTGACAGCAGTGACTACAGTGACTACAGTGACACTAGTGACAGCAGTGACAGTAATGACTACAGTGACAGTAGTGACTACAGTGACAGTAGTGACTACAGTGACACTAGTGACAGTAGTGACAGCAGTGACTACAGTGACAGTAGTGACAGTAGTGACAGCAGTGACTACAGTGACATTAGTGACAGCAGTGACTACAGTGACAGACGTGACTACAGTGACAGCAGTGACTACAGTGACATTAGTGACAGTAGTGACAGCAGTGACTACAGTGACAGTAGTGACTACAGTGACACTAGTGACAGTAGTGACAGCAGTGACTACAGTGACAGTAGTGACAGTAGTGACAGTAGTGACAGCAGTGACTACAGTGACATTAGTGACAGCAGTGACTACAGTGACAGACGTGACTACAGTGACAGCAGTGACTACAGTGACAGTAGTGACAGTAGTGACTACAGTGACAGTAGTGACTACAGTGACAGTAGTGACAGTAGTGACTACAGTGACAGTAGTGACAGTAGTGACAGTAGTGACAGCAGTGACTACAGTGACATTAGTGACAGCAGTGACTACAGTGACAGACGTGACTACAGTGACAGCAGTGACTACAGTGACATTAGTGACAGTAGTGACAGCAGTGACTACAGTGACAGTAGTGACAGTAGTGACTACAATGACAGCAGTGACAGTAGTGACAGCAGTGACTACAGTGACAGGGATGACTATTGTGAGTATATATAAATATATTATATTCAGTCTTATATTGGTGCATGCAACACCAAGTCACTACCGCTATTTGTCATCATGCCAGGACATCTAGCTATTGGTCATCATGCCAGGACATCTAGCTATTTGTCATCATGCCAGGACATCTAGCTATTTGTCATCATGCCAGGACATCTAGCTATTGGTCATCATGCCAGGACATCTAGCTATTGGTCATCATGCCAGGACATCTAGCTACTGGTCATCATGCCAGGACATCTAGCTATTGGTCATCATGCCAGGACATCTAGCTATTTGTCATCATGCCAGGACATCTAGCTATTGGTCATCATGCCAGGACATCTAGCTACAGACACACATGCACTGTAACGTAGCGTCATCTCACACACATACATGTACGTATCTAAATACATACGTATGCCTGGAACTACCTTCAGCATCTTCTTGATGACCTCAGTGACAACAGCTCCCTCTGTGCTCTGTTCCAGAGTCACTGCTGTGTCAGCCAACACTTCCAGCTTACGACTCCCCAGTCCATCAGATATACTCATCTGCAGTCCAGAAAACATTTCACAGCCACACTTATAATTGATGGCAGCTCCAACTGCTATTCTTTCTAGATATACTCTCTATTCCCCATACATCTCCCCCCCCTACACACACACACACACACACACACACACACACACACACACACACACACACACACACACACACACACACACACACACACACACACACACACACACACACACACACACACACACACACACACACACACACACACACACACACACACACACACACACACACACACACACACACACGTATCATAACAATCTAATCTCAGTCCTTCTATCAGTGTATGTACCTACCCGAATAAAGCTGTCCAGGACTCTCTTCAGCAATTTGGGCTCTCCTCCTATTTTAGCCCACACATTGGATTGTATGAGAGGATAGATAGCATCTTCTGAGATAGTGAGAGCTACCAACATGTCTATTAGCCTCATCAACTACAATGCAGGCACAGAAGGAAAGTGAGTGAAGGAGAGCGAATGAGGAGAGTAGGGAGGGAGGGATGGAGAGGAAAGGAGAGAGAGAAGAGAGGAGAGAGAAGAGAGAGGTGAAGAGGGAGGGAGGGAGGGAGAGGAGAGAAAGGAGAAAAGCAGAGAGAGGAGAGAGACAGAGAGGGAAGAAGAGGAGAGCAGAGGAGAGAGGGAGAGGGAGAGTGAGTGAGGGAGTGAGGGAGAGAGACGAGAGGGGAGAGAGTGAGAGTGAGAGTGAGAGGGAGAGGGAGAGGGAAGGAGGAGAGGAATAGGGAGTTGGGAGAGGGGGAGGGGGAGAGAGAGAATGATGAACGCATGAAAAGAAAATCTACATATGCATATGTAGCAACTACATATATGTACACTATATATCTGACTAGTAACACATGCAACTACTGAGCTATGTACATGGTCACAGGCCTCTATGTGCATGTTCAGTCTTGCAAACGTGTGAAAACAGAACCAACCACTATACCAACCTTCTCATGTTCAGTAGCTGTAGCTTCAAACAATGAGAGGGAGAGGTTGGGCATCCACGGGGACAGGTAAGCAAGACAAAACTGTTTCAAAGCAGGTGAGTACTGCTGGAAGCCAGCCACCACTTCTGAGAGAAACTCCAGAGTGAGGTGAGGTTCCTTTTGCGCCAGTTCTTTACTCACAGTCATTACAAACGGTGCTGTGTTCATGGGCACACACAGATCTGCACAGATACAAACATTGTATATGTGTACATACGTATAAAATGCATATGTAAATGTACATATACTTAAACATACATGTATGAATGAGTGAAAGTAATACCGTGCAGATCTACATGTAGGTCGGCACCCTATATCTGAGAACTGAGAACACACATATACGTATTCCAGTTCTTAGCTGAGTGTTCGATATGTACGTAGCTATTATTCATTAACCAATAACTTATGAGATGTTAAAACTGCAATGTTTCACTAGTAACCTACGAACTAGCATCAGGCACAAACAACAACTTGTTTAAATATCTGAATTCACCGTAGAAATAATAAAAAGTCATTAGGCGTGCTGGTCACCATCAACCATTCAGAATGATGTGTTGCCTGATACTATCCTGCATCAATGTCATGCTCTCTAATTTATAACATCTTATAAGTTATTGGTTGATGTATTCTAAGACAACACATTGCTAGGTATGATGACATACATGACATGTATGTAACTACATACATGTACATACCATGGGAAGACTCCAGTTGGTAACTAATTCTGAGGTGGAATGCCTGCTTTACTCCAGATAGTAGCTTATAAGCAGCTACCCTCAAACCAGCATCAGTGCTGCCCAGGTTGAGTAGGGCCTAATGGAAGAGCAGAAGATACACACACATACCGACACTGCTATTACACATGTATAATATGTATACGTATTATATGCACACATGCAGTGTACATGCAAGGCAAATACAGAGGAGTGTAGGATTGATGTTAATATCCTAAGGATTGAGTTCAAACCCAGACAATGACTTAGCTACACAAGCAAGGCATATACAACATGCAAAGCATGTTAGACTCAAACTCTGCCTTAATCAGTCCACCGGGGCAACTAAGCCACCAAGACACGAAACTGAAAGCGAGAGTACATACATGTAGAGTTATCAAATAGCCTAAATGATGGAAACACTATCAACCAAACATCAAGTCTAACATGCTTTGCATGTTGTATATGCCTTGTCTGTGTAGCCAAGTCATTGTATGGGTTTGAACTCAATCCTTAGGATATTAACATCAATCCTACACTCCTCTGCCACAAGAGATCCAGTGGCTCAGTGGTAAGAGTGTCTTATTGGTAATCAGAAGGTCTTGGGTTCGAATCCCAGCTGGATCCTGAGTTTTTTCAGGATCTTTCATAATGACTTGGCTTGATGTTTGGTTGATAGTGTTTCCATCATTTAGGCTATTTGATAACTTTACATGTACATGTAATGCATATGTCACGTTGAAAAGAGCACCATAACACACTTGTGTATTAACTCACAAGGTTAAGAAATGTTCCAGGAACATCTTTCGGTTCCAACTTTCTCTCAGACATGTAGCGACTCTGTATGAACAGGGACATGTGGTATGGGTCATGGCATACAGAATTGTTAGTTCAAGCATGTATTACAGGATCACTTGCACAAATACTATTTCTGCAACAATCTGCTAGAAACAGTGCCTTATTCAGTAATATGTAGGGTTGGCTGCTCCGTCATGTAGGGTGACATTTTCCAGTGGTTCTCATACAATAAGCACCATATAGATCTAATACAGACATGTACATGTATGTACACATACATACGTAGTTGTACAAATAGTGTGACTACTCAGTGCACATGGCATGAACATACCACTCGAGGCCCTATATTCTGAGCCGACACTGCTGACATAAGTTGGCATGAATAATAGTTATCAAGGGTTAGTTGTGAGGTTGGACAGTTGCAGCATGGCACATATGTGAGTTACTTCTGATACCTAGGTAGCTGGAAGGCAATTGAATGTACTAACTAGGGATATTCAATCCAGGACTCAATACCCAGTAATTTATTGGCCTGCTCTATTAGTCACAAGATAATACGAAGTGAAAACAACATTCCTTCTCTTCCCACCTTCAGTTTTGATATTTACATAGAGATGATGATATCAGTCCCCATGGAGAACTTGCCCATAACTTTCAATTATTATAGGAACAGCTTTAGTAGCATACCTCAACAAAGGTAATACATACGTAAGGTTCTTTAAATACATAACTTGTGATGACATTTATGTACGTATGTACATGTACATAGCTAGTCATGAAAGCATACTCAGTGTTAGTGCTCCTGCTATTATATGGAATGAACTGCAGTGAGCAGAATTCTCCAGCAGATGAGGCCATTACCCCAGAAGAGAACCAGTGTCCTTTGTGGCAAGATATAAACTATTCTACTGGAGACTGTGATTGTGGTAGCGAATTGCAGGAAATTGTAGTTTGTCAAAACCAACCATACATCTTACAACTCCATGACTGCTACTGTATGACATACAGTAATAAAACATTGGTGGGTTCTTGCCAGTACACTTGTCAGAGATTGCACAGCGAAAACTATTTCGACATTCTAGTCAATACAACTTCTCAAATCAATGAATTTATGTGTGGTAAATACAACAGACAAGGTCAGTTGTGTGGTAGCTGTGTGTCTGGTTATGCTCCACCAGTCTACTCCTACTACCTCTCCTGTGTCAACTGTACCACTAGCAACTGGGGCAAGTACATGGCAGTCTCCCTTCCTCCAGTCACTGCTTTCTTTGTCTTTGTCATCATATTCAGAATCAGTGCTACACATCCAAAACTCAATGGATTCATTCTCTGCATACAAATACTTACGTCTCCACCTAACATGCGAGAGCTGGCACAGGGTATCATAACAAATCAGAGAAACATTTGGAGACATGCATACCGCTTCATCAGTGCATCTGTAGGAATATGGAACTTGGACTTTCTTCGTCTAGTTTACACTCCATTCTGCCTGCAACCTCACACAAATACTCTCCAAGTCATAGCTCTAGACTACATCATTGCTGTCTACCCTCTCCTACTCATTGTTCTCTCTTACCTACTGGTCACACTCTATGATCGCAACGTTAAGATCATTGTGTGGCTCTGGAAACCCTTTGTGCCTCTCTTCATCAGGTTTCGAAGACAGTGGAACATCAGAAGCTCACTAGTGGATGCATTTGCTACTTTTCTTCTCCTCTCCTATGTCAAGATTCTCAGTGTATCTGTGGACCTTCTTATGCCTGTACTAGTCTATGATCAGAATGGACACAGACTACCACAGCTCTACCTCTTCAACCAGGGAGATGTGGCCTTCTTTGGCAGTCACCACCTGCCCTATGCCTGTTTGGCCGTCTTCTTTCTCCTCACCTTCACACTGCTGCCAATGCTGCTGCTCTTCCTCTACCCCTGCTCCTGTTTCCAGGTCTGCCTCAACCACACTGGCTTCAGATGCCAATCTCTACACATCTTCATGGACACCTTTCAGGGACATTACAAAGATGGTACCAATGGCACTCGTGACCTCCGATTCTTCTCTGGACTCTACCTCCTCCTCAGAGTTGTAGTGTATACCTCTACTGTGGTGACTTACCAGATAGCCAGCTATGCCTATACCACTAGTGTTATTGTTGTGGCAGTTGTCAGTGTGGTACTAGCTCAACCCTACAAGAAAAATATCTACAATCGTGTTGATACCTGTCTTCTCCTCAACACTACTGTGCTGTATTTGGTCTTTGTACCAACAGCATATCACCTTCCACATAGAATTGAAAATGGCCTGATTCCTATTACTGTGATATCATCTGCAATAATTGGTCTCTACCAGATCTGGCTGCTGCTACTGCCATGTGTAAAGAGGAGTTGTACTGTATATTACAAGCTGAAAGAATGTCTTAGACACAGGATGGTACACACACGAGTATGAGAGACTACAGCCACTCAACTAGAAACAAGAGAACAGCAATTATACACACATTTGCAATTTAGGACACTAGTACTGCTGCTCACCATGCATACATACAAGACATATATACGTACAGTACATTACATAATCATTCATCTCTGTGCAAAGTATTGTGGGTGAGGCAGGGAGCAAACCTACCTAGAAAAAGTGATCGAATGTCATGCACATGCACAGGATGTCAAATATCAAGACCGTATGTGTAAAATATTTGGTATTTGATGACACTGTACACACACACACACACACACACACACACACACACACACACACACACACACACACACACACACACACACACACACACACACACACACACACACACACACACACACACACACACACACACACACACACACACACACACACACACACACACACACACACACACACACACACACACACACACACACACACACACACACACACACACACACACACACACACACACACACACACACGTCAAAATATCCAGCTGTAAAAACTAGGTGGGCTCGCTTGCTAGGACTATAGGGTTAGGGCAAGGTACACGTATATTGAATGACGTTGTGCCAGTACTGTGACTACTGATTTAACACTAGCTCAAATATTCAAGAAACACAAGTACAAGGCACTCACTCTCTGTAATACTGTCTCGCTCAGTAACAATGAAATTTCAGGCAGAATTTACATTGCGATGGTAGTTGTACAGCGGATCTACATACATACATGTATAGTCCACAAGGCTATCAAAAATTAATGATGAAAAGTGTGGAATACTATAGAGAGGAAGATTAGGGGTTATGAGAAAACTTTGAAGAGGAATTCTATATACAGTAATCAGCTAAACCATGTATGAAATCAGTTGCACTCCAAGGTATAGGCAAGGCATGGCAACACAACAGATGGACAAAGTAACTTGCCTGAAACTCAAGAAAAATTGGCTGCATTTGGTGGAATTCAAACCCACAACACTAAGCTATATACATACTGAGGCAACTCAGCTGGATGGGCTGAATACATACAAATCAAGGTAAAGAAACCAAAGCACCTCAACCAGATAAACAGGTGAGTTCAAACATCGTATTAAGGATAAGGCTGGGGTAATTAAGCCAGCAAAGACACTAAACACTAAACTAAGTATTGTGTATGAATATTCAATCACCTCAGGAAATGCTGCATGAGAAAGGCAAGGCAACACAACCTGAAACAGTCATTTTTCAAAGAAAAATGGGTGGGATTCGAACTCATTTTCTAGACAACACTCTTACCAACTAAGCTACCAAGGTAGCTCAGCTGGCTGGGTCAAAGTGCATGTACAAATCAAGGCAAAGCAACCAAAGCATCTCAATGTAGGTGAACTCAAACATGTGATGTACATAAAATATAGTGTGTACTACGTATGTGTTATGTACTAAGCATATCAGAGGAATATGGCAATAAGAATGTAAGTACAGGATATGTACACATGTACATATAAGAGCTGGCAAAACCACTACAGGCCTTTCTTGGTGTACATATATACATTGTATAGTTAGAGCTCTTCATACCCACCAGTACTGCCACCCCTTCACACACAACTTCTACTTACTGGCTGCTGATTCTGCCATCTGCTGAGGATGGTACCCATCACCTTCACCAGTTCATCTGCTTTGTTGACTGTGAATTTGAGAGGCTGGCTACCCTCCACAAGACGCACTGTAACACTCTCCTTGTCTTCACTGTACACCTAAAATATATCAGAGAGTCGGTAGACTCTCTATGTAGGGATGGTGCCGACACGCCCATTAAGCCTTAACAAACGCAACGGCTCATAACGATTTCTCCATCTTCTTCTTCAAATGGCCTAGCACAAAGTTGGTACAAGTATTTACCTTGATTTTTGTACTGAACGGCTTCTTAGTCCTATGTGCAGTGCCTTTTACTAAAGGAATCTTTGTAGGACCCCTCTTGGACGAGTAAAGCTACACTATACTAGCACTTCCGTGTAGTTGAATGCCATTTCCTTGTTATCACTCACGTGCGTTTTACATATATATATATATGACTGAGCAGCAAAATGGGTGGGGCTCACACACACACTAAGAGCGTTGTATTTGCAAGTGAATATACAATGAAAAACCGGTAAAACAAGGGAGTAAAAACATTTCCGTCAAAATGTTGAAGGATGTAGGGATGACATGCCAAAAAGTAGAGAAACAAGTGCGGTATATATGCAGTAAGACAGGGGATGAGGACATGCAACAATACTAACATGTGTAACTCCTCCCTACATCTCTATTACTATGGGGTTACGCATGTTAGTACTATTGCATGCCCTCATCCTCTGTCTTGCTGCACATATACTGCACTTGTTTCTCTACTTTTTAGCATGTCATCCCTATATCCTTAATGTACTCCCTTTATACTGGCATTTGACCAAGGTTCAGAGAGGGTAGGCTGTACTGACAGTGAGGCAATCCATAAAACATTCAAGGGCCATGCAAAACAATACAAACTACACACCTCCCTGATGTCAGAGATGTGATAGATCTCTTTGATGAAGGCCATCAGCTCAAAGACCTTCATCTTGTCAGTCATGTGTACCACCAGACCATGAGGACACACCTGTAGCCGGGCTGGGATCTGCAGCACCATTGATTGCTTGGGCTTTAGCAATAAGAAGTGCACTGCATTGAATTCATGCTGTGAACAAGGGAGAGGAAACAAATGTATGTACATGTAAAATATAAGTTGAGTAGAAATTTCCCTTCCAAATGAAAGCCACATTGGATACTCCCTGCAAAGGCTAAGCGGAAGCAGGAAAGATTCTACATCTAGATATTTAACAGTGTGTGGATTTCATTTTACTTCTATTTTGCCACGTAAGTTTCATCTCTGGATGGATATTAGGTTTTCCTACTCCCTCTTTAGGCCCATGATGACTACAATGTTGATATCTACAACTTTGCCTTCTCCCTCTTCTGTGATCTTTGACCCCTATTGAAGGGAAGGCACTATAGCACACTAGAAACTAGTGACATGTTTAGATAAATGTGAGCAAATCTCACTATGTGGGTATACTGTACATACATGTACGTACGTACATGTTATTGTACATGTACATGTATATACATGTTTGTAGATGTATAATCAGAGTGCAGTGCAGCTATATTTAAACCTTGGTGCGCATGGGCAGGAGGGTTACAGTAGTCGTTCGGTCTGTCTGTCGGTCTGTCTGTCTGTTAAGTCATATCTCATCTCTGGAGCGTCTGTCTGTCCTGAAAATACTGTCATGTACTCAGCGGGGAATGTAGGTCAAACAATTTGTGGGGTTTTCTTTGAAACCACTCCGTTCAAGAGTTATGGTGTGAAATGCAAGTGAAAGAGCCAATATGCTACTCTGGCTTAATTACCTGTGATCAGGTATTCCTGTTTGATGTACAGCGAAGCACCAGCGGTTACTGCATGAGGGAGTATAAGCATGGGTACTGCTCCGGTCAAAGCTATAGCGCTTCCAGCAGTGTACAGAGCCAACCTTGAGTTTCAATAGCATGTGCCTTTCCAGCGTTCGTGCACGTGTGGTATATATGCCGCCGCTGAGGGTTCTGCACTTCAGTGAGTGCATTCATTTTATACATCACTCATGCATGTGCTGTCTATAATAGGATACATTGTATATACATACAATCGCATCATTATAGTAAGGAAGAGTACACACCGGCTAATATGGATAGATCATTGTTACCTGAGTTGCCTTCTATGTTTGAGTCCAGTCTATTTTTGGAGTATGTCAAGCTCATGTTTTTACAGTAGAATGCACTCTTGCTGCCCTAGGGCTTTGCAGTATGTCTGAGCAGTCACACATCATTTGTTAACCCTCGGCAGGCATGCGCAGCGAGGGTTATGGTACTGTGTCTGTCTGTCTGTCTGTTAAGTCACATCTCACTTCTGGAGTGTCTGTTCGTCCTGAAAATACTGTTGCGTACTCAGCGGGCAACGGAGGTCAAAAAAATTTGTGGGGCTTTCTTTGAAACCGCTCCGTTCAAGAGTTTTGGTGTGAAACGCAAGCAAAAGAGCCAATATGCTAATTAGATCTAGCCTACTCTGGCTTACCCACGATCAGGTATTCCTGTTTGATGTACAGCGAGGCACCAGTGGTTACTGCATGAGGGAGTACAAGCATGCATACTGCTCCGGTCAAAGCTATAGCGCTTCCAGCAGTGTACAGAGCCAACCTTGAGTTTCAATCGCACGTGCCTTTCCAGCATTCGCGCACGCGCAGACGCCGAGGGTTCTGCACTTTAGTGCATTCATTACTTTATAAATGAATGCACTAAAGCGCAGAACTCTCGGCGCGCGGAGATGGTGCGCATGCGTAACACGTAAACTCCACCTCTAATCACGTGTAGCGGGAAGTATATGGAAGACCTTTATAGTCAAAAGACGGAGACTAAAGAGAAAGAAGCTCGCTGCCTTACATCGAGTCGCATTCCAGGTAGCGTTTAGCCTATTGTTAACCTTTTTAGGACGTTTAGAAGGCTCTGCCGTCAAAAAGTGCGCGGAATGTCGCTGCAGTACCCTCGTAGGATGTCACGGTATGCAAATGATGCCATAACTTTTGAACGGAGCGGTTTCAAACAAAACCCCACAAATATTTTGACCTCCGTTGCTCGCTGAGAATTTTCAGGACTAACAGACGCTCCAGAAGTGAGATGTGACTTAACAGACAAACAGACAGACAGACAGACAGACAGACAGACAGACAGACAGACACACACACACACACACATGACCAAGTACTGTAACCCTCGCTGCACATGCTCGCCGAGGGTTAATAATATCCCCTACTCAAGCCATTGACACTTCACACCGACCAAACATGAAATTACCTTTCCTTCTTCCTCCTCAAAGACCATGGTACTGGCTGGCAGTTTTAGCTCACTTGGGTCAATCCAGAATGCAAACTGGCTCAAAGTATCCACTGTAACCACACGTTTAGTACCCTATACAAAAAGAAACACACCAAACAGACACAAGTACATGGATAATTATTATTAAAAACCCACTGAACGGCCACATCCTTAATCAAATTGAGTTGTCACTGAATCAGTGGGGGGTTCTGACTGGAAGTTGGGTGGCTCTGCTTTGCTAATAGTAACAAACTACTCTCATTGAACCGTGGAACCAAGTGCAAAGGCAGGTTCATTTTTTTGGACTTACAAAGACATTTGATATGGTAGCTATATATGCTATATTGTCTGTATTCATCATCACATCTTGCATTAGTTGGAAAATCACCTCTACAACAGACAGTAAGAGTTGTCAAAATTTCAACCTAACTACCTATCATTTCTGCACTACCAATACTCCCCACAGGTTGTACTTAAACCCTCATCCATCCAACCCACAGTCATATTGGACCCTATCTGCCTGTACCAGCTGCATGCTCGTACCAAGAGAATATTTATGAATCAAGTGCTGTGTTCAATTGCACTAACAATCTTAAAGCACTTGGAAAGTACGGAACCCTCGCGCAATTTGGAACTATAGCAAAAAGCACAAGGAGAGACAAGCAAATGCATTTGAGCTCTAGTAAGATAGGGTGGGGCAATTCCGGAGGCAGGGTAATTCTGTAATATTTCTGTTCTCTTAACTAGAGCTATTCATGTGAACTCGTGACTGCATGCACTTGAAATTTTACAGTAGTCCGGCCAGCGTACGTAACTCGCGATTTTATTTGCAATGACGTAATCGTTAGCGTAGCAAAATGGCACGGTTGGCCAAGAAAGGAGGAGTACTTTTGGCTTGGGTAGAGCTCAATAATATGCAATTTTGGAATCATACAGGAAGTGTTCCATGCTGAAGTGAGAATGAAGAATTCGGTAAGCTAAGTAAAAACCTATTTATCATTGCCAACATAGGTTTGGGAGCACATAATTCCTTAGGGAAGACAAGTCATTTTTCGAGATGGAATTTTTAAGCGCCGCGCCTGCCCCCTGTATGGCCCCAACACAGGCGTTTGAGATACCAATCTGTAGCTAAATTACTGTAGTATATGCTCTGTTAGTTTGAAGGCTGGATCGTGAGTAAGCTGAAAATGGCCCCAAGAATAGTAGCACCATATACACGTACGATGTGTGTACCTGTACATGTTTGTGATCTTGATGGAAGATACCATGCTAATAGTTCACTTCTTCTTGGTTTCACTCCACAGGCTTCGGATGAAAGGTTAAGTTGTGTATAAAGAAGATTATAATGTGTCTGACACAAGGGAACAGCGACCTCTGAATCTTCCACAGTGAATGAGGTGACTGGCTGCTCCAAGAGGTTCTGGATGTCTTTCCATGATGCCAGGCGAGTGTTTTTTTAATTGCTTTGTCTCTACAGCTTTCAATAACACACCTATACACCTAACCTTAGGTTTCCGCTTGCCCATTTTCTGCCATCGGGGATTAAACTGTGTATGTGTTATGTTTATTTGGAACATGGGACAACAAATGCACCCATTTATCTTGATAACTTGCATAGCAATGTGTATTTTTCACTGTTTAATCTCTCTACATGTGTGTACTTGGACAACCGAGATTTACAGAGATTACATGGACCACTAGTGCCATCATGGCACTTTCTGGATGTGGCCATTCCGTGGAGCAGATGTATTTGCAACTCTCATTTAGTACACTGTTCATGAATGTACATTGACAATGTGTACAATGTCATTGTACAGGTGGAATTTTAGTCAATCATAACTTGTAAGCAAATCATCCAACACAAGATATTTTTATCTCTATTTGTATGTTAATAGTACCAGTACATACTTGAATAGTTCGGAGGGAATCGTGCAGGAAGCTGGAAATGGCCCCAAGTAGTTTTTACAGAGTACTGTTAACTCAATTTCCGGCTGTATCTCCGCTTTGGAATCACCTAAGTATGCGCAACGAGCGCTAGAGTATACGTGGTGTTTACTCTCCGCTTGGGTAATAGCAAAGTCAGGATACTTTCCGTAGTTCGTGAGTTAGACAGCTAAACAGTGACTTCAACTCAAAGGTCAAAGGTTGAATCTGAGTACACGCGCGAGTAAACATTACGCAAATTTACATGAGAAATCACACACATAGCACCAACATCATTACACCATTAGGACTGACTTACATGGACTTGCATTAGGACTCACAAGGGCTCATATGGGCTTACTTATAACATACCACATCACGCACCACAGACGCAGGGACTACAAACAAACACATTAAACAATAGGTATAGTGATAATAGGACTGTACTAGGAAGTATCGTATAAAAAATATATATACATAACATCTGGATTAAGAAAATACATCTGACTTAGGAAAATAAAAAATAAAAAATAAAAAATAAAATAAATGGTATATCTGACCAGAAGATTAGTGATGTGTACAATTATAGGCATTTTTAGACAAACAGACATATCAGTTAGCCAAAAACACAGAGAGAGGGGGAGAGCAAACCATCCAAGCATCCAATAACAACAAAACCAACAGACAGCAACATGTGCGCTTGATTGACTTCCGGTACGCTGGCCGGACCACTGTTTACCTCCAGAGGCATTAATGACGTAATGAAAAAGCAATTGTTGCTGACACAGCAGTCCTATACCAGTAGCGAATACACGTGTTTTGTAAACCATGCTATTGCTTAGTCTGGCTAAGCCACACCCCAATCGCACGCAGAAAAGGGGTCTGGTGACAAGCCTATACCACGTTTGTACCGTGCTGCAGAAATATTGCAGTCCAATCAGATTTCAGAACAGCTAATTAGTAAATTCCAAATTTAACCCTGTATGTTTACAAAGCCGGGACAGAGATGTATGTAGCACGCTACCCTTCCCATGAAGTCCAGGAAGCTACTAGAAGTGCTGTTAGGGAATTGGGATACCAAGATGTAAAGCCTGATCAAATGAAAGTGGTAGAGGCTTACGTTCGGGGACGCGGCATGTTTGCCGTTTTGCCGACTGGCTACGGAAAGAGCTTGGGCTACAGTTGCCTTCCTATCGTATTCAACAAGCTCACTGAAGGCCACGAAAGAAACCATTCGATAGTAGTAGTCGATAACGGCAATTATGGAAGATCAGGTAAGCATAGTACTACTGAAGCTCCCCGTAGCATAATACTAAAGCTCTGCAGAAAACTAAGTAGTCACACGTACACACCAGCAAGCCATTTGTTCCTACAAAACATGAGGAATACAACAAAGCAGTAGTTTGTGGACCTTTGACCTCTGACGTAATACGCAACTAATTTACATTCCAACAGTACAAACGCGGTACATGTATAGGCTTGTCGCCAGACCCCTTCCGCGTGCGATTGGGGTGTGGCTTAGCCAGACTAGCTATTGCTAAGCGAGGATCGGCTAAGGTTAGTATACATACTTGGGCCTAAGGATTTAGAAAAGGTGGCAATCCCGAGCCATCCCCATCGATAAGGTCAGTTACAGCGTGTAAAATACAAAGTGCCGTATTGGTCTTCACTTATACGAAGGTCGTTCTTATGCATCTTTAGTTGCTATACTACTTCACCAAGTTCCAACAAGACCCTCCGAAAGTAGTCTTATATCCATGTTTGGCATCCACAGCAATCACAGTTTGTGAAAATCGGCAACCAGCAGCTTTTCTTCGACAACACCGCTCTGTCTGCCAGACGACTGACGCTGCTTCTTCATACCTCACTCAAAACTTGTTTACAGACGCACCCACCCCTACGCACGTACGTACGTACGTAGATCTATGTCGTGACTACATCTATTGGCCATATACTGCAGTCGCGAACGTTCAGTCCAGTCACGACATTCCCGATTTGGTACCGGCAACAGTCGGTGAACGTCCAGTAGGGCGGACACAAACGAGCGCGTTCGACTGCTAGAGTCTACATTTTAAATGACCAAGACCTGAGCCATGTCAGAAGGTGTAGAAACCAATTCTAAAGCAGAAATCCGGGAAAGAAACTGGAAAGACGGTGAGTGGATCTGTTTTTGCATGTAATCAATCTGTGTTTGCATGAAGGGTGCGGCTCACGGCGTAGCGCGAGAGCATGCGCAACACCAGCCTCATGCAACGTGGCAAAACTAGTCTGGCAACAAGCCCCTTTTTCGGTGCATCTGCTTCTAGCACAACCCTTCCTTGCGAGAACCGAGACGGTTACGACAACCCTAGCAACGCCCAGCACAAGGTGAGTACTTCATTCAGCATTTTACCATTCCATGAAGGTTGCTGAGGATCGTACGCGTGGGAAGGGGGCTAAAGCATAAATAATACTCATGAAGCTACCATAGCATTACTGCCATTGACCACGCACCCACAATCATGGGCGGAGCCACACACACATGCACATACAGACAAATCCTTACCACCTATTCCTCCCTCACCTGAGGAACATAACTTACCATCCCTTTGCCCCTCAACTCCAGCCAGCTGCAGATCCTCAGCCAAGGACTGAAGTTGACTAGGGCATGAGTCATCACCATACAATTTTTGTTTACGCGCATCCCAGACACCTACAACATATTCCTTCACTAAGCTGAGTAAATCGTCAAAGTCGTATTCCCAAAGCTCACTTCCTAAAACATATGCAGTTTTCTCTATACTATTAAGCTTGTCAAACTCTGCATATCCGTTCCCTAAAAGCTCCCGAAGCTTCTCCACAAAGGTGTCTCTAATATTACTATAGGCTGAACACTCCCACAACACATGAACTACACTCTCACACTCAGCACCACACAACACACACTCTGATTTGCCTTCTCTACCTCTATGCCTGCCTAGCTCTTCATTCAAGCCATGTGTTCCTGACCTGAACTTAAACAAGAGTCTAGTTCCTGCATCACCAACCCCATGCAAATACCTCTTAAATTCTACTTCCTTCCCAAACCTTTTGTACATATCTAATTTTACTTTACTATTCAGTCCTTCTTCAAACTGCTTACCCTCCCTTTCACTAATACTCTCCTCTACACCAGCCAAAAATGAAGCTAGTGAACTCTCTCCCCTCTTAATATCCTCCCCCCAGTCATGCTTATCCAAACCTAATGACACAAAGAGTTCATCAACCACTCTACCCCATGCTTTCCTTTGTCTACCTCTACGAGGCTTAGTTTCCCATTCCCGACTGAATAATTGCTTTGGATATCTATCCTCAGGCATTGATACTAATTTATACCACCACTTTAATTTAGCTCTATCCCTTCTACCCCTCAATGATTCTAAACCCATATCACCTCTAACTGCTTCGTTACAAGTTTTAGACGAACAGCCCAGAATCCTTTTAGCTCCCCCCAGAATAATGGATTCTAATGCAGCTACTTGACCCTTATTACCCTCCCAAATCTCCCCTCCATACTCTATACTAGGTCTAATCACAGAAAGAAGCAATAGCCTACGTGCAGTTAGGTTAATATCTCGATTACTAATAACACTATGCAACTGATTTACCCTTTTCCTGCCATTATTAATCACCTTTTTAATATGCACATCCCATGCTCCATTACTTGCAAAATCTATGCCTAAATAACAGTAACTTGAAACCTTAGGAAGTTCATGCTCTCCCCACTTCCACCTACCCTCTACTCTATCCTTAGAAAACACCATCACTGCACTCTTACCTACATTAGCCTTTAGTCTCCACCTGTTACAGTACCTATATACAACATCAATAAGCTTCTGTAGGCTTTCCCTCGACTCACTAACACCTACAAAATCATCAGCAAACAACATTCCTCCCATCCTCTTACCACTACTAATCTCTATCCCAAGCCCAGCCTCTTCTACATCCTTTAATAAGCCATTTATAAATACTGAAAATAAAATTGGGGACAAGCTACAGCCTTGTGCCACGCCCTGCTCCACCCTAAATGCAGCCGACTTCTCCCCCTCTAACAATATGGCACTTCTAGATGCTTCGTACATATTCTTAATTACTCGCCACATCCTTCCTTTCACACCCATATCCCATAGCTTTACCCACAAACCATCACGCCACACAGTATCATAGGCCTTACGTACATCTAAAAAGAAAGCATATGTATGTTTACCCTCCCTCAACCTGCCTTGCACAATCTCATTCAATGAGTAAACATTATCCATGCAACTCCTGTTAACTCGAAATCCAGCCTGACCCTCATGCAATACCCCTCCCTTATCTAAACACTGCACCAATCTATTGTTAAGCACTTTACAAAACACTTTCCCTACAACACTCAGTAATGTAATACCTCTGTAGTTCCCTGGATCCTCTCTATCCCCTTTCTTAAATAGGTTAACAATAAGGCCCTCTCTCCATTGCCTAGGGACAGCCTCCTCATGCCAAACAACTGAAAATAACTGCTCTAACAAGCTAACCATTCCAGAACCACCATACTTTAGCAACTCACCCACTAACCCATCACTACCACCTGTCTTACTATTCTTTAGTTTCCTAAGGCATTTGGCAATCTCGGCCTTTTCTATCCCCTTATCTAAAAAGGCATCCTCACATGACCCTGACATCCTACCACAAGCTTCTACTTTACTTTCGACTTCCTCTTTCCAATCATCATCAAAATCACTATCTACACTAAACCTACCCAAATGCTGATAATGCTTCTGTAACACCTCCAGCTTGCCTTTTGTACTAGTTACAGACACTCCCTCAACACCCTTCAAGGAATCAATACCTCTGTTCTTAGCCTTTGTTCTTCTACCAACAAAAGCCCAAAATTCTTTCCTATTCCCCTCAAAATCTACATTAGCTTTCTCAACTACTTCCTTCCACACCATAAGCTTCTTTTGCCTTACTAATTCCTTCACCTCCTTACGCAATCTACAGTATTCATCCCATAAGTCTTCCCTACCCCTGATAACCTTCTTGTAAACCTCTCGCCTCAAACTAATCTTATCCTTAAGCTCACTGTCCCACCATCTAGCTGCTCTGCCACAAACAATCATTTTTTCCCCAACCTCCTTTTTTGCTACCCTATTTACAATACTCTCCCACTCATGCAGAACTCCACTCACTAACTCATGTCCTTTAATGCCCTTATGCACCTTATTTTTAATGCTCTCTGAAAAGCTGTGTACTTCAGCCTTTAATGCCTCCTGATATCTTACTTTTACCTCCTCATTTGTAAACCTATCTAATCTCCACCTTCTAATTACACGCTTTTCCTTTTTTGATCTGTTGGCTATCCTCCCTAATTCCATCCATACAAGAAAGTGATCCGAACAGCCAATATCAGTGTTATCTACCTGTACATTCCCAGAAGCTGCCATAAGCTGAGCATCAGTGATAACATAATCTATTATAGACATCTGTTTTAAAGTAGGCCTAACTCTAGTCCATTCAGGCTCCACTACCAAGCTTCTACCATTACAAACCACTAACTCCACCTCATTCAAGAAAGATATCAGTCTATTACCACTAGCATTACATGTATCCTCTCCAAACATGCCAATGACATCATCCATTTCTACAGACTTACCAACCCTGGCATTAAAATCCCCAAGTAAGACCACTCTTCCCTTTTCCTTAAAGCTAAGCACATCCTCTTTAAGCTTTTCATAACAACCTTCAATGCTAGCACTACTCGTACAATCAGTAGGCATATACACACACCCAATGTAAAAGGCTGAACTTCCCCTTCCACCCCTTACTTTCATCCACACACTCTCCTCATAATGCACATCAGTAATAAACTCAACCTCATCTACTAGGCATTCTCGCACTAAAAAGCCAACCCCACCCTCACCTCTCTGACTATTTTGATTCCCACGGGGTTTTCCAAACCACTTATACCCCTCAACAGCAATTTTAGTATCCTCCTTTTCCCAAGATTCCTGCCCTGCTACCACATCTATACTATTCTTATCTAATACTTCCCCAATTTCCTTTTGTTTACGCTCACTACCTAATCCTGAAAAATTCCATGTAGCTACCCTCAATCTCCTATCTCGAACACTCCCACCTAAGGCTCTTACCCTGTCACCCACAAGCTGAACATCCAACCCACTACGTACATGCTCATCCCCAGAGAGGCATTCCATAGGCTCATCACTATCACATGCTTGAACTAAAGGCTCATACCTATTAACACACTGTATATTTAAAAGCTCAGACCTGCAATGCTTTCTAACTTGCTCATCCAAAACACATCTACATCCAATCTTCCTAAGACAAGAGGAAACCTCACCAACTAATGCTTTTGTAAGCCCCTTACTATCCTTATGAGTAAGTACTAGTCTTACGTGGTCACCCTCCCAGCACACAATGCCCCTAACAAAACTAGCTAATCCTATATCTACAAATTTAGACCTTATTTCAAGCGTAGTAAAGCTTTTAGGCAACCCCCATACTAAAACATTCGCTCTAAAACGTTTTTTACAACTCACTGCCCATGCCTCTCCAGTCCTCGGCTGAACATCGTTAACTACATCACACCGCGAAGTGGGCATTAAATAGAAATACGGGCTAAATTCAAAAAGTAGTCCACAGAATCAGCTGACACCAACAGTAGAACACTCCCAGAAAGCTTCTCCTTCCACTCAGATCCAGAAGACGATCTCCCACGAAGTTGATTTTAAAATATAAAGCTTTAAATGCAGAGACTCAAAAAAGCAACCGCACGGGGTTCGGCGCATGCGCGGAACCTCAAGGGGGCTAAAGCATCATGTCCCAATATGCCACCCGTATTAGGCTGCAGGTAAGCCATTTTTGGATACCGTACCTGCGGGAGCATGGCCCTAAACTCCGTGGTGTGGCGTTAGCCTCTCCAATGTTTTAGGCTGGAACGCACCTATGAGGATATTCATAGGGGAGTGTGCCGCTGTTTACAGCCCTACCAAAGAAGTCACATGACCGAGAGTGATCCATCCAGGCAACATAATGGCAGGGTGTTTGCATAAAGTGGCTGTATAACCCTATGGCCTTGTGGCCTTTCCTCAAAAGTTTTGTTCCCTAGCTTCAAAATTGGATGCACCCATTCCTGCTTACATTCAAGGCATTCTTTTACAACAGTTTGGTTATTTTACAACACCAAAGGGACTACTCCATCCCACGGGTATAGACCCCGGATCAAGTAAAATAGACCAGAGGTACTTCTGTACGTACATGTATATTACGGCTAGGGGCTAGAGCTAAGAGGTAGGGCTAAGGCTAGGTGTGCCGCACCCACTCACGATTACGACTGTGCCGACTGTGTATACATAGTATAGACAGTTTGATCCATCCTAGTCCTCTTAACCAAGACACTTATACATATATCAACACTGGAATTAGATGCAGAAGGGCCCTAATGATGTATATAGTATGAACTGAGTTGTTTCATTTGGCAAACAGCTGCAAAAACAGATGAAGGTTACAGTCTTTAATCTCTGGACTCTACAGTCATTTGAACAGACAATCTTGGAGCATAGCATTGTTGAAAGTCATAATTCAATGTTTGCAAGAGGCACTGTTAGATGGGCTTTGTGTAGCAAATTCATTTAGGCAAGCTGGATTAGGGTAATACTAAAACACTTTCTTGACAAGAACATCACTTGGTAGAGTTACATTTCCATGTTTCCACAACGCAAAAGAGTATAGATGTTCAAACACAATCACTGTAAATAAGCTGGTTGAGCTGGCTCTGTAGCACATGGATCCGGGGTATATACTCAGGAGTTTATATAGGGGATGTATCGAAGGCACTGACTCATATTACATCCATAAATAGGAGATCATCAGCCTACAAATTGGATATACATGTACGTACCGGTTGTAGCAAGGTAGGAAGTGGTCGGTAATGCTCAAGGGCAGGAGCCTGAGTGTTATTAGCAGCCATCACAGGCCACTTATGAATTTCTAAACATCTATATGACAACAGGTGACCACCCAACATTCCAACACTTTTGCTTCCCCCCTGCGGGGGTCACGTGGCCTTTAAGGCAGCAAAACAACAGGACAGGACAGGTGTGTGTGTCTGTGTGTGTGTCTGTGTGTGTCTGTGTGTGTGTGTCTGTGTCTGTCTGTGTGTGTGTCTGTGTCTGTGTCTGTGTGTGTGTGTCTGTCTGTCTGTCTGTCTGTCTGTCTCTCTGTGTGTGTGTGTGTGTGTGTGTGTGTGTGTGTGTGTGTGTGTGTGTGTGTGTGTGTGTGTGTGTCTGTCTGTCTGTCTGTCTGTCTGTCTGTCTGTCTCTCTCTCTGTCTCTGTCTGTGTGTGTGTGTGTGTGTGTGTGTGTGTGTGTGTGTGTGTGTGTGTGTGTGTGTGTGTGTGTGTGTGTGTGTGTGTGTGTGTGTCTGTCTGTGTCTGTCTGTCTGTCTGTCTGTCTGTCTGTGTGTGTGTGTGTCTGTGTGTCTGTGTCTGTGTGTGTGTGTGTGTGTGTCTGTGTGTGTGTGTGTGTGTGTGTGTGTGTGTGTGTGTGTGTGTGTGTGTGTGTGTGTGTGTGTGTGTGTGTGTGTGTGTGTGTGTCTTTATTGGGGGGTGGAAGGTGAGAAATAGTCTAATGGAGACACACACACACACACACACACACACACACACACACACACACACACACGCTGCCTCTCCATAGTGAAACTTCTGATGCCTCCACAGTGCCTGTATTGCGCAAGAAGTATACTAATTAACATATTGGCTTTTGCGCTTCTTTTGCATGCCATAACTTTTGAATGCAGTAGTTTCATGAAAACCCATTTTACATTTGAAGCGCTACTTGCACTGATGCTGTTAGTATCGATCCGACACCAATTCGTTGCCTCTAGTGTGGAACAGCAGCTGCATCCACAGTCATGCCACACAATCTCCACACACTATCCAGGCCCCTTAGATAACCAAGCTTCATGGGTTTAGAGTTGACGAGCATCAAATTACTTAATAAAGTGGCTCTATTAGCATACATACACCTGCAAGACATGCCTTGCCTGGCCGTAAATGCCTTGACCTTTGCAGCCTAGCATTATTTCACTTAGAATTTCTTCTTGTTTTCAGATACAATGGAACAAGTTCAGGAACAGCCCCACTCTCCCTCTCCCAGTGTAGAGTTGTCACAGAGCAAGATGACCAGTGCCACTGAGCCAAAATCTCCCAAGGGAAGAAAGGAGTACCATCTCAAAAATGTTAAAGAATGTAAGCTGCCCTAAAGTTGTAGCATAATTGAATAAAAAAGACAAGGCTTAGAAAGAAGTTGGAAACCTCAACAGCACCCATGCCTTAGAACTGTGATTATATATACTTTACATGCACATACACTTTACATGCACGAGCCAATGGCTGTAGTCTACCATGTTCAATGTGCTAGGGATTTAGGCTACTGCACCATACCAACAAATTGACTATGCCCTAGCTTGCTTTTTTTGAACTTTCCACTTGCAGCAAAACCAGGTTCACTGATAACACGTGTTGATGCTTCAACACAGCTATCCTCAACAGAGCTGTCCTCACATGAATACCAATTACTTGCTCAATCAGTCATGCGTGTAGAACGGAAAGTAGATGAGATACTATGTGAGGTTAAAAAACAAAGGCCACCAACAAATGAAACATCAAGTCCAAACCCTTGTCAACCTCCAAGGCCACCAACAAATGAAACATCAAGTCCAAACCCTTGTCAACCTCTCCCTATGCAACAGCTACAGTACCCCATAGAACAGTTACTTCAGATGTTGAATTCCCCAACTGCTAACCAACACCAACAATTTCAAATGGAACAGACAGAGCTATCCATGAATATTGGTCAGATAGCATTCCCTTCAAGCCCTTCACTCCCTGGACCCTCGACCTCAGTACACTTTTCTCAGCCAGGCTTGGGGCATTCTTCTGATCTTGGTCCCTCATACTTCAGTCCTCAAATGAGTTATAGTCTTTCAGAATCAGGCTTGAGCTCCGGTCAGCCAAATAGCCATTCGGGGACAGGGCACTATGATTTGGATCACCAAGCAAGGATCCTTAATAAATTTCCAGAAAATGATAGAAGCAGTCTATGCAAGTTGACTGTTGAACTGGCACGTTACGTTGTGTTTGGTGATGAGGTACTTGCCAGATCATCAGTAACAGGCCGAAATAAAAAGAACAACTTGACCTTTACAAATTGAAGTACATAAAATCCATCATTCGTGAAAAGGCTGGGTCAATGGGTGATAATGAATTTCACCTAGTTTGGCAGAAGTGTTCGGAGAGTTTGGGGAGAATGTGTAGAAAACTTAGGTCAAAAACTAATGCCAAATGAACTGAACTTCGCACAAACTCTGAACTACATGGTGTGTTATTCTGCAAAATGTGATTCCCTCTCTCCTCCAAATCCCCACATAAAGCTAGTTGTGTGTTGTCTGTCCATGAAGTATTCAAATAAATCGTCAATAAGCTGCTGCCATAACAACATTGACTAAGTTAAATTATATACATAAATTATCATAGAGAACGGCAAAGAAATTCCCATTTATATGTAAATTGTTGAAGTGTAGAAATGTGGTTTTGTGCTTGATGTTTACATATTTGCTGATAGAAAGCTTACACGGTCAAACACTACCACAAAGGTCTAGAGTTGGACTCACAAGTTTGTCCATATTCTATGGTTTCATTCTAGCAAGCATACATAGCTTGTGCCTTTTGAAATTAGTAGGTGTGTGCCGCCATCTTCTTCCATACGTTTGCAATACTGGAAACATGTTTAGGATCATTAAGCATCAGTGGATAAATAGCAGGAGTGTACTCGTCAAGAATATTGAAGCTATATAGATGACATTGTTAAACTAATATTTTTTGTGCTCCGTCAAATATCAAGCTTAATCAATCTCAAAAGCCCTGGCTAGTGTCTGATGACTTGGAAGTAGGGAAATGACAATGCTGATGCCATATCACAGCAGAAGTCTGTGTAACTGTTTCACCATCATTTGAGGCCATTGTGGACACTGGTTTTCAAGCAATTGTTCTGCACCTACACAAGTGGTGGAGATCGAATCTGCGTGATACAACATGCATGCACAATACACTGCTATATTGAACACGATGGTCAACTAAGCATCTTCACAGATTGTTGCCTGCCTTCCAAAATGTATATATACAGACTGAGTACCGATGAAGCGTACCAATAAACCATATGGATACGGAAAATGCATAGCATAAATCAGGATTATGCACATTTATAGGTACAGTAATTAGGTGCTTACTTGAGAAGTGGTCAAAACTGCTATGAGTTGATGATGTTGCAGATGACCTATATACATTTGCCGTTATTTTAAAACAACAGAACAGCGCCGTATACTAAGTTAAACTGTACAACTGGGTTAAAGTGAATGTTGATGACTACATCAATATACGTACACAGTGTCAACACTCCTGACACCCCCAACAGTCATACCTCACTGTCCTATTCACCTGTACATTGTGGAATGCTACACATTGTTGGCGAGCGGGAGAGTGTGCACGCAGAGTTAGAGGCACGTATAATATTACGATATGTACATCGCCCATCACAAACATATATATATACATGTATATAGAAAAATCAGGCCGTTGACACGACTAGGAGAGCTTGCCAATACAAGGGTAGTCATGACTCTATTATTAGTAAGCACAACAGTCATATGACTGCTGTGTAACATTCTGTGGTGCAGCTCTAGCTGCTATTCAACATTTTTTGGTGATGAACATCTTATGTGTACCTTGATATGTGAGAAGATGCGTACTGCTGCAGAGAGTTTGTGTGCATATTGTCTGAAAGCAAGGTTGGTGTTGTAGATGTAGACAGCTTCAATTTGACACATAACAAGTTCTGGAATATAGGCTGCAAACTTAACCAGCAACTCCAACTGCAAACATATAACGTACACATATGTATGCATATATATACATCAATGGAGAGTGGAAATAACAATTTCTTCAGTTTAAGGAAACCCGTGTAGTACACATACTTAGTACATGCAGGAATGATGGAACCCCTCCCTACATATGTCCTTATTTGGGGTTACAAAAGTTGTGCATGCCAATCCCATGGGCCATCTTGCTACATATACATACTGTACTCATTTCCTGCTCTATCATCCCTCAACATTTCTGTCTTCTTGCTCTTGTACATGTACCATTATTTTGTATCTTTGCAGATGGCCTAATCATGTAGCTTTCTAGCTGGATGTAGCTTTCTCCTTGCAGTCTTCTATCACCTTGAAATGCTTTGCCCTGTTTGTATAATTGATTTAGCTTAGCCAGTTTAGCTACATACTTCAGACATATATGTGTAGAGCTTAGCTAGTGTTGTACATATACACATGGGTTTAAATCCAACATACAATGTATTTTCTTTGGAATATAACTGCTTTGAGGAGATTGAGTCACATTGCTCTGTCATTGTACAAATGGCTTACCTCAAAATTGGTACAAGTATTTACATGTAAGTTATTTCTGCACGAAAAAGTGCTTCTTTTTCCTGTGTGCTTTAATCATCAGAATATCTCTGAATGAGTGAAGCTAGGAGCGACTAGCACTGTCTTGTTATGCAATATGTGATTTCATGTGACTCGTAAGAGGAGGGGCTTGCAAATGTGCCATTGCAAGTAAGTATACACACAATGAAAAAACATGAAAGAGTAAACCCAAAATGTTGAAGGATATAAATGAATATGAACATGTAGAAATTCCCCTTGAAAGAACCTTACATCTGGTTCATTGAGGTGAGTGGCCTGTGTGAGGTCAATGACTATTTCAAATGACTGGTCTGTACAGCTCTTGAGCAGACTCATGATGTAGTAGAGGAGTTGGTGAGAAATGCCCAGTTGGTCACTTCTGCAAAACAGAGTACATGCATGTATAGTTACATGTACATGTATCGGTATATGTACATATATATATGTACGTACATGTACTTATGAAAGGTTATGGTAACTTTTCAACAACACTCAGAAAGGCAAAGCAACACAACACAACTCACCCAAAACAGTCATTTTCATACTAAAATTGGGTGCATCAGGTGGGATTGAGATATGTATGTATATATATTCACCTGAACTTCCTGGCAATGAAGTAGAACACAGGATTCCCTAATTTAGACACTCCACTCTGAGAGGTATGTGAATATAGGTGCATAAAAGAGCAATGTAGTAGTGCTAAGCCACAGCACACATCACCTCAAACACTGATTGTAAACTTACAGTATAGAAGATCTCCTTGGCTTTAATGGCACGTAGAGCCTTCTCATCACATTCTCCTGCCATGCTCTCCAGGAAGGCCTCCAGCTGACTGCTCACCATTGCACTCCTGCACATACGTACACAGTATATTTTATACATGTACAGAGCTCAGATTCATTTCTATACTGAGTTGCCTTAGCTGGTATTCATTACAACATGACTGTGCACATGGTGGCTTGAAGATAGCGTGCACATTCAAAAGGCCTTGCAGTTGCCTTGCTTTGAATGAAAATGCAGGTGGGTCAGAGCAAGCCAGGCATAGAGCAGACGGCTAGTTGGCACTATCAATAGCTACTCTGGAACAGCATAACCTACATGTATATGAATGCACTAAAGTGCAGAACCCTCGGTGCCACGTGTGCACTTTTCAGGATTCACGCACACGCTACTGAAATGCGTGTAACGGAAAGTATACGGAAGATTTGTGAGCAAAAGACGGAGACTAAAGAGAAAGAAGCTCGCTGCCTTACATTGAGTCGTATTCCAGGTAGCATTTAGCCTATGGTTAGCCTTGTTAAGAGCTTTAGAAAGCTCTGCAGTTGAAAAGTTGCGCAGAATACTGCTGCAATATCGCCGTAGGATGCCGTATATAAGCAAATAACACCATAACTTGTGAATGAAGCGGTTTCAGAGAAAACCCTACATTTTTTTGACCTCCATTGCCCGCTGAGTACGTGACAGAAGTTTCAGGACGAACAGACGCTCCAGAGGTGAGATGTGACTTGACAGACACACACACACACACACACACACACAGACCCAACTACCATAACCCTCGCTGCGCATGCACGCCGAGGGTTAATGACTAAGCTGCTATGGTTTCAGAATCATTAAAAAACATCCACCTATCCATCCACACCCAACCAACCAGAAAATACCTCACTTAATCAGGGACACACACACACACACACATGAAGCAGCATACCTTCTATTGATGGTGTAACTGGTTCTCTTCCTACGATAGTTGGGGGCACCCAGTTGAGCTAGTAAGGTGTTCAGCTGATGAAATGGTTGACGGGCAGACACATTAGTTCTAGTGGAGGCAGCATAAGCAGCCATCTTGTCCTGATTATTCCACAGAAGGGAGTGCAGCCGATGTTTGAAGGACTCCTTCAAAAAGCTGATATATTCAATAGCATGTCCATCAAGGAAAGGGCCCATGCCTGATAGCTGCAGGGCGTGGTCTCGGACACCCTGGAAGTTATCCTGCAGGAACTTATTGAACACTTGCATATGTGCCTCCTTCTTAAACTCTATGTGGTTGGCCAGGTTCTGTAACATCTGTTTAATACATGTACATATATACATGTAGATGCAGTTAAATGAGCTCATAAAACATGCACTTATACTAGCAGAAGTGTATTTGAATCTTATAGGGTGCAGGAACACTCGACCAAGTTATGTGACCATAACTACATGTAGGAGTACTGAGCTATGTGTGTGTTAATATCCCCACATACAACTCTATTGATTCTCTGATATACATGTATATACCTTTGAGATAAAGGTGAGCCCCCTCCTGGCACTATTAGGGATGTCTCCCTGCACTAGGTTGTAGCTCTGTGGGGACACAATGGCTGGGTTGATGAACCTCAGGAACAGTGCACTGCTAACTGTGTCCAGACTTCCATCAGGGAAATATTCAGCCACCACCTAGATGTACATGTATGTACATATGCATTAAGGTATAAGTATATTTGTTTGCTGTTTGCCTAGCAACCAAAGGTTTATTGCGGGCAACGGAATGGGTGTGGCTGACTGTAAGATAGGCCAATTGATAAAGGAGGCTAACAGCAAACAAAATAGTTACATTACCTAATTCAGGTGCATAAAATGCATTGTTAAATCACCCCAATTAAGGTCATGTAACTAATATACAATTAGGTACATGTACATGTATATGTATTTGTTGGATGTTGCCTAGCAACTAGCTCATTGCGGGCTAAGGGATGGGTGTGGTTGAGAAGTGAGACTTGAACAGTCAAGTTGCTAGGCAACATCCAACAAAATAATAGCCTTAATTGGGGTTGCTACTATATACGTACATGTATAAGTACATGTAGTACATGTGTGTGCACATTCTTCAATGGACATACATCAGTCATACAGTGAAATGGATATTCAGTCATTTGTCGCTGTCTCGGGTGCATAATTGTTACATGTCTTGTGATCTCCTGGTCTGGATGTTATTACTTGGTTTGAAGTTTGGTGTCTTCGGTGGTTTGATTACCAAGACCTGCTTCTGAGTTTGCCAGGTCTTCAGGTTGAGATGCTTTGCCTCAAGTTGCGTTGCTTTGTATGTGTGATTCGACCCAGCCAGCTGAGCTGCCTTGGTAGCTCAGTTGGTAGACCATCTGTCTAGAACGCAGAATGTCGCGGGTTCGAGTCCCACTAGAGGCAGTTCAATTCTGTTTAAGCATTGTCTTGGGAGTCTGAATATTTCATGTGCATTTATGCAATTCTAATTTTTACCAGATTATTGTCACTTGTGTCTATGTTTTGTGTACATGGCTATGTGAGCGTAGGACACTTGGATGTGTGGGGAGAGTTGACTAGCCGCAAAAGATCTTTAACCCACTGTCCCAGTTCTCAAGGCTGGGCATCCAGGTATGTAGGTGTTTATGGTAGTCAGATACTATGTCGTATCATTGTTCTAGCTGAAATTATAATGAATGCACTATAATAAATTGCAGAACCCTCGGCATCTGCACGTGCGTGAATCCTGCGTAACGCGCATGCGCGAATGCTGGAAAGGGCACGTCCCTATTGAAACTCAAGTTGGCTCTGTACACTGCTGGAAGCGCTATAGCTTTGACAGGAGCAGTACGCATGCTTGTACTCCCTCATGCAGTAACTGCTGGTGCTTCGCTGTACATCGAACAGGAATACCTGATCGCGGGTAAGCTAGAGTAGGCTAGATCTAATTAGCATATTGGCTCTTTCGCTTGCATTTTCACGCCATAACTCTTGAATGGAGCGGTTTTAAAGAAAACCCCACAAATTTTTTTACCTCCATTCCCCGCTGAGTACATGACAGTATTTTCAGGATGAACAGACCCTCCAGAGGTGAGATGTGACTTAACAGACAGACAGACACACACACACACAGACCCAACTACAGTAACTCTCCTGCACATGCGCGCTGAGGGTTAAACAGCAGTGTGCACACACTTACTGAAAAGAGTACATGACAGACAGTTCTCAGCTGGAGAGGAACACTGGGTAGTGAGGTGACAATAGTTTTACAGAAGGTCTGAACCAGCTCCAGCAGGTTTGCCTGGTTCTCTGCCAGCTTGGAAGGATCAGATATTCGTGACGGATCAACTTCAAAGTCTTTGTCTGCAACCTTGAGCAGTTGTAAGATGAGTGGTCTGACAACAGACTGAAGGTAGTAGAGACCAAATGTCTTGAAGGAGCTGGAGAGAACCTTGCAGGCAATGGTGTTGCCTCGGAATAGAGTGTCCACACGTCCACTGTCTACGGCTTCCAGCTGCAATGTGAAAGAAGAAGACGAGAAGACTAGTGAGACAACGGTGGATGGAAACAGAGGGGACAAGGAAAAAAGGGAGAGACTAGAGAGACAGGAGATAGAGGACCCAGGGGAGACTGGGGAGATGGGAACCCAGGGGAGATTGGGGAGGTGGGGACCCAGGGGAGACTGGGGGGATAGGGGATCCAGGGGAGACTGGGGAGGTGGGGACCCAGGGGACACTGGGGGGATAGGGGACCCAGGGGACACTGGGGGGATAGGGGATCCAGGGGAGACTGGGGAGATGGGGACCCAGGGGACACTGGGGGGATAGGGGACCCAGGGGAGACTGGGGAGTTGGGGACCCAGAGAAGACTGGGGAGTTGGGGACCCAGGGGAGACTGGGGAGATGGGGACTGAGGAAACTGAAGAGGTGGGGGAAATAGGAAGGCAGGGAAGATACATGTATACAGTATAGGCAGCCTCTAGGAAGCATTGCTTACTTGGCATATTTTGTGAGTGACAATCACCAACGAATATAGAAAAACCGTGTGCATATACTTTACATACATACATACATACATAAACAAGTACCTCTGTATTAAGAATGGTAGTGAGAAATGGAGCCAGTCTGTGTTTGGAGTCAAACAATACCACAAGTACCTCTGCAAGCTCATCCTGAATAATGTTGTGCATATGTGTTGTGTACATGCGTACATGAAAAGTTAGTTAATGAACAGCAATAAAGTGCAAACCCTCGGCATTTATACATGTATATAATACATAAACTATGCTTATGATGTTAATTAAAAAATGGCCAACTGCACAGATAGCCATACAATACAGGAAGTGGTGTATCTCTGCAATGGAGCTGTTTCAGAGAAATCTACACAAATATTTTGACCTTGGTTGCCAGTTAGTACATGATATCGTTTTCAGGACAAAAAGACGCTCCAGAGGTGAGATGTTGATTAACAGACACACAGACAGACCCAACTACAGTAATCCTCACTGCGTATGTGCGCCGAGGGTTAATTAGCCTAATGATGGAAACACTACATGTATAATATTAAAGCACTAGTGTGCAAACCTTTGCGTATTACCAAGGAAACAGTGTATCAAACTCCAAGGGCTAACGTTAAATCCCCGCCTCTCATGTATAATGAAAGTATACAGAAAATAGTAAAGAATATACTGACCCAGCCACAAAAACTCAGGGATATGAACCCAGCACCTTCTGATTACTAGTCAGACACTCTCACCACTGAGCCACTGGATCTCTTGTGGCAGAGGAGTGTAGGATTGATGTTAATGTTTACACCTGGGCAATAACTTTGCTCCACAAGCAGGGCATATACATGTACAACATGCAAAGCATACTATACATTGTACATGTACATATATATACATTGTATATGCAATATGCAATAATAATCAGCAGGATTGAAAGCAGAAATATAAACACAATATATGTATATTTATATACATGTACACATATATATGTTACTTACAACATGTTCTGGAGGTACAGAGTCAATTAAAGCCATCACCAGGGGGAGATCCCCGTCAGGAGTCTCTGTGGTGACCAGTTCTAGCATGTGATTGAGTCTATCTGCAAGAGCAGTCTCCGCCAAGGAGCTGAACTGAGCCCCTTCTTTCAGTATAGAAGTGAGCACCACAATGAAACTAGTCCTAGTCCTCAGGTCCTCATGGTAGCCCAGGCCTGCATGTCACATTTACATGTACATACAATTTAGTTCATAAGCCTAATGATTGAAACACAGATATACAATGTACAAACATCAATAGCAAGTCATTTGGTGGATCCTGAAAAACTCAACATGTGCATGTAAATATACATACATGCATATCTGAAAAAGCTGAGTCTACCATACCGATGGCATGAGTAAGACCACTATCAATGTTAGCAGTTAGCATGTGAGCCATGGACCGAATGGTGGACTCCTTCAACTGGGAGACATGTCTCTGCAGGGAGTGGGTGTGAATGGGACTGAGTACGGACCAGTCCACGTGGTTCAAGGAGTGGATTAGGTCCATGAACTGAGTGAAATATCTAGACCAAGGGGAAGGGAGTCATATGCTCAAAGATATGCATGAATATATAAACATCATATAAGACCTTGTATATAACGACTTGTAACCAAAAGCCAATGTGCAGTTACATGCACGTATACATGTGTGTAAACATACTGTTGAAAGAGTTTGCTCTTCTGTTCGATGATGTCTCCAGTCATTCCCCTGGGCTGCAGTACTAGTCCATTCAACACCTGACCCAGAGCCTTCATTGCAGCAAGGTCCAAGTCACTACAACATGATGTACAGATATGTTTTAACACACAGCAATCAGGAAGCTTCTTACACGCATGTACGTATATGGCACAAACATATCAGTATACCAAGTCGCCATTAACCCACAGTAAAGATATATGCATACTGTATACATGTGTATGTACATTCCCTGCTGATGAGAGCTATATAATAAGCTTGAAACAGCGCTGTCCAGGGATCGCTTAGCTTGTCTGCCCCCACTTTTTTCATGTACATGGAATACTGAGTAAGGTTGTGCCTGAGCTCACTTCTGTAGATTTTCTTTGTGACTGGCATTGGCTGATATACACACTTGACCTTTGACCCAGCTAGTAAGGTATTCTGCAATTTGATTTCTAAACTGGACCTCTTGTCTAAATGACAGATCACGACTGTGCTGCATCAGCTGGAGGGAGGGAGAGAGAAAGAGAGGAATAAGTAAGGCAGAGAGGGAGATGGGAAGAGGTAGTAAAGGAAAAAGAGGGATCAGTGGATAGGTGGATGGGGTGTACTCCTCTCCTATCCCATCCACCTATCCCATGATCCCTGTCTTCGAATGTACAAGTACTTAATTAAACCCAGTAACAAAGAATGACACTATCAAAAATTATCAGCCAAATCCTACAGTGGACACAGAAAGCCACAATCAATAGCAGCTGTAGGTGTACAGTACACATATAACTTAAAACTAAAAGTGGCTTAGTAAGCAAGGCAGATAAAAGTTTCAAGCAGAATATGTACATATGTGTATGTAACCCCACTGCTTGTGGTTGAAAATAAAAACAAATATGTGTACTGAACTTCACAAATGTAAACAAGCTGGTGAACATGTGACACTCACAGTTTCAATAAGGTGGCAAATTTTAATTCTGATAGTGAGAAATCTGGCCGAGCAATCCAAACTGTTTACATACCTGTAAAACAGTGAAAATAAATTGTGAGCAGTTGTGGGCTAACATGATGCTTGCGTCACTAACGTGTGCATGGAATTGGCATACGTTGTACTATGCATGGAAAACTACATTTAAATGGAATGCATGTACAGCATTGTAACTAACGTGATAAAGTTCACAACACCATCATCCATCTTGACATGCACTAGGTGCTCCAGGGCATCCTCTGTATGGCCCTCTAGAATGCGGTGTACAATGGACACCAGCTGGTCAATGAGGGCAGTGTGCCTCTCCTGAATCACCAGCCGGCCTTCACTGACGATTCCTGAAGTCTCCACCATCATACACTGGAAGAGGTACGGGTAGACAGGTGGACTGAGTTCGAAACTCACCAACTCCTTGACTGTTTCACGGATGTTTACACCGATTGCCTCATTATGGCAGGAGAGGAGGACAATTAGTTCTGAGATGAAGGCCTCAGTCTGTGAGGTACGGGTGTTGCTTGGATCTTCCAGCATGCCCTCTCCACTGTAGCGTGCTGTTGCTGGGACTGCATTACCTCCATCGTGTGTACTGGAACGTGTCGGGTTGATGACATTGGACACACTCTTGGGTCTCCCTCCATGGTAACTACTGCTACGCTTCACACGGTGATTAGGATCTCTAATTGCAGGGGTTGCTGATAGTGTCGCAACACCTGGAGAAGTACGGCGTGTAGTGGAAGGAGAAGTGTCAACAGCTGCATCCATGGAGTTGATAGAAGTGTTACTATTGGACATGAGAAGAAACGAGTAGCCACTGGATGGCTTAGTGGACACACCAGCCAGGGAGCACAGGAATCCCGTCATATTGGTCCAGTCCTGTAGACTAATAGCAATGTCGTCACCACATGGAGCATCTTTGCTGCTGATATGCTCCCTGCTACCTCCAGTCCCATGTGCCGAAGACTGAGTGAGAGTATTCACACGACGTATGAAATTACGGTGGAATGACTCAGTGGAAAAGCGGAGGAGATCTGGTTGTGTTGAGGCTTCTTCTTTCTGGTAGGCAAGCAAGACAGACTTGGTTACTCGCCACGAAGAATACGTGTCCTCCCATGCTAGTGCAGAGCCTGGTGTGTGGACCAGCTCACGCAGAATTGAGCGAACCTTCTTCTGCTGTGAGGCTCTCCCTATCTGTGGCTCACTACTAGCCAGGTCAAGCTGCTGGTAAGCTATCAGGTTTGGAAAATAAGTGATAGCAGATGGTTCCATGGGATTCATCAGCAGCTCAGCCTCCAGTACAATATACTTAAAACATGACATGGCAATTGTTACTGCCTCAACATTGATGTTTCTAAGAAAGAGCAGGAGGACAGTCTCAAGCATAGTGTACATCTGAGGGGAGATCTTGCTGGCTGAGCCCTGTATAGCCTCACTGCTGTGTTTCCTGAGGAAGCTAGTACGGTACTGCAGGATCTGTTTGAGCCAACCCAGTAACTGGATAGGATTGGCTGTCTTGCGACTGAAGAGTTTTAGTGCTATGGAGTAGGTCACCTGGGTACATGTATGTGTGTATGTGTGTATGTGTGTGTGACATACATGTATCATGCATGTATATGTGTATGTGAGAGAGATACGTGTATATAGGGATAAGTATGTAGGTAGCTATGCAAACAACACATGTATATACAGTGTAGTTGATGAAAGCAGAAGTACATACATGTGCAAATTTATGCATGTTTAAATGTCTGTGGTGTCCCATAAACAATGTACATGTATATATGTCTTATGGAATATAGTGTGCAATACACAAGTTGTTGGGATCATTGTATACATGTACACACAAGGAAGAAATAGAGCTACACATAACATGTAAATTGTACATACAAATGTACACACAACTAACCCATACATGTACATGTATAACAGGAAACACAATGTATATACATGTATGTATTGGGTACATGTATAGTGAATCTGCATGGGCCTCATTCCGAGCTTCCTCCACACATGTTTATACAATCATACATGTACATGTACATGTACGATGTGTACTTGCACTTTGATATAATGAAATGGTCAATGTTTACTACACCTATGTTACTAACATGTATATAAATACTTTATGTACTGTATACTATATACATGTACATGTACATGCACACACATTATATACCTGTATCAGTCAATGTATATACATTCTAACACTATACTTGTATATACAGAGTGCAACCTCACTTAGTGGTCACCTCAGATAGGAAGTAACTTACATGTAGTCCACTCCCACCTAGTCATGGAAGTGAACTCCCTTACTTATTTAGGAGAACATCTAGAGTAAGGCCACCTCTACACTTGATCCTGCTCCAAAGGTGACATGTAGAGGTTCCACTGTAGCATACACACATATACATTGTATATCAGACGGAGATGTGCATGATGAGACCTGATTGCTGATCTCCCAGAAGGCAGCCAAAGTGTCGTGAGGATCCCACAGCTCTATATTGTCAGGCCGGTGCAGTGTCAGTAGAACATCACTGACATTCAGTGGGATAAATGGTAGGGATGGTTGCTGGATCACACTCACCAGTCCTGTCATCAACTGAAGACTCTCATTTACACCACATTTACCCTAATGTCAGACATGTACAACATAACATGATACATACATTGTACATTACATGTATACATATCACGAAATTGTCCATTCCATACCACACCACACATTACATGTACTCGTGCAAAATGAATATACAGTGTGCCTACATGATCGAGTATTAGATGCATTGTGTGTGGGAGTAAGCGTACATGTACATTTGTACTTAGTCATACAGCTGGAAAATAAACAGTGTGCACACACATGATGCTGTACATGTGTATGATGACAATATATATATATGGGTAAAGGATATATTTGTATTTGGCAACAGACACGACAGATACATGTATATACATGTACATGTACATGTAAAACTTTCCAGTTCTATATGACTAGGTGGCGAGCAGTGTGCAGGTGTCAGGTACTACAGCTAGGTACTATATCACAGATATACGTGGCTGAATATTTTGATCCTCCCACTCAAGACTATATATTTGTGAGGGCAACAACATGTACTGTACATGGATCGAAAAACCTGTTACACTAGCTACATGTACATTGAGAAAGGAAACCCACCTCACCAACAAACAAGACAAAGAACATATACACACACAAGAGCAGGACACCAGACACCCTGTCTTGAGAACTGCTACATGTATGAACATGTAATGTACATGTATATACATGTACCTGTGGAGGTGCAGAGAAGGCCAGCATTGGGTCTATCTCAAAGAGGTTCACAAGACCAGCCATGAGCTGGTAGTTAGTGATCATCTCCACCAGGCTCTTGCGGTCGGCCTTATTCTTGTTGGTCAGCATGCTGGCAGCAGCTGTGGAACTGGAGAGATAGGCCTTCACATCTGCTGCCAGGTTTGGTTGAGATGTATCATAGCGACGCAGTAGAGGCAGGACATTCTGAGGTTTATAGAGGGAAGGAAAGAGAGGCATCTTTCAGTTGTTTAACACAAAGTGTATAAGCACACACCAAAACACAATTCTATGGTACCTGAAATATTTCTCTCAGCTGAGGTGCATATGTGTGAACGGCTTCAGGGCCTGGCCAGGATGGAAGTGTATTCTATAAAAAGCAACATAAAGTACAGTGTGTACATGTGTTAACTCTCACAGAATATACATGTACTGTACTTGTACCTGTTTGAGCAAAGTGTGAATACTCTTGATAAAAGCAAGTTTGAATACAGGAGGGGAAGAGGGGTTGAGACAGACAGAGAAGATGTGGGTATTGCGATAGTTGCATCTGAACTGAGCTACCAGGCACGTGACCATCATGCTTAGGTCTGTGAATGTGGGAATGAGGGCCAGCACACTGGACGACTGGTGTAAGAATAACCCCTGCTGAGGGTTGAAGAGCAGGTTCTGGGAAGAGAAATATACATTTACACATACACACATGTATATACATGTGTGTGAGAGTGGAAGAATAGCGACTGTATTGATTGTGTATATGTACATGTACATGTACATGTATGTGCGTATACATTAGGATTGCTAATGGTTACTTATATAGGCAGACTAATAGCATTGAGTGACCAACTGGCTAATTCAAGAGAGTAGTATAGAGTCTCCTACCATCTGCATGCACTTCTCCTAATTGCAGTCTATATAGTTATTTGCTATATTAGGTGGTTAGATAATACATGTAATTACGGTACCTCTGATCCATGCAGTACTACATGTTACAGGTATGTACATGTACATGCATTATTCCTGACCTGGAGGTTGCTCTGGATGAGGTTGAGGTAGTACCTGAAGACTGGGGCACTACTGTCACCTACATAGGCACATGCCTTGAACATATCCACCCCACACACTGTGGCTGCCTCACACATCTGCTTGCTGGATGACAGTGCTTTCATCACGGCACTCAGAAATGATCGCTGTAAGTATTTTAGTTTATGGAACCAGATACATGTACATGTACACGTAAAGGTAGTTTAGAGGGGGGCTTTGAAGGTGTACATATCATGTACAAATACCAATGCTGAAGTCATCCTCACTCCCCTTGGCAAACTCTCTACATGTACATACATCTATACACAATGTATGTGTCTTTACACACATGAAAGTACATACAATGTACCTCAAACTAACACACGTACATCTACCTTGTATATATGTGTACACGTACAATGTATATAATTACATGTACGTACCTGTGCCTTGTGAGGACCACTGCCAGTGTCTATCCCACTCTCTGCAATGTCTCTCAGGATATGCTGAAATCAAATATACAAATGTACATGTACATGTATATTCTTCTGAGACAATGAGGCTGAATAATCTATTTTTGTAAGCTGTTGAGGCTGGTATTCTAAGTCATCAAGGCTGCCGTGCATGTACATGTTTGTGGTTAGTAATCCTTTCTTAAGTCTACAGCTTTTTTTTTCCTTGATTCCTTCTTTTTTTTCTTTGTAGTGAGCTATGCACATGACTGCTGCACAATTCAGATTAGAAACACACAACACTTTAACCCACATACTGGACACAGTATGAGCAGTGTGCTCTGCAGGGGCCAGACTTGGCTCTTTTTCCTCTGGTTGTCAGCATACTCATCACACATACCAAACAGCTTCTCTGCAGATCCTATAAATTACAAAATGCATTTGGAGCTGATAGTGGTACCAAGACCTACATATTAAGGATATCTACTCACATACACGTATATATATATATACTCACTAGGTAATGAAGGGTACTCCTTGTTAAGTAGGTCATTAAACTGACTGGGATATTCAGCGATGAAGTTCCATATGCTCTGTAGTGGACAAAGTCAACAAACAACTCTACAGTAGGACATACTGTAGTTCAGAGGTCACGTAATGATTTCAGATGTTAAGATCAGTGTATCAGTCATTGTAAGTGTATTAAAATGTCTTTCCAGCCACTAGAAATATGTACATGTGTATGTATAGTGGCTCAATGGAGCACAAGATATACAGATCTAGTAATGCAAAGTTCATAATCAGACCAGCCACATCCAGTCAACTCTGTGTTGTCATATAAATACATGTAGAGTATATACATATCATGCATTTATATATATATATGTGTACATGTAAACATACGTAGCATATGTTCTAATACCCTATATATATGTGGAATAGGAGGGATAGTCCTGTAAAATACATGTAGAACATGTATACATGTAGGTTTGCTCATGGGCGGTATGTTCTACGAGCGTGGCAGTGTTTATGTACATGTACACATATAGTCATATTACCCTATGTAGAATAGGAGGGATAGTCACAAACAGGTGTTTGTGCTTTTTCAAGTCTTTGAAGCTGGTCACCATAACTGGATAGAAATATGCACACAACCATATATGGTTAAGTGTCCGATAGGTGGCTAATAGTGCATGCAAAGAATATCAGGCAATGCACTGTGCTTATGGAAGTATGGTCAATTAGGCATAACTAGTGGCCCACCTTGCAGTATTTGCTGAAGGCGTGCTGCATTGAGATTGAGGTGAGGGATGAGCTGGACGACACAGAGCTCTGAACTAGCACTGTCTCCAGTCTGAGAGCTGAGCACTCTGTTCACTGATGTCACTCTGTGAACAAATCACACATATTTACCAACATGATATTCAACTAAACTCATGTACTTGTATATTGCACATACAGAAACTTACATGCATACATGCTACACACATTACAGCAAACAGAAAGTACACTACATGTGTATGGACATATATATACATGTAGATCCACAATGTACATGTAGATAGACATGCATTACTACATGTATATAGCTGTCAGCTGTGTGTATACATGTATACATGTACAATACACACGTTGTGTACATACATGTGAATATGTGTATAGTGGAGCACAGGAATGGAAATCACAATGGGGTACAATAGCATAGACAGGCAGTCCTTGTATACGGACAGCAGACCTAAGTATGATCTTGTTGAAGATGCCATGGAAGTGAAGTCCTGAGAGGAAGAAGAGCACACGCTGAGCTTTCTCCTTCACAGAGCTCACATTCTCTCCAGGTAAGAGACATAGCTGATGGGAACAGACACACAAGCAATTAAGTACATGTATCTGTAGTCCTGAACATAAATGCATATGCATATACACGTATGAAGATGTGCAGTATACATGTACCTGTGTAATCTTCTGGTATAGAGACTGCAGTGAGTGCAAGTCGTCATCATCCAGTGGGACACCTTCCCTCTATATACAACAGAGATAAGCACTAATCCTAAAGACACACCTACAATAGGTGTACATGTACTTTCTATACTTATTGACAGTGTGACTGGGTGATATATCAACATATTAGCAACATACTATGAGCACTCCAACTTGAACATGTGGTACTATGTACATGTAACATATGCTGACAAAGAAAACATGTAGTTAGCACAAACAGTAATGAACTGTGAACAACTATGAAATCCCCAACGTAACCTTGGTAAGCATGTGCATATACATGCAGTCAGCAGCATAGTGATTGTTATAGTCACACACAGCCAAAGTGGGCAGAGAAAACACAGAGCATATCATGTACTATCCAGCTACATACATGTACATATACATCTGCATATATACATGACATACATTACATGCTTTTAGCTACACGAGCTTTACACAACAACATATGCATGAGTGTGCGTATATATACACATGTATGTACATGTACATGTACATGTATGTGTGTGGGGGTTGGTGTGTTGAGCTGCAGACCTTAGCCAAACAGGCAGTAAGGCAGTCTAGGACTATGACATAAGAATCCTTTTCATCGGCAGATGCATTAGTAGGTGGGGCAGTCTACAGTGAAGGAGGGAAAAAGAGAGGAATTTGTATATATACATGTAAATGCATGTACATGTATATATACAGTTCATGTGCTCAAGTATTTTATTACATGTACATACATGCATACTGACCCGAATAAGGTCAACAATGATGGCAGAAAGGCCATTGATGACAGTAGAAAACTCCCGATGGCTGAGCCCTATGACAGAGTCAACCGTCTTTTTACATTGCACCTTACTGCCTGGAGTCCACATGCCCATCCCAACTCTATGTGGTAGCTGTATATACATGTGTGTGTGTGTGTGTGTGTGTGTGTGTGACAATTGTCTAATATATTAATGCCCTCTCTTAACATACTGTGTATGTTCATACATAGTACATTGTATATGTGTTTACAGATGTACTGTACCTGTGTGCATTGTACCGCACAATCCCACATGTACAAATTAGGAAGAAACTTTTATAGTCATTAGGCAAAACTATATATATATACATGTATACTATGTGTAACATGTAGAGGTGTTATACAAACAGAGCTGTATATGAAAAGCAAACACTTTTTGCAGCAGTGTTAAGTACTCAGTGGATATTCGTGAGGGGGACCATTATTTTTAAGCACAAGCAGTGCCAAGCTATGTACATGTACATAAATACATGTACATGTACATGTATGAGGAAATAAGGACGTGGCAATGCATGTATATCTACACAATTTCAAAACAAACCCCAGCAGAAAGTAAATTCACTGCCACATCTATCAGTTTCTTTACTAATGTAGTCACCTCAACAATACATGTACATGCAATGTGTTCATTGGCGAGCGGAGTGAGCCCACCTAGTCGTACAGTGACAGCTGGCACAATTTTTCTATATATATATAGACGACGGTGCATTTTGGCCCCATGTATAAACTGTGTATTGCATATGGGACCCGCAAGGCCCGGGGAACTGCCTGTGCACTACACACCAACGTAAAGCCGGCTCATTGAAACTTCAAAGGTCACATAGCATGAGTTCCACTAAAGGGTCGAAGCTCTCTTGCTAGTCAGAAAGGTCCTTGAGTGCAGTGGAGCTAAGCTCTACTAGAAACCATGAGACAGTGAGGAAATGTCGTGCTTTCGAAAGTTATGAAACTTGGGAGCGGCGGCTAAGTCACAGCTCTACATACCATAAAAAGAGTTTGTACACACAGTGTTGTTTTAAAATACCAGTGGGTCTCTCCCGCTCGCCAAAAATGCACAGGATTCAACTAGTAAATACATACATCTACTACTAGAGCTGGATGTACATGTACATAGTGATGAGGTTGTGGGATAAACAACAATGATGCGGATGTACTAGAGTGCATTCATAATTACATGTAAGGTCGCAGGTGAAGTACATGTACATACAGGAACCCAGTTAGTTTTGCTGGGGTGGGGGGAGGCAGATGTGGCTCTATAATTATGTTTATGTGTGAATTATGGGCCTTGATCTATGTACAGAGCTAAAACACACACAACATAGACTTTTGCTCCTGTGATGTATCACACACACTTCAGCAAGTAAGCAAGCAAATGATGACATGAGGCTCGAATGGTCACTCTACCCCAATGTATCCAAAAATGTACATTTACACTAGTGAAAACAATAGAGGACAAGTACAAGCTCAACTAACAACATTTTTCGCTGCTCTAGACGTTAGAGCTCTTACAAAGAACGCATGCACAGAACATAAGAAAGCACTACATACTATCATCACTTTAGTACATATATAGCCATTGGCTACAAAGCCCAGAGATCACAATGGTTAACACAATAAGAGCACAATCAGGTGACAGCACATCACTCATGTACTTGTACGTGTACAATGTGTAATTTGGGGTGCATTTACCTGCATTACACAAACATGTTATACACATATACGTTGGGAGTTTTGTGGTCTAAATATTCAATGTGTGTTCAAAATACATGTACATGTACATGTATGTACACATACAGTGTAGGAACATGTTTCAAGAGAATACATGGTATATGTGATCAGGATCAAATGCATGTTAGCTATTCAAACTCACAGAGGAGCTGAGTCTCTTGGTCACAGCCTCTACCCATGATGTAGAGGTGTCCATCACTTCAACACAGCTCTAGCTCAGCAACAGAGCATGTAGTGTCTGCAGGGGAGCAACCAACTCATGAATATACGCACCATACAAACATTTGTCCAGCTCTCCCACACATGAGCTTGTGGAACAGTGTATACATTGTAATCTCAACCAGCTACCTGACGGAAACTTACCACCAACTGAACACTGGCCTAGGGCTGCAGGGTCATGTAAATATGAACAAGGCCGCAAGAGAGCCTACGGAATTCGTTGGGCGAACATTGTACTTTATAGATTTACCTCAGTGATTGGTGAGTTCACCGCCTTATTTCAGAGCTCACCACTGCCGCCTAACTGTGACGGAAACATTTACATTAGCCTAGCCAACGAGAATTATTCCAGCTAATGCACGCCTTGTGCCCGTCACGAAAAAATTAATTTCGAAAAAATTATTTACGATTCCTGATTCCGGCGGAAATGCACAATTTGAGCATGGTACTTAGGCCCAGGGCTGAAAAAATGTTTGTCCCGCACTAGATGTGGGTTCAACTTGTAGAATCTGCTGTACCTAGCTCACTAAAAAGAGAACAGTGTTCATGGTGGTAGGCTAGAACTCTTCAGGTGCAACATGATGATTTATAATGGCATTGAGGCCAGATTTCCTCATATTGCAAGTGTTAATAAACTGCAGATGAACTCTTGTATGACAACTAAGGTTAGCTACATATAGAAACAACCTGCAAGCAAGACTAATTCTTACAAGGTAGCTCAGTACTGTCTGCACACAATTAGCTGGAGCGAAAGCTGTCCGAGTATAACTAAAATACTTCTAACTGTTAATTTCAGGTGAGCATACCAAGACATTTTAACAGGGCTTGGGCAAGCTAGCTACCCATGCAGCAATAATGCTAGGCTATAATCATTCATCAGTTCCTGGGACTCTCTAATGTGATGCATACACCAACGGCCTCAGTCAGGTCTCTCTATATTAGTATGGGAGTTCATTTGAGTGTGTAAAAGCATGTAACCAGGTAATATGATAGGCTGGCATTGTTGCTGTACTGCATTTACTGCCATGGCCATTGCCAGAGCAGCTGGACTGCTCACCCTGGATCTGACATACAAGGACCTAATTCCAGGAGAATACACAGGGAAAGGCAGTGATATAAGATGTTGCCATAATCCTATTCCCTATAAGGCATTTTTGAATAAGATGAAAGTACTGTGAATCTGTACCAAAATAGCTCCTTAGCTATAAGAGCTAAGAGCATTAAGCTGTCATTCAGTTGTACTCTAGTTGTGTAGACGGTGACAGGGAAAACGATGGAAGTACATCCAGTGCTCGTGTGGTTGACACTCTTCAGTCTCTTGACTTCAAAAGATATATTAACAGTTACTGCCACTCAGGAATCCATGTCTGTGAGAGAAGATAAACCATGTCCTCCTTGGCTGATAAGAAACAATTCTACAGGAAAATGCAGTTGTGGTACTAACAGCTTACAGGGCATTATTTTGTGTCAGGCCGATCCATATAAATTAAGGCTGTATGAATGCTTTTGTATGACCTACAGTCTCAAGAAGAATCTATCATTAGTAGGCACTTGTCTGTACACATGTAATGGACAAAGAGATGGTTATTATACAGATATTTATATGAACAGTACATCTCATCTCACTGAGTTTATGTGTGGTAGCTTCAACAGACAAGGTCAGTTGTGTGGCAGCTGTATGCCTGGTTATGCTCCACCAGTCTACTCCTACTACCTCTCCTGTGTCAACTGTACCACTAGCAACTGGGGCAAGTACATGGCAGTCTCCCTTCTTCCAGTCACTGCTTTCTTTGTCTTTGTCATTACATTTAGACTCAATGCTACATCTCCAAGACTAAATGGATTTATCCTCTGCATGCAAATACTTTTGTGTCCACCTAGCATGAGGTTAGCAACACAGGTGAATGACATACGTGATGAGACATATAGTCAGAAGTATGTAATGCTAACTGTAACTTCACTATACAGTATCTGGAATCTGGACTTTTTAAAATTACTCTACACTCCATTCTGCATGCAACCTCACATGAATACCCTCCAAGTCATAGCTCTAGACTACATCATTGCTGTCTACCCTCTCATACTCATTGTTCTCTCTTACCTGCTGGTCACACTCTATGATCGCAATGTTAAGATCATTGTGTGGCTCTGGAAACCTTTTGTGCCTCTCTTAATCAGGTTTCGAAGACAGTGGAACATCAGAAGCTCACTAGTGGATGCATTTGCTACTTTTCTTCTCCTCTCCTATGTCAAGATTCTCAGTGTGTCTGTGGACCTTCTTATGCCTGTACTAGTCTATGATCAGAATGGACACACACTACCACAGCTCTACCTCTTCAACCAGGGAGATGTGGCCTTCTTTGGCAGTCACCACCTGCCCTATGCCTGTTTGGCCCTCTTCTTTCTCCTCACCTTCACACTGCTGCCAATGCTGCTGCTCTTCCTCTACCCCTGCTCCTGTTTCCAGATCTACCTCAACCGCACTGGCTTCAGATGCCAGTCCCTACACATCATCATGGACACCTTTCAGGGACACTACAAAGATGGTACCAATGGCACTCGTGACCTCCGATTCTTCTCTGGACTCTACCTCCTCCTCAGAGTTGTACTGTATATCTCTGCTGTGGTGACTTACCAGGTAGCCAGCTATGCCTATACCACACTCATTGTTGCTATAATGGCATTTAGTGTGGCACTAGCTCGACCATATAAGAACAACCTCTATACTATGATTGACACTGTATTCCTGGTAATATTAACTGGACTTTGTGTAACATTGGGACCACAAGCCTTTGGTGTGCCTGACAGAGTTGTTTACAGCACTAATCCCATCATTATCGTCTTACTGCTCATTCCTTTCATGTATGTTTGTTTATTGGTTTTGTATTGGTTGAAATCATGGAAGGTTATCTCACTGTGTTTGCATTCACTGCACCAGAAACTGAGAAGTGATGGCCGATATAAGTGTTTTCTAAACAATTGGAACTATCAGAGCCTTTCCTGACACTGAGAAACAAGCACCTGACCAGGGTTACTCCATGATAACTTCTATAGCTTGTATATATATAGCTGCATAGTTAGTAAATTATTATAACACTGCTGCAATAAACTGTATGCCCAAGGATGTTTTGATTACATATCAGAACTACAAAATGTCAATTTGGCTATCAGAGGATTAATTTTAACCCTGCTGCTGCATGGCTACCAATTTTCACATTAACTTTAGTGGTGTCTTTTGTATGGTGATGACTTGTACCCTAGTCAACTTTAGTCCTTGGTTGGGGATCTATGACTGGCTGGAGTTGAAAGACAAACACATGGTAAGTTATATCCCTTAGGTGAGGGAGGAATAGATTTGCTAGTGTGTACATGTATGTGTGGTTCCTCCAAGGATTGTGGGTGTGTGATCAATGGCTGTGGTACTATAGCAAATTTCTGAGTAGACTAGTGGTGCCTTTATTAGCGAATAAAAGCCTGATGCAATTATTCAAGCTCTACTTATCTCAACATTCTGAGTCGAGTGGTTCCTGTTTGGAGTGCTCCAAACACATGTTTTTAAATGCTGTAGCTAATCTTTTGTACATTACAGCTACCAAATAGTGCTAATGTATTGGAATGCACAATGCAGTATGTATGCTCTACAGAGTTGAAGGGTAGATGAATAATAAGTTATGTATGTATGTTCTAGGTGAGGGGAGAATATATAGATGGTAAGACTTGCATGTATGTACACTATATACACCCAGAATTAAGATAACTCACATGGTGCCAAGGAAAGAAATGGCCTTATTTAGTTAGCTGTATATACTATGCTTCAAACAGGAGCCACTCAGCTCTGCATGCAGAGATATATGGAGACCTAGTATGGAAAGTTGAGGTTTGATGTGTCCTAAAACAAGTCCTCTATTTCTCCCAAGTCTGGAAATGTTATACACAGGGAGCTTAGAGATGCACAAGTACACATATGTACACCTGCACTGAATGTTCCTCAATATATACATATGCAGGTATCTCAAATACTATACCATGGGGTAGGCCTAATTAAGTGCTCGTCAAGCTCTAGTATTTCCTTTGAAGCAGTGCATACTGCAGCACTCCAAAGGCTACCACGTACCATATTGCATCTAAGTGCAGGCAGGATTCCTATTTTTGTGGTTTCTGCTTAGAGTATATAAAAGGTTCTTTTAGTGTTCCCCTCCACTAAGCTTTATTTCTTGACAAAACCAATTTCGCTAAAACTAAAAGGACTCTACCAGTGCTCATTTACAGTTTCATCTCTGATCGATTTCCAGTCAGAAATGTCTATCAGAGAATATCTGACCACTGCCAGAGGCACTTTACTCTTGGAAGTTACACTCAACTGGAAATTTGTGTTGCCTGTACTTCTGCTGCTGGCTGTGGCTAGCATAGCCAATGCTAACAACATGGAGACAGTTGAGGTTGGTGTCTTGTTTTCTCGAGAAGTATGCCCATTAAATTCAGTATTTGCTTTCAGAGTGAAGTCATCCGAAATAAACGTGTCCCAGCTGGTGCAGAGCCTTTTGTTGATTACTGTAAGTTGAGACCCATACATGTACAAACCACAACTAACAAGCATCCTTCTTTACTATTATTGCAGCCAGAACTTCATGTTATTCACATATTTCAAATGAGGTATATGCATGTCTACTGTTTTTACAAATTTAATTGAAAGCCTTCCTCTTACTTATTTTAGATTATTCCAGCAGCTCACATCCAAGGAAGGGGATTTCAATGGAGAGTTGAAGGCAATATATATGCCCCTCGATGGAATTGCAATGGTAGTGCAGCCTATGTAACTGGTGGGATGTGGTTTAAGCAGGAAGACAAGTCCCTCTATGTCCCCAAATGTGGCTTGTACTATATCTCAAGCAACATTGTCTATCAGAACAATGGCGATGACATAGCATCTTTCTTCCACATACTTAGAGTGGACAGAAATTGTGAGACAAACTTTAACAGGAACTCCTACTACCAATATGGATATGCCATGCTTGAAGGATCAAACACTAAAACCGCCATACATATCAGTGATATTGTAAAGATCTGTACAGGAGGGCGGATGTATGTAACTATCCCCACCACCAACAATGGCTGTTGTCCTCGGGGATATCAGGAAGTGACATCCCTCACTGCTTATCTTGTGAGGGAAACGAAGTGTAACTGGCCTGTGGCTACCTTTAAAACACCACAAGAACCCTTTCAGGGAGAGTCTAACTAAAGCAGAAAAGAAACTCTCTCTAACTAGAATATTATTTTTTGGGACTGCCAAATTGTGTATGCATTATCATTGAGTCGGTAGACTCTATGTAGGAATGGTGTCGACATAGCACCCCAAATAAACAGTTCAGAACACGGCAGCTATGAGCCCTCTTAGACACATAACATGGCCTCCGAATGCTTCGATATATGATAAGACTCTCAAAGTTGGACAGACAGGCAGACAGACAGACAGACAGGCAGGCAGGCAGACAGGCAGGCAGGCAGACAGACAGACAGACAGACAGACAGACAGACAGACAGACAGACAATTCCTTAACCACTACAAATATTGATATAACACATCTTCTGCATTGGAGGATTGTGACTAGGCATTGACAAATTATGCTAATACTTTGACCTATTATTCTAGTCTCTTATTCTTTGTTGCAGTCCCTATTATTCTTCTGACCTTTGCTTATTATTCTCGATTATTCTATGTTGTACCTTGTTGACCTGTGTCTTTTATGAAGGTACATACATTACATACATTGCACATGAAAAGATGTATACAGTTGCACAAAGGAATCAATGCTTTCTATTATATTGCAACATGACTGAGAGTGACACATAGTCTACATAGGCAGGAAGCCTCTATTTAACGCACACATTACATAATAATTACCAATAATCTTGCCTATTATTCTGGCATTATTCTCTATGCTTTGGAGTACCTATTATTCCCAAACTTATGCGGCATAATTTGTCAATGCTTAATTGTGAGGGGGAGGGAGGCAATGAGTACATGGGAACATTGGAGACACTCTAGGGTATCCTCTGCCATGACCCTGAATCTCTCTTTCTGAGCTACTATTCAATAACCATTTACCTCCCTCTGATTACTAGAGGCATGTAATGGTAGATGTGGGGCTGAAAGCATGCATGTGGTTATTGTTGATCTCTACTAAATATATGTAAACTCTATATACAAACTGAGATGTGTATAGTTACTGTATGTGTACACACAATGTGCAGGTTGTTTTTGTGTGAATAGTCATCCTTCCTTGTCCTCCAAAATCTCAACACTTTCTGTATCTCCATATCCTCCCACTACAATAAGTTTGTCTCCAGGAAGGGTGACTGCCAAACACAGTGATCGATTGTTCTTCATCGGACTAATGACATGCCATGAGTCAGTGTCAGAATCATATCTATAGACATCAGAGGTGGAGTTCTCTATGTCGTATTCCCCACCAATTGCTAGCAGGTGACCACCAAATAAGGCAAGAGTAGAGCCTGTTACTGGTAGACTGCTGATTTCTTTCCATACATTTGACCTAGTAAGTGTCTGTCGTATTCTGGATCCAAGTGTTTCAGGTTGCCAGAGATTAGGAAGGGAGCAGGTGAAAACAGATTTTGACTCTGAGCTTCCAGTAGTGCCCCCTGCAAGGTAGAGTGAGTCCCCACAGACAATGCCTGATAATGACCGCAGTTTTTGTGGGAGAGGACAGACTATGGTCCACCGTTTTGTGTTGATGTCCATCACTTCCACAGTGGCCAGATCACTACCTGTATCACCTCCTGCCACAACTAGAGCTTGCTTAGGAGTCATACATGCTATATGATAGCGTGGTGTGTGCATAGGAGGGAAGATTTCAGACCATTTCTTCCTCTCACCTTCACTTGTGAGACTGAGGAGAGTGTTGGTATACACACTATGACTGTTACAACCACCCACACTTGTGAGGAGACCATCAACAACAGCTAAACCAGAATTCTGATTAGGGTTATCTGGTAGCCTATACCACTGTTCATTCCCTAGAATGTTCTGGTATGAGTATACCCTGCCTGAGTTGTACGGTGTGAAGTAGGCTGTGTTCCCATGCACTACTGCTGCTCCTCTAACCATTGTCTCTGGTGCATTTTTACCCCCCCTCCACATCATCTTCTTGCTGATATCTTTCTGAGGTACAGATAGTACTGCTGTAGCTTTTTCTGCTGTGACTGGTAGCTGTGGTTGGATACTGCTGACAATGTCTTGCTGCTTCAACTGTTGAATCTCCCTCTCATGGTGTGATATGGTCTGCTGGAGATCATTGATAGTCTTGTCGTTGTGTTCAAGGCTCTGCTGAAACCGTACCACTAACTGCTGACTGTCTCGGAGCTGCTGTTGTGTCTGCTGTAACTGACTCTCCTTGGTTTCTATTACATGCTGTTTAGTTGCCATTGTATGTTGGGTTTCTTCAATTGTCTGCTGTTTTTCTTCAAGCTGTCTACCCTTGGCCTCCACCATCCTCTGCAACTGTGTGCTATGTGCCTGGAGTTCACTAACTTCCCTTGTCTTAGTCTCAATTAAAATTCTCTGGTTCCTAAGTTGCTGCTCAAGATGTTGGATTTCACTGCTGTTCTGTGCCTGATGCATGCTCTCTGTGTACTGAGGGGCTTGTTTCATCTCAGACAGACTCTCACTGAGCTGGAGAGCTGAGGGACGTAGTGATTCCCTCTTCTTCAGGCATTGGAGGGCAAGTGGCTTCAGAGAGTGAGTGTTTGGGATCAATTGGAGGTGGGCCTGACGTCTCTCAGTCTCAGGAACTAACACACGAACTTCTTCATCATCTTCGTCATTTTGAGAAGTATGAACAATGCGATGGCGATCTGTCGGAGCTGGGAACTGCCTGGTCATGATCTGAATTACTATTACACCAAAGGAGAATATGTCAAGCTTAGCTGTGTAGGATTTAGCTTCATCAAGAGCTTCAGGTGACATGTACAGTAGATTACCTGGGCACAGGGTCAAGGCTGTCATGCGAGGATTGCCAGTGGCAAGCTTGGACATGCCAAAATCTGTGATCTTGGCTCGAGTGCCAACCATTAGGACATTGTTTCCTGTTAGGTCTCTGTGGATGAGACCATTGGAGTGGAGGTAGACGAGAGCTAGTGCTATGTCCAGGCAGATGTTGAGCTGAACGTGGTAGGACAGTGGTCCTAGGGATCGCTCCAGGAATGCAGTGAGACTTTCATCGCAAAGTTCCATAAGGAGAACAGGCAGTCGGGTGTCAGGGTCATAGTAGGTAGCCAGGTACTGGACAACATTGGGGTGCCTAGCTAAGCTAAGTAGGTGACATTCCTCCCGGAACTTGCGTAGGTAGGAGTCTGTTCCAGGGTCACGGAGATCAAAGAGTGTGGGATGCATTATCTTGGCAGCACACAGTAGCCCATCACACTTGGCCTTACACACCCCTCCATATGATCCACTACCAAGATTCTCTGATTTGTAGAGCTGAATGTTGTGGTAGGCAAACTCAGTTTGTTGTTCGGCCATGACTGAGCTATATAAGAGAGTCATAATTATACAGCTATACTGTAATAAAAGGCCCTCCCCATATCCCTGTAGCCACTGAATGTGGCTGTAGATGACTCTAGTATATTAATATCACAGCAGTAGATGTACAGTAGCTACTTTGTATCAGTGTTCTCTTACCTATGACTGAGATGAAGAAATGGGTGTAACTGCACTTCAAATACATACCTATGTACATGTACGTGATATTCATAACTGGTTGCCATGGCAACTTCATATTATTTTGCAAGGCCAAGGGCTAGGGGTAGTCACTACCGCATACGCGTATATACAACCGCCTGCGACCAAGATCACAAAGTATTTTTCATTCAAGTCACGCGGTCACGTCCACTTTACACGCGACGGTCACGAGTCACACAGTCTCGCTAAGTGGGTGGGGCTAGGGGTTTAAGAGAATTTCTATATAGAGGGTAGTCTGGCTAAGCCACACCCCAATCGCACGCGGTAGAATATGTAGTGATTACCATAATAATTTTGCATTGAGACATTACAAACTAACAAAGTGACTAATCCATCAAGGATTTAGATATTCAGATTTATGCAGGGCCTTCCATAAATTGCTAAAAGACATGTTAAAATTCTAAATAAACATCATTGGTCTCAGTTACATGAAAATAAGAGCAAACCAAGCAAAGGGCAGACAGCTGTTTCTGGCTGATTGGCCCTCATCACTGTACATGTACATCTCAGTGACAGCCTAAATGTTCCGTGCGGATGCTTGACCAAAGGGCAGTTTATCAACCGGTCAGCCGGATATTTAACCTGATGTCCAGTTGATCAAACGGCGCGCGCAAATGAGGTATATAGTCGATCAAGTGAGCGGTGACAAGAAGAACGACAGTTAGGCTGCACATCGAAGCAGAATTCCCTCGTGATACCAAGCGCACAGAGGAGTGCCATCATAAGAACCTCAATAGCACAGAAAATTGTAGACCATCTAAGTAAAAAAAAAGTTGTAGACCATCACAGAACAAATTAGTAAAACATTGTGGAACAACGAGAAGACTCTTCGTCACTTGTCGTTCCATGATCTACCAACTGTAGGAATAAGAGATGTCCAGGTTGAGCATTACCATCAGGGCAACAGTACTACACAGCAGGCTGCGGTTGCGCACCCACCGGGTCACTCGCCCGGGTCATTCCAGTTGATAAACCGGTGTCGGAGTGAATACTGTCCCCCCGTGAATACTGTCCCCCCGGACATTATTCACTAGTGAATAATGTCCCCTCTCAGTGAATAATGTCCCCCATCGTAGAAAGCTCTGAAAGCCTTCCAAGATATCAAACGTGGTGATTTTATGGTGTGGGGACAGTATTCACTAGCGAATACTGTCACATTGCGCCATGCACCATTCACACTACGTTGACAAGCGAATCGCAACAGCGCATTATTTTATTCTCTCTTGGTGTATATAACAACACAAAAACACGTATAACATCTATTGAAGGCAGCGCTAAGAAATCCAACTGCTACCTCGTACCCAGGCCGTGTGGGGGAGGAGACGAGGCCACGTACGTATACTATGCTGACCGAGGTATGTAAACCACTAACCATTGGCCCTAAAAAGCAGAGCTACGTATGATCAGTTTAGGGCTAGTTTGTTAGAGTTTACATCATACTTCTGTGAGCTATAGCCACGTCCCCTCCCCCCACGCGGCCTGAGTACGAGGCTATCGGTCAGCCAGCTGCATTTTAGGGGGGACATTATTCACCGGTGAATAATGTCCCCCCTATCAGAAATGCCATAGGAGATGAACTACAGTTGCCTTAACAAAGAATCTTATGGGGGACGTTATTCACCAAGGGGGACAATATTCACTAGTGAATAATGTCCGGGGGGACAACTTTTGGGGGGGACAATATTCACTATTACACCGGATCGCAAAATTTTACGTCAAGCATCGGGACATCCGGTTAATCACCGGACATCCAGCAGAGAAACAGGCGGCCGGTTTATCAACCGGAGAAACGTATATGTTGCGTTTCATATGTTGAGAAGAAATATCAAAATCTCTTCAGGAACAACTGCCAAGCACCATGATCGTTTTCATCAATGACTGACACCATGAGTCAGTGTGGGAATCATATCTATAGACATATCATGGTAGCCAGCAGGTGACCATGGAATGAGGCCACAGTAGACATACAATGGGCAGACTGCTTTTTTTCTTCCATACTAATCACCTATCACTATGAGAAAGTATATATCTGTTCTATTCTGGTTCCATGTGTGTATAGGGTTGGACAGACTATGGTCCGCATCATGCCCTGAGTTACTGATAGTGCTGTAGCTGGTTACTGCTGTAGCTATGTATGTTGAAGGTTGGCATACAGCAACCCCATTTTAATTAGGATGCCCTGAAATAAGGAACAGGACATATTTGCTGGTCCAAACCCTGTGATCATGTACTATTCAATCTCAAAATGAGACATCTCACTGTGTCTCCCTCTCTCCTTCATTTACTTTGTGTGTGTTATGGACTGATAGGGACTGAGAGCTTGTGTCAAAATGTATACAATGTGATACACATGCACTGAATTGTTACATCAATACATACCTGTATAACATATCTTACATCTATAACATACAGATGTAGCTACATGGTTGTGTTATAGCAACTTTCTTCCAATCCCTATTATTTCCTTTCAAATTTCTACTTGTGAAAAGGTATTTCCCAATATAGCAATCCAGAGCTTGGGTAATACAGAAGTTTAAAAGCCTCAACTGAGTGTTAAACGCTACCAGAAAAATGACGGATGCTAGCCTTCACATATCTTTTATCATAATATGCGAGAGGCAGGGTTTGTAGGACTGCATTTGTGAGCCATTCACGATTCTCATATTCTTTGCAGTGCATTTGGCCTTCCTTACATCATACTCTGCAATAACTGATGGGACAGAAGAATAACACGCTCATTTTTCCTTCTTATACTTGCTTGGGTATGCAGTTAACAATTAAATGTTGAAGATTGTCATTTATGGGGTGTTTTATAGCATCAAAAGATCTAGAGTGTTCAGTAACACCCTCTGTGGAAGTTAGGGTGTTTGGAACACCTAGTACATTTCAAGCACCCTAAAGATGTATGACACCCAAAATGCGTGATTTCATACCACATACTATGAGTATTATATTCTATGGGTGTTTTGAAACGCTCATAGATTGTAGTACAATTCAAGCACCTTAAATATGTAGTACAACAATGAAAATGTGTAGTTTAACACCCCATATTAGGAGCTGTTTTGAAACACTTTTATACTCCTGTGACTGTACTACATTCACAGTATTCTGACATAAGATGTCCGTTCCACCTTTTGCATAACTATCCCTCCCCTTTCATCATGGCCTCAGCCTCCCTACACAATCGGGATCTCCCCATTTCGGTTTGGAAGTACCTCAGCATGCATGCACAGCGAGTCTGTACTGCCATTACAACCTCAGCATGCATGCACAGCGAGTCTGTACTGCCATTACAACCTCAGCACACATGCACAGCGAGTCTGTACTGCTATTACAACCTAACTGATGGGACATAACATATGTTGAAGAATTAATGATATGGTTATATATCAGTTGAATATTATATACATCTAGACTGCACCTACTTGCTTGGGTACTCTGAAGCAGGAAGGAAAATAGATTATTCTTTATGTCCCAGCCATTCGAAAAAAAGAGTAAAGTGGCAATTTAGCCACCTTTTGCATGTCACTGTGTAGCAGTGTACCAACCTTGGGAGTGTTGAATTTTTGCAAGGCGTCTAGCACATGTCGCATTACCCTAGCCAATAATTCAAATGTAGCAACAAGTGTATACAATACACAAGCCAACACTAATGACTTACTGCCGTTGCTACTCTATATGTTTCTTTCTACAAGAGTCTCTTTGTCTCATTGTAACACTGGAATGCGTTACAGTACAAACATACCTGCTGATACGACAGCTTGAATAGCATCAAGAGCACCACCAAAGTCTTGTGAATAGCACTCCCTGTCATAATTGAACTTGCTTGTTTGCTTAATTAAACTGATAAATTCACAGATAATTAACTTTGTATAACATTCTACTTCATGACCAGCCAACTAAGGAGACCTACATATAACCTTGATGTAAAATAATGCTTTATGTTGATAGAGTGTTCAGTAACAACCCCTTTGGAAATTAGGGTGTTTGAAAGACCTAGTAGATTTCGAGCACCTTAAAGATGACACCTCAAATGTATTGTCTCATACTAGGAGTATCTATGTTTTGAAACAACTGTTGCACTCCTAGATTGTAGTTATAGTACCCTAAATGTGTAGTACAACAATGAAAATGCGTAATTTATTAGGAGTATCTATGGCTGTTTTGAATGACAAGAGGAAATGTGAAATGGATTGCATAAAAATTAACGATTAAGACTAGGACACAGACATGCTATATACATCAATGCACCAACAAAGGTATGTTGATGTATAATATATATATCAAGTCTGTGTCCCAACCTTGTCTCTGTTCATTTATATGCAAATCAAATATTCAAATATTCTCCCACTTCATAATTCTTTTGTAGAAAGCAGACACATCCTCCTCTTTGAGGTGCCTAGCTCTCGCATTGTTGACAGGGTTCCTTTCTTCTTTTTGGTCTTTCTGTATGCTATCTGCTAGTGTGCTATATACAGTACATGTATATTTTCATGTATATGAGAAATTAATTGCAATTGCATGGTTTGTTTTTCAATCAGTTTGTTAATAATATGCTGCAGTCAATACTCTACTATCACCATCACATGGAGTGTTAAATTTACATGGGTGGACTTTCCTTGTTGATCATGCAGAAATTTGATGTCACAACTGAATTTATATAGGAAGTGTAGGAGTAATATATAGCTAGCAGGTCACACCTGCCTGAATAGATGTGTATGATAGCACTAAAATTAATGGTGCACCACAGACTAATATTAATTGTGGTCATGCACCACTGATGCTATAACCCTAACAAACCCAATAGTACGGCAGTCCAGACATTTAGTAACACATGTATGATTACAACAAAATTCAGCACAGGCACACGTGATAAATGTATACAGTTGTTGTGATTATGATGTATGCATGTAGTAATCACTGCTGAAGAAGAGGAACAACAACACTGTAAGCAGGGTTTCTTCCGCACTTTGGTGCTTTTGTGTATTCATACACAGGATTGGGATTTATATGTATTGTATCCTTCCCATCCGGTGGGTGCATCTTTTTTCCTAGAGGAATGAGTATATAAGGGAAAGGTAACAATATTAATAAACCTAGTATTCTGACACTATACAAGTATCTAGCTCACATGCAGTAGCAATAGATTAGTGGGTGTTAGAGAAACAATGTATATCGAGAGAAGCAAAGTGGGGGCTAATATATCACTACAAAAAAGAGGTAGTTGTTTCGACCAGTGTGTGTGGCTAACCTGTCTTGGTATTAATTTATTTGATTACATACATGAGTAAGAGCTACTCCTTCATTATATTTTAATACAGAAGTATAGTACAGTGTGATTGTGTAGGAATTTCTTCCGTGAGATAAGGTATTATCACAAGGAGTATCAATGTCACTTGAGATAAACAGACCTCATTCCTTACAGATATCCTACATACCTCTTGGGAGGTTATATATAGTTACAAAAAATAGCCATGTTGCAACTGAAGTAGCTAACCACACCTAATGTTGTGTACAAACCTACAAAGCTAAATAAACAGCTCCTACATCATTGATTTTGTCTGAAAAGAGATATATGATAACCCCCAAAAGGCGTGGTCAGTGTGTGTCAGTTGACGGAATACTACGTAAGTGTGTGTGTGTGTGGTCAAGAATATTTAAACACTGGAATGAAACAACAGGTACATCTAATCACTCAACCTAGCTGTAAATCGTCATCACTATAATTATTACCGGTTGAGATGATTAGGACATTCCCTTACTAGGTGAATGCTCTACATTGTGGGCAAATGGAAGTGAACCCACCTAGCCGGTTTTACGTTTGTACATATAGCGCAGGCCCATAAGAAGACAGAGTGTGGAATATTTGCAGGTTACTTAGAGACAAAGCCCCTTATCAAACCATCAGTTGTGCTTCATTTTCTGTACATGCATGGGCTCACATAAAAATTGTGCATATACACTTCATTCTCTCACTCCTGATACCTTTTTTCCAGACAATCCCAATAATACTGATCAGTGCGAGTGAAGCCAGAAAAATTAGAGCAAGTAGTGAGATGGAAACAGTAACTGCATCATAGGAAATCAGTTATCAAATTAAACTGAAGACTAATCATTGATATGTACCTGATGATATGGTCACTGTATTCTCCGCATGTTTTCCAGGTGTTGCTGAAAATATTGCATATATCTCACAGAGGAAATTACATATATGACCCCCACTGCACTGTAATGCAGTAATGGTATATTAAAATGTCATGGAAGAACGACATTTACTATTAACCCTCGGTGCCCATGCACAGCGGTTGTTTGTCTGTTACCCTATTTGTCAGAAGTGGTAAGCAAGTTAGCTATGGCGTTATACCTTGAGGCTTACTGTGACCTATACTGCAGTGACACTCAGTGCAATTTTTTGACGACAGTGCCTTCTAAAGCTCTTAAAAGGCTAATAATTAAAGGCTAAACGTTATGCTACGTGGAATACAAGTCAGTCTAAGGAAACAAGCTTCTTTCTCTTTAGCCTACAAACGTCAATAACATGTGAAATTTTTCAAATATGTGTGCACGCACCGTGCGTTACACGCCGAGGGTGTAGCACTTCAGTGCTTTTAAATGTTCTCTCACCTGTGGGAGAAGGTTCTCTATGTAGTGCACTTGTAGATTTTATTGAATCTTGTGATACACTCGAAAATTGTGAGACAGAAGAATTTTCTGTAAGCAAAGAATTGAAAGGTCCATTTAAGCATGTGTGCACACTGCAAGAAAGGATGGTTACGTTACCCAAAAATATGGTTATCTCACTCGCATTCCTTTCATAGTAATCACTCAGCCAATAAATTAAAATATTGGTTGAGGAATTGTACATGAAATCTTGTTTTTGAGATAGCTAATCACTGACACACATTCTTTGTTTTGCAGTGAAACTAACTATTTCTAAAAGAGCATGTTTCTTAGCCAGAACGAATGGTACAGGCACCTGGCATGGAAAGGTCTGATAAACACTATGAACTCTTCATTTTACAGTCATTTTGTTTCTTCATTATTATGCGTGTTGCTGTCAATTAGGGGGTTAACATTAGTAAAATATGACACAGTCTATAATACATTCATGTATAACCTACCCATTACTAGCATAGAAGCAATTCTTGAGCTGATCCACATCAGTTGAGGGACTTCCAACAAAACACCACAAAACACTAGTGTGTTGTTGTTCTCCATGTGACCCTCAATGTGGAGCATTGATTCAGAATAAGGAACTATGGTCTCAATACTCACTCCCCGCTGTTGAAATTTTGTGTACCCAGCATTAGAGCCATTAACAAACCAGAAGACGCTAAGTGCAGGGTCTGCGAGTTTGCATTGAAAAGTAGCAACACCAGGCCCGATAACTTCTGCGTTGTGAGGCTCCTCTGTAAACATGTCTACATAAAATTAGAGTTGGTATTGACAGTTTGAGTGAAAGGATAGCTTACTAAATATACTTTTCACTTATTTGTACACAAGCCCATTTACACACCACTATCCCGTCCCTATGGATATATAGACAGCTGACTATATACGTACGTAGCTGCGTGTTATCGAATACACCACCACTCGCGTAGGACTGGTGTAATAACCACAGAGGCTTGAAAAAGACTTGCACTGACTGGTATTTAACTGATGGTACAGGAATATATTTTTGCTTACCTTCCGCTTCGACGACGTCTGCTTGTCCTGAAACAGCAGTTAGAGTTACTGCTTCAAGTAGAAATAAGGTCTCCAGAAGTACAATCCCCACCGTGATATACATAATCCTCACTCTGCTTAACAGGTTCTGCAGGTCTTTGACGATCGACACGCGTAGACTTTATAAAGGCTAAAAGGAGACGATGAAGGTGATACGAATGTGAAAAACGAACGAGACGAACGAACGAGACGAACGAACGGATGAGGCGAACGACAGTTTTTTTTTTTTGTTGCTTCTCGTTGAATGGAGTTAGTTTATATGCGTTTATAATAACACACATCCGGTGAAACCTCCGCATAATATAAAACGGCATAATTTAGTTCCGAGAAGCGAAGACGCGTGCAAGATCTACGTAAGAGTTACAGCAAGAAAAAGAGAAAGGCCCGTCAACCACCAACCAGCGTGAACAACTGTCTGCACCAGCAACCTGCGTGTCTCGTTCGTTCAACTCATTCGTCGCTTGTCTCGTTCGTTCTTCATGTTCGTTAACCTTTAACGTCTCTCTTGCTGTATCTCTCACTCAGTAGAGTTGTGGTGAGTGTGTGTCACCGTCTCTTTATTTATAAGTTAGCATATCTGTGCATTTACAAGTAAAATTTAATTTGCGCAACGTATCAATACGTACTGGGGGACAGAGGTAAACCCTTGTAGCTCATGTGCTACTGATTGTTATCTCTGTTAACTCTTGGGATTCCTGCAATACACTCCTCTCAATGCAATACATGTATATGTGTATAGCGATTACGTAATATCATTTTGAATGTACGTGAAGAGTACAACATTGTACGTATATAAAAGCATGCGTCATATAGTAAACTGATTACGTAATGACACGAGACTCGTTAATGACGTCAATATATCTGCCGCGCATGCGCAAACGCTTAGCAACTAGCACGTAGTAACTAGGTGCAGTGAACTGGCTAATAATAGAGAAATGTGTTGACGATTCGTTTAGCAACTAGGGCTTAGTAATACATAACAAAAGACTGATGTGTTGACGATTCTTGTGCTACTCCCACTATCATACGTGTACAGCGTATTGCTCTCTGCCAGCACTACTCTACACTGTAAAAACATGATGGTTATTTCAACACAAAATGTTGTTAACTCAGTTGCATGTGTAGTCACTCGTTTATGAAAGGAGTGACTACACATGCAACTGAGTTAACAACATTTTGTGTTGAAATAACCATCATGTTTTTACAGTGTATACATCTTTGTTCAACACCCATTAACATGAAGGAGTGACTACAAATGCAACTGAAGTAACAACATTTTGTGTTAAAATAACCATCATGTTTTTGCAGTGTACGTATGTACCGTAAGGGCTCCTGGACTGGCCACTAATCCCAACACTCCAAATAGATTACAACTGTCAGAAGCAACTTGTACATGCATCCATATGAATATAACTAAAACAGAAACACTAAAAACTGATACAGAACATAAAAACAAACATATACACTAAAATCAGAAACCAAATAAGTAAACATTCATAGGCACTTTTACTGCATGACATGAGATATTGAAAATATAAGACTCAAATGGTGAAAATAAACCAAATGTACTCCGGATAAGTCTTATAGCACTGCCAGTATTGAGATCATCATCATGAAAAGTACTAACATGTGTATGACCATACCAAAAATTGTAACCACTAAAGAAATTGATCAGGCAGACCGATCGCGACTAACTGAAGATAGTCCTAATGAGAGGAGAAGAGGATGAAAGAGCTCTAACAGAAAAGATTGAGATTGATGGTACAATATGCTTGAAATACTAGGAACTTGTGCGACACAATGAACAATAGCAGCGCTTCTAGTGGTATAGTCTTCAATAGAGAATCCCTCAGGGCTTAGTAACTGCGATCGAGCCGGCTTTGTTAGCCTCGTTCCCAGGCTGATTTGAGACGCGGAGAAACGGCGACTGTTCGCGCATGCGCAGGAATTTTTCACGACCGACGAAAAATCAGGTACCTGCCCGCCGCATTGAAATTGAGAAACCAGAAGGATGAGAAACTATGAATTTACTTCATGTGGCCTTAACAGATAGACAGACAGACCGAACGACTACTTAAAGTTCATGTCGATTGGCCCACCCGGGCATCACATACAGACAGAGCGGAGGAATGTTAAAGTAAAGCGAATATGCACAACTGTTAAGATCCATGGTACACAGACCGTCTATATAGCAGAGAACTCCAGGACGAGTCACTATTAGTATGGTTTGTGATAACATAATCAATCAGAGTTGGTTGGTCCAAATTCTGTGTATCACAAAGTGGGAATCTGTGTGGAGAATGATTGGCACATGGACAGGCACGTGCTAATTGATAACTGAGGGTCCGTGATCAAGTGCATTGTCCCAGAGCTTTTTCCATCCAACACACTTAGCAATCTGATTTAGGAAAGGATATGTAGAAGCCTTTTGTAGCAGCAGTGATATTGGTCAATCTTGCAGATGCTCTTCTGTGCATTCCTGATGATGTTACCACCCTCTTGCTCTTTAGCACAAAGAATTGTAGAAGTGAAAGTGGAGTTGTATCTCAGTTCTAACTCCCTGCACTCTCTTACTAGACTCAGTGACTCCACATCGTCTACCATTGCAGAGAAAGCACGATGACAGATGCTTTCCTGATTTGTCACGACTCTATGCAAGAATTTCAGCTTTCTGATGGTGCAGACATAATGGAGGGAATTCCATCCAAGTGCTACGATCGCTGCTGTGTTAGAGTACCATTTACTGTAACCCTCCTGCGCATGCGCGCCGAGGGTTAATAATGCGCGCGCATGCGTCTTACCCGAACGTGCGCGTGCGTGCGCGGCAGCACTCCGGCGACTCCGCCGAGGGTTAGCACTTTAGTGCCTATTATTATTGAGTTAAGTGGAGCCACACAACCTGTAACTAATGGGGCGTATTAAAAATATAGTGCACACCCATGTTTGTAGCATACTTACGTAGGTATGCATGAAGTTTTATCATACCATTATATAATAGACATCTACCCTGCTAAGCCATATAGTGTAGAATATGATGCAAAATATCAATCATACAGTCAGTAGACTCTATTATATATGGATGGGCATATAAAATGACTCACGCATGTTAGTATCGAATAACTTCCTTATTTGCCATTTTCTATTTATATACATGCGTTGCTACCGACTACCGACTGTATGCGTATAAGGGTGGGGTTCATGCATACGCGTACGAGGGTAGAAAGGGTGGGGCTAATGTGTTAACGGACAGACAGACAGACAGACAGACAGACAGACAGACAGACAGACAGACAGACAGACAGACAGACAGACAGACAGACAGACAGACAGGCAGGCAGGCAGGCAGGCAGGCAGGCAGGCAGAAAGACAAACAGACAGACCCAACTACAGTAACCATCGCTGCACATGCCCGCGGCTAGAGTTAATAACATGCATATACATGCTATACATGCTATATCTGGTATTACTCATGTTATAACTGTTGCATGCCTTCGTCCCCTGTTTGTTGTACAGATACTTCCTTGTTTCTATACTTTTTGGCACTCTTCCATCCCTACATGCTTCGATATTTTATATGAAAATTGTTTTTGCAATGCAACTGAGGTAACCACACTTGCTGGTCACACAGTGTATATGTGGAATTTATTATAATCGATGTACATGTGTTATTGTACTCTACAGATCTGAATAGTGTAAGAAAATTGGTGCAGTGTGTCCTCCAGAAGAGCACTTACAGGAGTTATTCATATTGTAACTTGAAAATGCAGTACATATGCAGCATCATGGTGGTTTTATCTCTTGTTGCTAGTCAAATGCCAACTGATCAAAATTGTCATATTCATCTTAATGCAAATACCACTGGCTCTATATACCAGTACAATACTGAGCCAATTGGTGTCACTATAAGGGCAAGCGTAGCAGACACCTGTACTGAAAATAATTGTATTTGGAGTTTGAATGATTATCAAGCGCATAATGGTTATAGTAATTCCTGTATAATTACGCTGAACTTAACCTCAAATATTACAAGTGTGAGTTGTTTGGGATTAACAGAAGTTTTCAGATACAGCATTTCCTTTGAGAAAATTCACCACAGTGAGTGATACCATTGTAATGACCTGCATATTCTGTAATGTAACTATACCTCAAGGCTGCAGGGATTAATTTTAGCAATGATGATGCGTAGCTAGAATCCTGCTGCTTGCGTATAAAATGGGAAATACCAAAGGATATACTGGCCTAGCCACAGGAACCAATAACCATTTCCCTTCTTTTGTAAAAGTCTGCTCCATGTCGTGCCGAATGATACTAGAATAAGTGATAGTATTTGCTGTAAGCAATATAGCCGTCACTTGCTAATTATAAATTCGGTAAATTAAAGTGCAATAGTACCAGCCTTAAGGTAGCTATACTGGTCAATATATAATACAGCAGTATAGCATTGTGAAGATGTAATTGTACACATCAGCTTTCTTTTTGTCTATATATTGAATAACTATGCTCCTTATCATCTTCTCTTCTGTCTCTTTCAGTCTCATCAGCCAATCACTCTCGGAGTTTAACACCACTTCCATGCGGTCACTCAATCACAATGCTTTATACCACTCAACTTGGTATGAAGGTGGGGTTTAAGGCAGGGGGAGGGAGGGAACCTGGGCTTATTAGCTATTACATGAATACAGGAATATTTTTTGTTTCATGAAATGGTTGTGTATAGCTAGCAAGACACATATTTACATGTCTTTTCCTCCTATGCACAAGCATGGATGCTGATATTTCTGTGTGTGTGTGTGTGTGTGTGTGTGTGTGTGTGTGTGTGTGTGTGTGTGTGTGTGTATGTGTGTGTGTGTGTAAATGTGTGTGAAAGGAAAAGACCTGAAAACAAAGCTAGGGTGTGTAAAAAGCGATCACCTAGCCAAATGCTGCACAGCACATGCAAATCATGTACCTCTCTTGTGCCACTCCAATTCAAGCCACTTCAGCCTTGTCGTTTCATGTCTGTAGCAAGTGATCCAGCTAGTCAGGATTCGGCTGAATCAGTTTCAGGCAATGATTTTAGGATTTCACATGGATGAGTGGTGAATGCCAGCCGGGTCTACCTGTAGCTGATGTGTAGCTGTATCATGCAGTGCAAGGGTTGGACACAGCTCTTTACCTGTACAACAAACATATGGGAGTTTAATTGCTTCTGACCCACAGTGGTGAGCATTCATCTAGTAATTCACCAGCTACATTGATGAACAAGCTACCCACACAAGATTGATTAAATAGCCCTGGGTTTATACAAGATACAGAGAGAAGGATTAGAAAAAACCTAATGACAGACTCCATATAGACTAAAAACAAATATAGAAGGACTGACCGTAGCTAAAGAAGTCATCAGTAAAAATGCACAGCAAAAATGTTATGGGTTATCTCAAGTTTCACAGAAAATACCAATAATTCACTAGATAAGAAGTGTCTGAATACATGAACTGTGTAGGATTTCCACATTGTAATGTGTTTCCTTACTGTTTCCTTATCGTTTCCTCATCGTTTCAAATTGTCCATGAAATTTATTATGGAATTCATTATTACATGTAACTCATTATTACATGTAACTATATAGTAACTTTTATACATTTAATTAGTACATTCCTTAGTGAGTCATACTTTAGACACATGCTGAATATGATGTAACTGATGCTTGCTGGTCAAAAACAACCACCCTTTTTGCAGCATGGTAACCCTAACATTAGAAAATCTACTTTGTCTATTTCTCCTCCAAAAGCTTTGTGCCACAATGTCAAGGCAGGCATCCTCTGTCCTGTGTTCAAACTTCTCCCCATGCAGTTTCAGGCTGTAAGCATGGTTCGATTACAATGCTGTGACAGACTTCCCTCCCGGGTCTGCAGTGGTGTTATAATCTCATTGGCAAATAGAAGGACGTTCACCCCTTGGACAGCTCAGTGCATGCTATATATAGTAATGCTGCAGTGCATGGTATATAGTGAATAGCCACAGACACAGTGCAACTGTAGATATAATGGCTGCCAACCATATTGCAAACATCATAAGGCATCCTTGAAGACCTCTTTTTGTGGGACAAGCCTGTGTTCAGAAATGGGTAGAGCTGAGATCCAACTTGAAGCCTCTTACTCAGAGTAAATGGAAAGGGCCTTCTCAGCTTGGCGGATAGGTTTTTCTTTAGATCATTTGCGGCCTTTCTCTGTGGTGTCTGATGGACTTATTGGCATTACCAGTTTGCATTGGTAGACGTGGTACCTTTGATCCGTGCAAGAGGAGTACACAACACTGCACAACGTGCAAAACAATCTCAGCTCCTCCTGTCCACTTGACTCAGGATCAAGTCAGAGGCATATGTTCCGGAAGTTAAGGCAGCTCAAACAAGCATGAATAATGCGCTAAATTCCCACTCAGAGTCACTGAAGGCATTATGACCAGTGAAGTAAGATGTTTCTCATTAATTCTTCAAGAAGTTGATATCTTCAATTTTTGGGGCGGTTCTTGTCAGATAGGTCTAACTGCTTGTCAGATTATGTGTGAAGGCCACAAAGGGTGCTTGTAGTTGGGTTGTGGCTATGGATGAAAGATGTTCAAATTTTCAACCCAAGTGGTGACCTTCTGGTCAACATAGCCTTATATGAATATACGTTATCCTATTTTTTGATAATGACCACTTGGGTTTGACATCCAGGCAGCAGCAGACCACCCACAGACCACTATAATCAACATAATAGGTACAAATCCATCTGATGATAGCTGCCAACACTTGTTAGATGTATACATTTAAATGAAGTACATAGATGTTTCCATAAAGCAGCATCAAGACCTGCAGCATCGTCCATTTTCAGTATTGTGTCATGAGTCATTGTTGCGTGCTATCATCCTCTGTCTTTGTCTGCATGCTACACTTTACTTTTTGGCCCACATCCTTTAACGTACATTTTAGTGAAAATGTATTTTATATATTTCAACCATCAGCAGTTTAAAAAGTGATGTGTACATAGTGTGGCAGTAAAAGTGGTCTTACTAGTTACATTTGTATACAAATGTAGGGAGGGGAAATGATATAGGCTGGGCCTAAGGGTGAGCCTACTCCGCAACCACAACATACTCTGCTTTCATCGCCGAAAAACGGCTCCCACTGTAGGATTCGAACCTATAGTACGTTCAATGGTTTGTTTTTTTTTTTTTTTTTTCTATAATAATTCTGCAATATAAGCAAGGACACACTAAATAGCAGAGCTAATACACAGAGTGCATCCAATACAGTAAGGTAGGTTATGGGAACATAAAAAGAGGTGCTATGTTGACCGACGGAACGCATTACCACTCTGCCAGGGGGGAGCCGAAGCCCGACGAATTACGTACTTTGAGGGTCTTAGCGGGTATAGAAACACACGTAGAGTACGTGTATGTGGCTTGTAACTGCCGCGTTTGGGAGTTCTGGGCTATTCTATATGGAAAAATGGGTGCATCGTGTCGGCGCCATCCCTACATATAGAGTCTACCGACTCCATGATATTGGACCAGTCATCTCATTCATCACACAAGCAAGCATATTGAGGGAAGAAAATCCTCTTATTCAAGACCATGTATATACATTTTTACAGATTGTGCAACACCATCCCGTAGTGCTACTGCATCCATCACTATAGCTGTTATGCCTTCCCGTAGTGCAACTGCATCCACCACTAGAGCTACCATAGCTGCAGCATCACCAACTGCTACACTTATCACGAATACTCCAACCACTTCAAAAGGCAATATTCTACAACCAGTCATCATAACAGGTATTAAACTCTATATATAGTCTAGGATGAATGTGGCAGTAATACAAAACAAATATTTGTTGAAAATAGAGCCCTGGTATAGATTGAAAGTGCTAATGATGGGAACTGTTCTTAAGAAGTGAATCCAAAACTATTGTAGGCAGGGGAAGACTCCCCCCAAACTCTTATGCTTCCCTCAAATATATTAGCTTCCACCTCAAAGTGGATGGTTCAACAGTGTGCATCCATCTCTGCTTAACACAGCCCATACTCAAACCTTTAAGGTGTGCCTTTTGCCCATAATTCAGATTCCACCCCGAATTGAAAATCGTAGATAAAACTCTGAGGTGTGAGTGTACTTTGATCTATATAGCTGTCTTACATACTGACTTTTTCCACAGTTGTTGTGGTGGTTCTCACAGTGGTGGATGTGGTGGTGTAGTGGCAAGTTGCAGTTTTCATATTTGCTGTAATGAAAATGAAGAGAAAAGTAGTTGTTTTCTAATAGTATTGGTGAAATAACTAATCGCTGTAAAACTAAGTATTGTACTTTTAACAATATATATATTGTATACCATAGTATTTTGTTGTTCCTATCATAACCATTATGTCATCTGGGTTTAGTTATTACACACAAGTACTAATGAATGAGATTGCAAATATAACAACCCCACTTTACTACTGTTTCATCAAAAGTAACACCCCTGCATAGGCGGGGCCCCCTTACTTTATCCGCGATCGCATTGGCACGGGTTCGAGTGTGGTCGACAGTTTTGTGCTAGCGGAAATGCATAGGAACATGGCCATAATGCATATATGTACATGGATCACATGCAAGAAAATTGTCTAGATCGTAAAACAGTAGAGTATATAATCAGCAGCCTTGCGCATTTCGCGCGCGCGCGCGCGCACAGTAAGTTAAAATAACGACGAAACGTATAAGTTGGACGATACCAGGGCTGAAAAATGGCGGCGAAGTGCTCTCTCTCCAGTTCATGACGTTTATGGAGCCTCCGTACGCTCGCAATTTTCTGGTGAAGTGTGTTAGTGTACGTTCAAGAGACTGTTACAAGGCTTCAACCTGAAAATTGAGACAGAGCGAGGCTCTATCCGGCTGGATTATGCTCGATGGTTCCTATGACCAGAGTCAGAGCGGGGGCTCTATCCCCTCTGGGATTATTCTCATACTTCAGTTTTTGAAGCTATATGTTTCGTCTTCCTACAAAGCTGTAAGAAAAGTAATAGACGCGTCCTCAACAAAGGCCTCTTAGTCTGAACGTGCTCTCTCTGTGTGTTAACAAGTTTCCTGTATGATTTTGTACATCCCCTACACTGGGGGCAAACCATTATTATTATTATTATTATTATTATTATTATTATTATTATTATTATTATTATTGTTAAGTAGGAGAGAAAAATGGCGGTAAAAATGCCCGGGGTTGGAGAGAAAAATGGCGGCAGGCTTACAGTGTCTCCGCTCTGACTGAGGCTTCAACCGTCTCTACCACAACTTCAACTACTCATTATTTGTTCGTTTTTTTGACGTGGGCAACTGGCTAAACTTTGAGTGCTGGTGCGGAGGAGGTGAGGTGGTTACAGTCTATGTATTACACCAACACAGTTCGGCTGGGTCTCTATGGATTCCTGGACCTCGACCAGCACTCACTCAGCCACTCAGGGGCTCGTGGCAGTCAATCAAGCACTGTTATCTCACAGTATGCTTTTTTATGCCTGAATTTGTAATCTGTGTATATACACCTGATTTTGTAGCCCCCCTTATCAAAAAGTGGGGGGGGGGGGGCTCAAGCCCCCCCCTGCCCCCCCAGGTTCTCTGCCTCTGTAATAGACACTTGTAGACTAGGGGTAGCCTCCCGATCCATACCTCTGGTTATAGCAAAAACAAGTGCACGGAGTAAACATACTTATTCTGTCCTCATATATTTTCTCCTCTTTGCCTGCTCATGACACTGGTATAGGCTTGAGACACCGGAATGATGATAGGATTGTGTGTTTGGGTGGAAGACCCATACAAAAAAATGCATTTTGCTGACTACACCAGAAGCCTCTTGCACAGATGTCTGCTCTTGCATCATTGCGTCTATTCGCAGAGAAGGGGATGATGTTCCCGTTAGTAGCAGCAGTGGGGCTCTCTCATTTATACACACCTCACTGAGCCAGTTAGCAGTGATATCATTTACGGTTCAGTGGAAAACACAGAGCCACAGACACAGTCACATTTTTCAGTTTCCATGTAGTCAATACTGAAGACACAATGCATCCTGTTTGTAGTGAACTGCTCTGACTGTTCAATTCTCTTCAATAGTGTGGTGATTGCTTTGGAGGCTTTTAGTCGACTTTCTGCTTTTTCAATGGTATATACAATATTTAGGCCACCCAGCTGAGTAGGGGGAGGGAGAGGGTTTTCTACCCCAGGTGAGCTGGAGGCTTGACTGGTTAAAACAGGAATAAATTGGTGGTGAATTGCATCCTTTAGGGGTTGGATGATTGTGCTATTGATATCAATAGTTCTCATCAATTAGCCAATCAGCCGTCTTCCAATGACACCATATGCATGGACAAAGGCTGCATAGATGAGTGCAAGCTATATATATATTGCAGTAAGATGGATTTCATTCATTACCTTCTGTGCAATGTACACTTCTGTGTTCCTATGGCAGCACCTAGATGTCTCTGGCCATTAGAATAAGGGGCACAATTTCTGAGAATACAAGAATAGGAAAACTCTTGAGCATAATTAGTCACTAAATCTAGCTTTCCAGCCGCAGTTTCACCATCAGCAAACCATACTTGTCTTGCATTTGGCTCTGCATCTCTGAGTTATGTAGTGGTCTATTAATTAAATGGCCAGAGCGTAAGCTTGCTGTAATTGGCGAGCGGAGCGTGCCCTCCTATATAGTGGGCGATTTTCTGACAGGCACCGTACATACGTAATGTTATACGTGCTTCTAATTTTGCGCGTGCACTCTCCTGCATTCAACGTAAAGTGCAGAACCCTCGGTGCCACGCGTGCGCGCGCGCGAAAACGTACTAATAATGCGCATGCGCGGTTTCGGATAGCGGTGTATCTCTGCAACGGAACGGTTTCATAGAAATTCACACATACTTTTTGACCTACGTTGCCCGTTGAGTATGTGATATCGTTTTCAGGGCGAACGGACGCTCCTGAGGTTAGTTGATTGACGGACCGACCAGACAGACCGACGACTCGCCGAGGGTTACAAATAGCATTATTAACAAAAGCTCCACTAAATGTGTATGATGGTTGGCAATGCAAACGCAAAACAAAAAAACGAAAAAACGTTGCCCTTCTCAGCCACCATATTTGCATAGCGATATTTGTGTGGTTCCTTCGCTCGCTTGCTTGTGTCTAGTGTAGGGCGCGCGCGTCACTACGTGGCCTGGGGATTTCCAGATGGGATGTAGTTTCGCAGTTATGCATTAGGTAATCACCATAGGTATTTATAGCGGAACTCTATGGCTTTACGCGGATTCTCTTACAATGCCTACAGCTATTAAATGGCACCTACATACCATACAACGCTATACGGAAACTTCTTCTTGCTCCGAGTATCCATTTGTTTCAGTGAAACTCCAGTTACTGTGGAACGTCGAGGAGGGGGACAGATCCTTACATGGAGACCGCACAGCTCCTCGGCTCCTGATGTCAGCTTGGCCGTGGAGTCCTGTACCACGTAAGCCATTGCACTCTTCGCACGTTTGGCTTAGCTTTATTCTTGCTCTCCATCAGGAGACTTCAGGAGTGTCTCCATGAGCATGGAGGAGGGAAGGTGGGACACATCTGGTTTGATGGAGATGTTCCTCTGTTTCATGTGAACTTTCACACAAGAATGGCTCTGATGAAATTAGTGGCAGGAAAGTCTGAAGTGGAGAAGAAACTAATGACTAAACTGCGGAGTAAGTTACTACTAATAATGCAAATAGAACAACCTGGCACAGAGCCAAAGTAGATTGTGCTTCTCAGTAACATTTTATCCTTGAATCAATGACTAATATCTAGGCCTAGTAAGAAGTATATAGTTACCCTACGTATACATAAGGCTTACACTGTCTGTAAATTCTTGAAAATTACCCAGATTTTGGGTAATTGTATTCCGTTGTATATTAATGTGAAATTGTAATTCACATATGGGACTCTCTAGTTATATCCCATTAACCATCATCTACAGTGTCATTCTTCCTAAACATTTATCTGCATTCTTCAGTCATTGTTCTGTATCCTTGTGTCATCCTAGCTAGTTGTCTGTCATCTCTAGCTATAGTCCTGAAGAAGGTCTCCGTGAGGTGTCTGAAACGTCGGCAAAGATTATAATATTTTTGTCTACCTCCTCTGGTCTACTACAATAATATATAGATAATAATCTAATTCATATACCCGCCACTGTTATTTGTATCACATACAAACAAAAAGGGCTTCGAATGTTGACTGAGAGTTCTCTCTTGCTGTTAATCACACACTCTCCTAGCTTGATCTCAGTGGCTAGCACTTGTGACTGTCCTATACGTGACTGGCAGTGTGCAGGGCAATCTATCGACAACTAATTAATGATTAAGCCTCTTGGCTAAATCTTTCCCTGACCTACCACTACTAAATAATTGGCCTGAAGACTGTACAAATATGACCCAAGCAGTCCTCTGGCTTCTGTGATGTGCTGCGCACCTTGTACTCTAACTGCAGTGACCATTACATTTATATGGAAAATAAAGAGTGATATTTGAGCATGCACATACAGACAGTTGATACCAGGCTCTCCTTTTCCCCGCCTATCCCCCAAAAGAGAGCCTATAGTACCCTAACACTATGCATGTGCAGAGCAGGATGTCTCTACATGTCAATAGTGAAAAAGTAGTCATCAATGTATTTCCTGTTGTCAATCAATGACTGTTTTTCTCCTTCTCTCCCTCCTTTCCTTTCTCTCTCCATCTCCTCACTCCTTCCTCTAACACTTGGCACTAACCTAAATAGGGGATTGGGGGTCCCCAGGTGGTGTTAGGTGTACGGTAGACACAGAACTCTACTTAGTGTGTCCTGACTATACCAAAAAGAAAGACCATGAAGTCATTCCTGTCAACAATAAAAATAAGGAAACTTGCATAGAGATGTGGGTGGAGAGTCAACTCCTGGAGTTGGGCAGTTTGCTTCGAGGCTGCAGAGTGGAAGTACCAAGACCAGGTACATCACTTACTGATGACAGACTAGACAGACAGGACTGTATTTATACTATACCCTTTATACATTCAGAGGTATCAATGAAATTATTATTAAGTGATCTGACATCTGTGCGGAGGCCATATAATCTGGGTATTCAGCTTGGTGTGCCAGAGTCTGATCTTGATGACATTGAAGTTGATTACAGACACTCAGTAGCAGACAGGAGGCGAGAAGCACTAAGGAAATGGTTGAGGATTGATGAGCACCCTTCCTGGGCTAAGCTAATCAGGGCACTGGTGGCTATCAATGAGCGTCATGTGGCAAGAAATATTGCTGAAAAATATGGTATGCTCCTTGCTTATAGGTGCATTGAAACATTATTGCATCTCTGTATGTTATGTAGGTGTACCCTTTCCATCTGAATTGGAGCCAGAGAAGGCTCAGAGGAAGTCAGTAGCTACCACTCCCATTGTTAAAGCAGAAGTGAGTGTTAAACATTGTAGTTTGATAGTTGCTAGTGCTGTAATGGGTATATCATTATACACAGTCAGATGAAGAGCTGAGGACGAAGACCAAACGATTTAAACCTATGATTGAGAAAGAAGATTCCAAACTGGCTGAAATAGACAAGGAACTGGATACACTCAAAATGGAAAGAAGACAAAACAGAAAAAGAACTGCAACTGCCAGGGAAGAAGCTGAAGTAGTTGTAGAGGATGTGGAGAGGTTGGAGCAAGAGAAACAGCTCCTGCTCGAGGAGATCAGGAGGAAAGAAAGAGAACTGGACTGCTTCAAGAGAGTTCATGACCAGTTGACTGAAAGTCAACGTGAAAAGGAGGATCTGCAAGAGAGTATTAAATTAAAGGAGAATGAGCTTCGAGAGGTTAAGGCCAAGCTTGAAGAGAAGAAAAAGCAATTGGAGAAATACAAGGAGAAGATACAAAAGCTGAAGAAAAGAATCGAGGAGGGGGTAAGGGAGTTGGGGGTACGTGATGGCAGGATCACTGAACTGGAAAAAGATAAGGCAAAAGCAGTAGCAGCTCTGGAGTCAGAAAGAATAAAGGTCAGAGTCTATTTCTTGATACCTGATAAGTCTGGAAAGCCATGAGATGCAAAATACAGGGAGGGCATTATGTAACTTCCTAGTGAACACTGTTACAGGGCTGGCATAGGCATAGGAACAAAGTTGTTAGTGGGGGGGCCCAATGGTGTGGTGAAATTGTTAATAATATAATACATATGCTATGAACAAATATTTGCCAAAAAACACTAGTAATATCCAAAAAAATGCTTTTCTTCTGTCATTAACTTGCATGTATTAGTCTACATAGTCTAAATTATGACGGCACCATACATCACGGATTGTCTCCGCATCATGGCTTTTGGCCCCCCCGGTTCCGACGCCTATGGCTGGAGCAGCTCCACAAAGGGTGGTAGGGCAATTGCAGTGCCACAATTGCGGCTAAAGGACGCACATGCGCACGCGCACAACAATCATTTGCTTCCACCACCCCTGCTGTATGGCTATTATGTCAGTCGTATTTAGACAAACAGATTACCAGCCTCATCCCCAGACCCCTCTACATATGTGTATCCAGCAGCTGTGCACACCCAAATTGCAAAGGACATTACTCGGACAACTAGGCTATACTGGTACATTGCGTAATTGCAAATGCTAGTTCACACTATTATATCTTGGATAAAAATTATAGCACGCGTCATTTTCTGCATGGACCACCAAAAAGTGGTAGGGCAAATGCCTGCCTGCCCCACAGTCTCAGCCGGCCCTGTGTTATGTAGCTTCAGGGAAAGATCAACTTACAGAATAGGGGCCTTTAAGAGCAGGAAAGGTGGCTAAGGTAGGCAAAGTAATATTTAGCTAACCTTCAGTCCTAATGGGCCCAAAGCATGTTGTTGGCCACTTTCAATTCTTGCTGTAGGACGTGTAAGTTTGACTAGCCAGTACAGCTGCCGACGTTGACTGTCACTTTTCAGCGGTACCTTAACTAATATACAATGAACATTGTATTAGCCTCAAGGGTATGTCACTGAAGAGTTCAGTTACTTGGAAAGTGTAGTACTAAAAGAAGGAATACAGGAATGGGAAACATAAAATGAAGAATGGGAAAATGAGGAAATGGTGTACCTTCAGAAATAGCAGTGAAGCAGGCTAGGTGCCTTGATTCCTGGATTGTAGGTGTAGCCCAGGGAACAGGCCTCAGACTCATACAATGTATGGGTATCACATAATGGTGTATGTGTAGATGAAATTGTAGGGATATATTCTGTTATGTGACCTCACATAACAGACTCAGATATCATAGTCTAAAAATCAGGACTCGAACCTACTTGTCTTGGAATTTTCACATCTGATTACCCAAGCTATGATAGTGACCCAACAGTGTCATAGTGAATGATTGTAGCAGTGACAAGGCCATTTTGCAATTACATAGTGATACTTACTCATTCAGTCATGCTGAAACTGCCCACCAGTTCCCTATAAGCATTTCCTCATTTCTTTATTTCTCCATTTTTTATTTGCACTGCTCACTTGAAATAGTTGTTACTAGTACAAGTTACATAATTAGTGAACAACAGTTAGATAAGTAACATGCATCCTGTTGATTAAATTCCAACACATTAAGGGACTTCTCCACATACTACTTCAACTTCCTGTGTATAAGTATTTGGAGACAATATTTTATTAATTATACAGAGTGTAGAGAGGGTGGAGACAGTGAGAAAGGAACATGCGGAGAAGGAAGATCAGCTCAGAGAGGGGCTGGCAGAGAAAGAAGATCAGCTCAGAAAGAGGCTTGCTGAGAAAGATGCACACATAAGTAGCCACTTGAAAGAAATATCTGATCTGCAGCAACAGCTGAAAGTAACTCCATTCATTACATAGAATCTACACCAATCACTAGACATGTTCATTCCCTTCCAGCTGGCAGTAGATCTGAATGCACAGAGTCTAGTGCAGTACAAGCAGCTTGCAGAGCTACAGGAGGCTAGGATTGAGAGAGAGAGGGAGAAAATAGCTATAGAGTCGGAGTTGATGGTTGTCACACAGTAAATAGCTATAGCTACCTGTTAGAAGCACTGCAATCCTTTAAAGCCTGGCCTAACTTCCTCATGCCCACTCAGATTTTGCTGCATTGCATGGTCATGTCCACTGTGTTTCACTGTAATTCGTTTTGTATATTGTCTTGTTCCTTTCTGTAGAAACAGAGAGGAGCATGTAGAGGCCATCAAAGAGGTACCGTGTATAGCTAGTCAGTGTACTGTGTGCTGTAAGTATATATTGTAATAAGTTGTGGCGTGAGCTTTAAAGCCATGCATGAACAGAAAATGAGCAAAAAAACTTGTAGTTAGACACCATTTCCTTGCTATTGCACTGCCTTCTCATTAAATTTTGAGTGATAAATAAGACCAAAAACTAAAATGTTGAAGGATATATGTAGGGATGACATGGCTAAAATCAGAGAAACAGCATTATGCAGGCCAAGGGAGGGCATATCATTATTCAATAATATAACGTACCACATATTCCTACACCTGTATTTGTAAGGTTGCATCATTCTCATCCTTTGCCCACATTCTCCCTTTCCCACTCTCTTTTTCTTTCCCCATCTCTCCCTCTTCCCCTCCTTCTCCCCCCTCTCTCCCTCTCTCCCACTCCTTCTCCCTCCTTCTATACTATAGGTAAAGAAGCAGAAGCAACACATTGGGGTAGAGCAAGGAGTGAAGATAGACGGAGGTCAGAGTGTGATAAAAGTGTTCTTAGTGAATGAAGAGTCACGACATGTGCGGCTGAATGAGAGAATGGACATCAAGGTACATGAAGGGAGTGTTGTAGATAGTGGTAGGGATGGAGGGAGGGGAAAAGATGACATGTCCTACATATGCAGTAGGTTATGCTGCATGCCTTCATCTCTGTTAGTGCATGATGTGAATTGTGGAAAAACCTAACATCTCTGTCATGGCACAGAAAAGTAATGCTTTCTGGCCTGGGTACATGTGCTCTAGTTTCAACACCTGGGCTTCTCTCCAGTCCATTACATACACGTATATTCACTAAATAGAGCCAGCTTTAAAACAGAAAAAGTGGACCTTGTTTAGCTATTGTTATAACCAAGCCAGTCAACTTCAAAAACTGGGCAGGGTAATTTTGGCCGACAAAAGCCGGACCAGGTCTACTTTTGGTTGACAAAAACTGGATGGGGTCCACTTTTGGTTGACAAGAACTAGACGCTATTTGCGATGAAAACTGGACCAGGGCTCCAATTACGACAACTAAAAGTTCCACTTTTGGTTGCCATAATTAGACCCCCAGTCCAGTTTCATCTGGTCTACTATTTGCATGACAGGCCTTCTTTTTTGACAAGTTTACTACTCTCTCTATCTCCCCTCTCCGTCCCTCCCTCTCTCCCTCTCTAGGATGTGGTCCACAGTGTCCTGTCAAGACTTAGAGTGAACATGGAGTTTGCTCCCCAGCTCTTTTCCATCCTCTTTCGTCATGGCAACAGTGGAGAGAGCTACTGGCTGCAACCAGGTTTCACAATTGCCGAACAACTGCAGTCTTACTGCAGTAGAAAACCTCTGGAGGAATGGAAGTTAGTCACCTGATGTCTTGTCCCTTCCATAGGACCCCCTCCCTCTCCATCTCCCTCTCCTCCCCTCCCTCCCTCCCTTTTTCCACCACAGATTTATGCTACGTATTCATGTTTTTCCACGGACACCACAGCATCTCTTGTCCCAGGATCCAGTCGCATTCCAATATTTCTATGATCAGGTACCAGTTCTACATAGACTGACGGCCACTGTCTTACCTGATATAAACATGTAGGTATTGAATGATTATATGGTGGATGATGAGATTGTACTGGATAATGAAACAGCTGTGAAGCTGGGCTGTCTGGAGCTGCGGAGGTTTTATAAAGATATGCCACAAAAAGCCTTGAAGAAGAAGGAGAACTTCACAATGCTAGAGTGAGGGAGGGAGGGACAGAGGAGAGAAGGGAGAGTCACTCTATAGGTTATGATGTGATGTGTTGTTTTAGGAGGGACATTGGTCTGGAGAAGTTCTTTAAGTATTCTCTTCTGTCTTCAGTTAAGCGGAAGAACTTGAGAGCCATGGTCCTGCAGGTATCCACCTTCTTCTACCTTCTAGCAGGCCTCAATCTGTGTGTGTGTGTGTGTGTGTGTGTGTGTGTGTGTGTGTGTGTGTGTGTGTGTGTGTGTGTGTGTGTGTGTGTGTGTGTGTGTGTGTGTGTGTGTATGTGTGTGTAGTCATTCCAGCAGTATGAGAACCTGACTATGGAGGGGTGCATACTCCAGTTCTTCTCTCTCCTTTCTAAACATCATGCCTTTGACGTCGACAGATTTGCTGGCTGTGCTGTGGGGGTATAGGTCCAGCTTAGTGCCGTACCTGTAGATGTGTGGATTATATTCTGTGGGGGTGTCCCTGTAGGATGACCACACAACGAGATTGACAAGTGAAATATTTGTGGGTCCCAACTGTAATGTGGAGTACTGCCCAGAGGGAGGGGAGAAGAGGTTCCTAGCAGCCTTTTCAGACATTAGGGGCATATCATATGAGACAGAGCTGATGAGTCGAGGTCGTATTTCCATGGAGATTAAGACAGGGCAATCAGTACGGTAGTGATATAACCTCTGGTGTCCACATTCATTATGTTCCCATGCCATCCTCAGCCTGTTGTCATCAGGACAGCTACTCTAGTGATGGCCATTAACCTGGCTACTCTAATTGATGCCTACTGTATGGTGTACACGCCGATAGCTCACTCCCGCATGTCAGGCAGTAAGTGGGTCATTGTCCTAAGTTTAGTGATGGTACTGTCACTCCCCATATCCCATGCTACCTGTGCATCCCCCATCTTACTGCCTGCATGGGCATCAGTCCCATATATTGCTGCCCAGCCCTCCCATCTTGCCATCTGGCTATCCCGTATTAAAATCACTGCCATATGTTAGACTAATACACTGCATGTTTTGTTCTGCAGTTGGTAGGAAGTCCTACTCCACCTCAGTTGGGCTGTAAGTACTCAATTGCCACCTCTATCCTCTCTATACCAGTGAACTTATCTCTTCTTCTCTTGGAAGGTACAGCACTGCTACTGAGAAGGATGGGACGGGGAAGAGGGCGGAGCCACTTGTCGACCCCTATAGTACCTCCATTGCAACCCATACTCTTCGTCGTGGTAAGTAATAGACTGTACAATACAGCTGCTGACACCTGGTCCTGGATGCAGTCAGTTATAGCATACTACCTAGACACTTAGTTTTCTAACAAGCAACAACTGCAACAACAACAATAACCGTGGTTAAGACTCAAAGCTCAGTTAGAAAGTTCAGGATATGTTCTGACAGTACAGATTGCCCAACGTACAAGCATGAGATATCATTTGTACAATTGATGAGAGTGTAGAGCTTTATTTCAGAGCTCACACTATAAGCTGCATTATGAGCAACAAAATGAGCAGTCCCTCCTGATGATACTGGATTTCACTGTATAGATTGCCTCAGGCACTTGTAGATAATCAACTGGCAGTTGTTAAATTAAGGGAGGGAAGTATAATAAGCATGTGCAGACAATTCTGATGACGTAATGTGAAGTGTACTTTACACAACCTGCTATGAGTGGCAGTGCTCCTGCACAGGCAAATGACTACTCCATGAATAGTGGCATGGCCTCCTCATACAAATGACTACTGCATAAATAGCATGGCCTCCACAAACAAATGACTACTCCATGTATAGCATGGCCTCCACATACAAATGACTACTCCATAAATAGCATGGCCTCCACATACAAATGACTACTCCATATATAGCATGGCCTCCACATACAAATGACTACTTGCATAAATAGCATGGCCTCCTCATACAAATGACTACTCCATAAATAGCATGGCCTCCACATATAAATGACTACTGCATAAATAGCATGGCCTCCACATACAAATGACTACTCCATATACAAATGACTACTCCATAAATAGCATGGCCTCCTCATACAAATGACTACTGCATAAATAGCATGGCCTCCACAAACAAATGACTACTCCATGTATAGCATGGCCTCCACATACAAATGACTACTCCATAAATAGCATGGCCTCCACATACAAATGACTACTCCATATATAGCATGGCCTCCTCATACAAATGACTACTTGCATAAATAGCATGGCCTCCTCATACAAATGACTACTCCATAAATAGCATGGCCTCCACATATAAATGACTACTGCATAAATAGCATGGCCTCCACATACAAATGACTACTCCATATACAAATGACTACTCCATATATAGCATGGCCTCCTCATACAAATGACTACTTGCATAAATAGCATGGCCTCCTCATACAAATGACTACTCCATAAATAGCATGGCCTCCACATATAAATGACTACTGCATAAATAGCATGGCCTCCTCATACAAATGACTACTCCATAAATAGCATGGCCTCCACATATAAATGACTACTGCATAAATAGCATGGCCTCCACATACAAGTGACTACTGCGTAAATAGCATGGCCTCCTCATATAAATGACTACTACATAAATAGCATGGCCTCCACATACAAAAATTACTCCAAAATTGAATAATGTTCAGCTTAATTTGTCCCTTGCGTGCACTCTTTCTATATCAGTGTGTCCCATGTTGCTTGGTGGTGTAAATAGTGGAGTAGCTGAGTACCCAGTGAGCTCAAGGCTCTAGACTACAGATATTTCTTCCTAAGCTGTACAGATTACACTCAACTCTGGTTGTGAAGTGGTGCAAATTCCACAAGTCATTTATTCAAAGCAATAGGATATTATCAGTGGCCAGGTACATGTATATGTGAAGTTGTGTGGAGGTTGTGTGGCTAACTTCCCTACAGGCAGAATTAGCTGACAGATGTGAATACCATGCAATATTCTGTGTGTGCTGCATCTAGTACACTTATATATATTCCCGCCTCCCCCCCCCCCCCAGGTGATGACTATGATGAGGTATGGGACTCTGACCGCCAGCGGCTAGGTCACTCCCTCTCTCCACGTGAGGTGGCTCTAGAAGAGGAGATTGGAGAGGGACAATTTGGAGCTGTTCACAAAGGGTTCCTCTATCCTGGGGTGAGTGGGTTGGGACTTACCTCACCTGTGGTGAGGGAGGGGGAGATTTAGTGCTTTGTGGCCAATAACATTTAATTATCTGTCATTAGTCCACACACAGTATATACTCCAATATTTGAGTAGCTCTTTCTTCTGAGGGAGGAAGCCTAATCAGTCCTCATTACCCGCCTCCACGTACACACCAGCCTACATACTGAACAGATATACATACACATGAACTAACTGTACTGAGGCAGTTAACCATGTCCAGTACATTCCCAGCAGTTGATCTGAGCCATGACACATGTCCCTGTAGGCCAAGGAGGAAGTCGCTGTTGCTATAAAAACATGTAACCCAGATGCTTCACATGAAGATAGAGTCAAGTTCCTGGAGGAGGCTGGTGAGTCTTACTACGTGTATGTGTGTGCATTGTTAAAGGTATTAATTGGCATGCGTACCTCATACAACACCATACAGGAAAGCGTGACATGTGAAATACCATAACATCAACTATACCATATCTGTTGTTACATTGTGTGTAACTCTGGTCTAGGTTGGCTGCTGGCTGCTGGCCTTGGCTGTACATGGTCAACAAAAATAGCATAAACTATACCTCAGCCATTGCAGTGTGTAATTCTTCCCCTTCCCCCTCCCCCTCTCTCCCTTCTGTTTCAGCCGTGCTGAAGAAATTTGACCACCCCCATATCATTAAATTATTCGGTGTTGTTTATAACAAGAAACAATTGTACATTGTCATGGAGCTGGCTCCTCTTGGACAGGTACATCTCAATGTCATGTGACTGTCATATCATTATGACATGCAGACTTCCCTCTCCCTCAGCTGAGACGCTACTTGCTGTTGGAAGGCACCAGAATACCTAAACTCCTCCTGCTCCAGTTCATCCATCAGTTGTCGTTGGCCATGGTCTGTCTTGAGTCCAATAGCTACATCCATCGTGACATTGCTGCCAGGTATATAAGCCTGTGCCTCTTGCAACATATACAACAATAATGTTGAATGATGTAGGGATGGTAATGCTAAAAATTATGTAAAAACAGAAAGCAGTTGCACCATTTAGGCAAAGCTATCCAACCATAATGAAATGCACTTGTAAAGTGCGTAACCCTCGCGCAGTTATGACTACCAAGTAAATATATTAGAGCTCCCGACTCTCTTGGTGCTCTGCACATACTTGTAGCTAATGCAAAACTATATGTAACAGCAAGTCGTGCTGCTGCGATCTCCAATTAATGCGCACCTTTAGGTATAAACCGCTGCCTAAAAGATATACTTCTGACGATACAGCTCCAGACTTCCTATTACGAAGTAGCAATACTGCTTGTCAATATATCCATGTTTGGCTATCACAACAATTATGGTTCACGAAAATCGGCAATTTACCGCTTTTCTTCAACAACGGAGGTCCGGTCTCTTCTTTCCGCTCCAACCGTTAACTGTGCCGAGCGCTAATATTACTTCTTCATATCTCCAAGTTTGGTACTTATAGCAGCCACGGTTTACGAGAAAACTTGTTTACAGACAGACAGACACACACACACACACACACACACACACACACACACACACACACACACACACCGACCGACTACAATAACCCTCCCGCGCATGCGCGAGGGTTAATAACATGTGTAACCCCTTTAGTAATTACAGATTGTGTTACTACGGTTGGATGTCATCATCCCTTTGCCTGAATGGTGTGCCTTGTTTCTGTAATTTTTGGCATTTCCATCCCTACATCCTTGGATCAGCCTCTGGGTATATAACCATTTGTGGAGACAGATATGTGGCTAAAAAGGCTTAGAACTGTAGCTTTGAGCCGTTTTGTTTGTATAGGGCTAATGCACCATTCCTACATAGAGAGTCTACTGACTCTCTGATATATACAACTATATCCTGCTAACCATTACCTGTCTCCTAGGAATGTGCTAGTCACTAATTCGGAGGTGATCAAATTATCAGACTTTGGAATGAGTCGAGGACTGCAGGATTCAAATTATTATGTTGGTAAGTGACATGAATATCAATATGACTGTCATGTAACAATTACATGATGCCCTGGCAGCATCCCGAGGGAAACTCCCCATCAAATGGATGGCTCCTGAAAGTATCAATTTCAGAAGGTTTTCTGGACTCAGTGATGTCTGGATGTTTGGTATGTCTATGGGTTGTACAATTTCAGGATTGGGTAGGCCCATTAACTGATCCCTGCTGTAGGTGTGTGTTGCTGGGAGATTATGATGAGAGGAGTGAAGCCGTTTGTTGGTATCAAAAATGATGATGCCATCACCAAGATAGAGCTAGGAGAGCGTCTGCCACTTCCAGCAGATGCTCCTGCACCACTTTTTAGTCTCATGAATCGCTGCTGGAGGTATGACCCAGAGGAGAGACCTGACTTCCGTCAAGTGGAAGCAACAGTGGCTGAGCTGCTTAAGGAAGAGCGGCACCTGGCTGCCATCACCTCACATCGCCTAGTCCCAGATATTACTACTCAGAAACCACCATATCAACCTCCTTCGTCCCAGGGGTTCATGCAGGTACTGCCTCAAGTGACTTGTTGGAAGTCTGGTGGACTAACCCCCCTTCCCCACACACATCCTCTCCCCTCCCTCCCTCCCTCTGTCCCTTCCTTCCTCCCACCCTCCCTCCCTCCCTCCCACCCTCCCTCCCTCCCTCACTTCCCTCTTCTCTCTTTCCCCCCCCCTCCTTTTACAGGTAAAGAGTCATTCCAGTGTGTTAGATGATGGCTCAGTACAGCACAGAATGTCTGGGAACCTTGACAATGTGAGATAGTCTAGTAGCTGTAGAGCTGTTATAAATAACATGACTGTACTAACTGGATATATACTATCCCTCCACAGACACTGCTTAGTCCTGCCCTCCCTCCCAGAATATCCACTAGATTGCGAGAACTTTCTCCACCTCCCTCCCGTCACTAGCCCTGGGCAAACTAAATTTCAAATTTAATATTTACTGCACAAGAATGAAAATGACAGACACTACACCACAGTTTAAGTTACTTTCTATTGTATTGTAACAGTATTGTGTATTGTAACAGTAACAGTTGTAACACATGTTCTCATTTAAATATGAAACACTTTTCAAGTTGTGCCACCCCTAAATAGAAAAATGAAATTCTGAAAATGTGTACGAAATATTCCCGCAACAATTTAAATATTCCTGCAAAATGCAAGTGTGCCGGAGGAAATGGAACGCATGGTAGAATATACCTGCATATGTAGATGTTGTATTTAGAAGGGCAGGACTTCTTCCTTAACGTGCAGGAAGTATATAGTTCTGGCACATCTGCAAATGTGTAGGAAACCTTTGTATGAGGTGGTACCATCTTTTTAAATTTATGCCTCAACTTGAAAAAGTTTATGAGAATACGTTAGTGATGTATTCTGTTTTTCCCCAAATGAGTTTCTGAGAATACATTCAGATACTTAATGCGAGAAGTACCATCTTTGCAGCTTCAGCCCGATTTGACAGCTGACTTGCATAATTAAATATTTTTATGCTGCCTATTATTCAAATTGTGAAAAAGTCTGCCTATTTATTGCTGCCCTGTGAACACTGTGGATGTTTAGCCTTTCCAGTTTGAGGAGGTTGAATATGCACCAAACAAACTCAAGTTGAAAAAAGCTGCCAATCATAGTGGTATCACTTCTGAACATCTTATGTATGATGGACACCATCTGAAGTTATGGTTACAGCAAATTATGGATGCAATAGTTAACCTAGAGTCAATTCCAGAACACCTAAATCTAGGTATTTTATCTCCTGTCCATAAAGGTGCAGGCAAAGATTTGCTGGAAAGAGGAAGTTAGAGAGGTATTTTTGACTAGCTAGCTAGGTATTCCACATACCATAGGCATATGTCCTGTGTTGATGCTATTTTTAGCACTGCATGAGCTTATGTCACACTACCTTGAGCAACGTGAGATCATCTATCTATGCTGTTATGACCTCCAGAAAGCATTTGACTTAGTTGAGTATGGGCCTTTACTCTGCCACCTCTATGACATGGGGATCAATTCCAAGCTATGGAGACTAGTGTGAGCTTGGTAACCAGCTCTAAAATGAATACTATCAGATCAATATTTTTACAAAGAGGAGTCCGGCAGGGCCACCCATTCTGTTTCTGCTTGTAATGGACCCATTGCTAAAAGGGATGGAGAGTATGGACCTTGGACAATCATAGGAGCTTCTGAATATTCAGATGGTGTCAGAACAGTTACTTGCTCTTTATACAGTGAGTGTTTAAGACAACAGGTTGATTTTGTACAAAGCTTTGCAACTCAGAATGGATTGAAATTGAATATCCAAGTATGTGAGGTGAGGATTGCTGCATCTAGATCTACATGCAATGCTGAGAAGGTAGTGTATTCCATTGGACCAGATGAACTGATAGTAAGATCTTCTGAATCACTAGAGTCCTGGGTTCTGGTGGTCATGGGATCTTCAGCAAGAGCAGCTGTGCAAAGTCAAGGAGGGCATTTTTATGCACAAATCACAAGTATTTCAGGGGAAACTTAATCCTTTGTCATGCAGGAAGAGCCTTATTTGAGGCCTGTATCATTCCTATTTTCCTGTATGGCTGTGAAAATTGGGTTCTTACAACCTCACTCCTTTCACACCTAGAGCAATTTCAGGGAGAAATTAGAAGGAGGATTCTGAAGTTATTGGCAAATCACACAACCCTCTCACGTATAGAATTGCTCTTCAATGGCCATCTGTTGCATCCCAAATCCTCATCAGAAAGCTGTGTTATGTCCTAAGGCTGAGATTACTTGACAACATAGGCTCAGTGCTCTTTCAAACCTCAAACCCATTGCATTTGTCGATTACAAGGGAACGTCATTTCTTGGAGTATCACATGAGTCTTCATGGGTATACATAAAAATTAATGGTGAATATGATGGAAGTAAGAAATATCTTCGAGACTCAATTCTGAATGATGAATGGAAGCTAATGATAGAAAGTGCAAACACAAAAGAAAAGCACAGCTGAATAATCAGGCCCGTAGCGAGGGGGGGGGGTTCGAGGGGATTCGGACGAACCTCCCTTTTTCGCAAGATAATCTGCGAAACGCGAGCTTATAATAATAATGATGTCTTGCTACGCCTCGCCGTCATGTATAGATCTATATACGATACCTTCTGTCGACGTTGATCTTGCTATAACGATCGATCGCATACCGCCACCGTAGAGAGATAGGGTAGATCTATATATATATATACGTGGTGTGGCGATCGCGAAAGCGAGAGGGTGTGGCTACGCTAGGCAGCGCATAGCGGGAGCATGACCCCAGACCCCGCACCATTTACAATAGGGACATGTGCTATAGTGTAACCCCCTTTTCTTATAGGCTGGCTACGTGCCTTAAGCTGGCTAGGTCTATGGGATACAGTGTTAGAACAGGGAAGTGAAGAAACACATACTCCTCTCTAATAACAGTAATACTTTTTTTGCATGTCATATTGGCTTAATACAATGAAAAGATGGCGGGGCACCGTGCCGAGACGGCCCAGACGGGGGGGGGGGTACCCCCCAAACCTCCTAGGCTTCTGCGCCTCCAGACTCCCCCGCCTTGGCTAGTTCCAAAAAAGGGCCCATGGATACTTAAGGGTCCATGCGCATGGGTACTTCCCTTACACTTGCGAAAATGGCCGCTCGCGTAGTACCGTACAATGCTGGCACTTCCGAAGACTGCCTCTGCAACGGAGCAGTTTCAGAGAAAATCCCACAAATTTCGTTAGGTAAGTTGGGCCGTTTGTAGAACAAATAAACTTACTACAACCGACTTTGGGCACTGACAGATAGAGAAACTACATTACCCTCGCTGCGCATGCGCGCCGAGGGTATCTATTAGTCATAAATCCCTTACCACAAAAAATGCAACAGCACAAGTTGGGAGCTACTGTGAATGGTTTATATGCTGGAGTGTTTGCTTATGCAGATGATATTAGAACAATAACATCTAAGAAAGAATCAATGAATATGCAAATTCAATTAATCCAGTCTTTTACAGAGCATAATGGCTTGAACCTCAACCCCTGTAAGTGTGAAGTTATTGTGTTATCAAGTATTAAGCACCCAGAGACACCAGTATATGCTCCATTGATGGGCAGCAGTTGGTACCTGTGAATGCAGCAAAGTGTTTGGGGTTCTGGTGGTCCTGGAATCTTACTTCAACTGTTGCAGTGGATGAAGCAGTGAAAAAAGCAAGACGAGCATTTTTTTCTCTTTGGAGAGATAGGTGCTTTTCAAGGTAATCTTAACCCAATGTCAGGAAGAACTATATTTGAAACATGCATGCTTCCAATTCTGCTTTATGGCTGTGAGAATTGGGTTTTAACAGAGGACATACTATTAGCATTACAGAAGTTTCAAGGAGAGATTGGAAGAAGGATACTCAAGTTATCCAAATTTCACTCGACATTAGCTGTGCATGTTGCTCTGCAGTGGCCGTCTTTACGTGCCAGAATACTCGTGAGAAAATTATTCTTTTTGAAACGTGTTGTTGATGGAAGTGATGGTGTTAGTTCTGAAGTGTTCAAAGCTATTGCTATGGTCAATGTGAATAGTATTCAATTGGTTAAGGAATGCAGATATCTTGAAGAATACTTTCACGCTGATTTTACATCAAATATTCTACAGAATAATGAAGTTTGCAAAAAGGAGCTTAAGGAAGTAATATTCAAGAATGACTGGAATCAATCACTGCAGAAAGCACATTCTCATTGTAGTACCATCATAATCGCTAAAGTAGCAGAAGTAACAAGTTGGATGAAGATATGGGATGTGACATTGGACAAAGGTCCAAGAGGGATGAAATCTATGCTGGCCTTATTATATGAGATCACTAGGCCTTTCATTGGTACATGTCAATTCTGTTTTTTGACTGAACTGGACTCTTCTCTATTTTCATCATCTGATGGAAGACCATAGAGACAAGTACATATCATGGTGAACATGGTGGAGGATGAAATACATTTTCTATTAGAGTGCCCTCTTCATTCAGAGAGCAGACAAGTTCTTCTGAGGGAATGTGTAACATTGAACAAGTCCTTTGTCGTTTTAGACTGCAGACAAGGTTTTGTTCTTGTTAGAAACTAAAAGTGATTCGTTACAATATGCTCTGGCAAGATTCATTAAATCTCCTTTAAGACAAGACAATTGGAGTTGGAAGATGCTATTACTTAGTTATTTTTTGGTTGTATGCTTTTGTTAACGTACGCTTTCTGATTTTGGGCTTCTGCGCTTCTGGCCGTAACTTGTCAATAAAATATATAATTATTTGGTATTAACCATCTCATTTTCAGCGAACTGGACAACACCCTGCACGCACTATTGGACAATAACCTTCGCGTGAAACATACGTTTTAGTAGATGATCTACTTTTGCAATCCACTAACAAGTAGCTACATATAGGCTTATACATACAGAAACGCGCGAAAAGACTGCAAACACAGAAACGCTACAAACACGAAGAAACGAGAAACCCCACAAACATGCACACTAAGAGATTCGAGAGCAACATGCAAACACGGATAACACGGAAACGCGAGAAAACGCTGTTATAACAAGAGATACATGCACGGAAAGTCGGAAACGCGAGAACTCCACTAACACAAAGAGGCGTGGGACCCCCACTCAGAAAGGCGAGAACCTCCACAAGCACAAAGACATTCAAAGGAGAGAGAAACCCTACTACAAAGAAGCGCAAGAAAGTCGTACGCAAACACGGGGTACACGGAAACGCGGCGAGAAACGCTGCAATCACGAGATAGATCTATACACGGAAACGCGAGAATTAACCCCACAGACATGAGAACCCCACTCCCTTCACAGATAGGCAAAACCTCCACAAACACAAAAAAGGGAGAGAAACCCTACGTTCACTACAAAGAAATGCAAGAAAGTCGAGAACACTACGCAAACACGTGGTATACCCGGAAACGCGAGAAAGATACACGGAAACACGAGAAGACACCGCAAACACGAGGTATACAAAAACGCGAGATCTCTACAAACACACGAGAAGCCCGCCCTCCTACAGGGAAAGGCACACTACCTCCCATAAACACAAGAAACGAAGCGAGTGAAACCCCCAAAACACAAAGAAACGCAAAAACGCCACTCAAACACGAGATACACGGAAACACAAGAAAAACACGGAATGACGGGTAAAGAAACACGAGCACTCTGCTCTCCTACACAGAAAGGCGAGAATCCCTCTAACACAAAGAAACGCGAGAACCCTGACGAGATATAATTAGATATAGGCCTATAGCTACGCGGAAAGCGAGGAAGGAGCCCCCACCAACACGAGAAACTATTTGTGATTAGCTCTACTGGCGAGGACATATCTGCCTAGTGCTTGTTTACCAGCCAATTAAAGTACTCAGCATATCGATATCGCTACTCTGTGCATGTTTTGAAGGTTTTGTTGCTAACTAAAATTAGTCCCCTATAGCCTTATCCCTTGGAGCCTAATCCTGAACCTCCCACCCTCCTCCCTTCTAGCCTACGTATAATGGTGTTTTAAACCCATGACGATCGGCTATGGCCCATGCGCTCTCCCTTGATCATGAGCTCTCTCCTTCAAGCTATATAGATCCATTTATCTTCTGTATTAATAACTGCTGCAGTTGTTTCTGGCTAGCTTGCCTAAGTCTTAAATTATGTCTAACCTGGTCTAGCTCACCATATAGAACAAGATCTAGCTCCATCCTCCTTTATCTTCAGCTGAAGTGAAAGAATAAAACTGGGCTCAACAGGCCAGGTGAAAACAGAGCCTATGTCATTGAAGAAATACCTCAACTGACCTTACCACTGAGAGTGTAAAGTATAGTGTTGGTTAACATTTTACAGAAGAGAGAAAATACAGTGGTAGTTGAATAAGGCAAAGTTGCAAACAGTAGATCTTTATTAGCAAAACTGAGGGGTGCTCTGGAGATTGAGAGAGGAAGATATACTGGTATATATAAGCTGACCGAAGATGCAAGCTGTGGAATGATGAGATTCATTTTTCAGTGAATTGTGTTGCCTTCAATAAGGAATTAACATCTCAGTTTCTTAGCCCAGATGAATGATCAACATAGGTCATAAGTCAAATCATAGAGCATTGCTGAGTGTCTGTATAATATTTCTTTGTGCATGATATAGAAAATCTTTGTCCTTCTTTTTTATTGTCTAATAGCAATGGAAGTAAGTTGGTGTTGGCTTTTGTAGTGTATATAATATGACAAGGTAAGTCAGGAGACCCGTTAGTCATACAACAAATAGTTAATTTATTATTAAACACAACGTAAAGGCATCTGAGCTGTTTTACTTAACTTTGAGAGAGAGAGAGAGAGAGAGAGAGAGAGAGAGAGAGAGAGAGAGGGAGGGAGGGAGGGAGGGAGGGAGGGAGGGAGGGAGGGAGGGAGGGAGGGAGAGAGGGATGGAGGGAGGGAGGGAGGGATCCACAAGGTTCTCCACTTCTCTTGTGATGTCAGGTGTTTTATGTTGTGAGGGGAAATGTGGTTGTATATATATTCAGGTAAGTTATGAAACAAGAAATGATTCTCGTTCTATATTGAGTTATCTTTGCAAAATATGCATATTCTTTCCTCCTGCATGAGGTCTACCAGCTTCTCTATACATTAAAGATCGTAACATAACATATCATACAAACACTGAGCAATGTTCCATGATTTGATTAGACACACACAAATATATATTTCCACCGGTGCAACAGTAGGCGAGTGGGAGTGACCCCAATTATGGACTCCTATATATACCTTGCTTGCATGCTGCACCTATGATACACTTACGCTCTAATTTTATGTAGGGACACGAGAAGTGAAACATTAAATTCTGGTCTAAACTTACAAAGTGCAAAGATTGGTCACCTCTTTTATACGATTGTTACACAATACGATTCGAATCATGATGGGCAACAAAACATACTAAACAAAAGTGGAGTCCCCTATTAGTGGGATACCCCTATGCATACTTGCTGGGAAAGACGTCTATCAGATTTTGTGTGACCAGTTCCTACAGAAGGTTACTGGAACAGACTACTGGAAATTAAGAACATTCAACTTATGTAAAACAGGTTTTCAAAGAGAGAAATAATGGACTTAATTAGCCCCACATTTAAGATCTGCTGTAACAAAATTGCATCTATCCTTTATATATAGAAAACTAGTAATTGCAAAACTCATGCAGTCCCAGTTGAGGAAAGAATATCCATATTTTGCAAAGATAACTCAAGACTCATTTCCTGTTTCAATGTATATAGCACACAAAGGATTACCTGAATATAAATTATTCACAACTATACATCTCCCCTCACAACATACAAGCATCTGACATCAGAAGAGAAATGGAGAATAATGTGGATCAAAGTGGAAACAGCAATCGGATGATAGTACTCGCCAAATATATATATGCTACCTTTAAGTTGTGTCAAACTTTTAATAATGAAGCTGTAATTAAGTAGCTAACTGAATTTCTTTGTCTGTTGTAGGCCTCCTGGCTTATCTTGTCATTATAATTATAGTGAGACATTATCACCGAATAAAAGTAAATATGCCATGTCCAGAGCGCAGCGTGAACTATATATATTCCGTAGTTATTGGGACGAGATGTGTAAACCGTTTTGTTTAGACTACAGCAGTCATTGGAAAATACCTTTCAGAACTTTAACAACAGATGTAACAGCCCATTTGCGCGATGGAAACACTGAAGTCCAGGCGACGAAAGCGTAGTCCAGCTGTGTGCCGCGCGTTTGACAACTCTGTAGAAAGTTAAAGCTCATCATGTGGGTCGCTGAAAGCTAACTTGCATAACTGCTTTGTGCAAAATGGACTGGAGTATGCGTGTTGTTGTTACGCTGCGCACTCACGTGATCGCGTAGCCGAAGACAATCGACTCCCAAATACTGCAATCTGATTGGATAATGTCGTAGTCGAAGTTTGGCTTCTCGAATGCGCGCGCTATGGGAGCTTCGCGGGAGAGCGAGGGGGAGCGTAAGCTTATAAAAGCACCAGCCAACTCGCTAAATCACAAACTACCGATTCTGATGTTTTCTACGCTCAAAGAGAAATATATGCAGCAACGGTCTACACTACTCGTACTGCTTGCCGCGCTTTGCGTGTGCAGCGTGCAATGTTCGAGGCCTGTCATCCGTGCGCCACGGAATGCGGAGACGACGGGTCGTTTTATTGCAGTTCTGAAGGAGACGACGTCTCACGAACGGTTTCTGGAAATTCTGGAGCTCCTCAAAACGCCTCCATATGGCTGTAAAATACTTGGTTACACGGAGACTGCAGTGAAAGCCATCGTAATGGAATTGTCTGAAGATGTCCTGCAGAAGGTAAAAGTCAGAGTGCCATGATATGCCTCACGCCCATATAATTTTTTTATGTATACAGGTCCGTGGTATTTCCGAGCTGAAGTACATTGAGGAAGAAAGCATTACTTATGCAGCTGGTACTGAGAGTAATCTTAATGATACAAAACCCTGGCATCTTGACCGCATCGATCAGCTCAATGCTCTGCTGGACTACTCCTATGATCCACTACCAGAACAAGGAGAAGGAGTTGATGTGTACATTCTAGACACCGGAATCAGGTTCCAGCATCAGGAGTTTGGAGCTCGAGCCAAGTATGCGGGATATGATCCTGTGGACAATTACGAATGCGAACAAGGAACAAATGACTGTGTTCCCCAGCATGGAGCAGATTGCAATGGTCATGGTACAGCAGTTGCTAGTGTGGTGGGTGGTGAGAGGTATGGTACAGCTAGGAAAGCCAACCTATACAGTGTACGTGTACTACGTTGTGACAATTCTGCACCTTTCAGTGTGATTCTTGATGGATTAGACTTTATTGCTGAAATCATTCCCCAAAAGAGCCAAATTGCTGTTGTCCTGCTACCACTTGCTGGTAGTTATTCCATTGTAATCAATGATGCAATTGAATCACTATATAATCAGGGGGTTGTCGTAATCACAGCAGCAGGGAATGGTGGTGTGGATGCATGCCTCAGATCACCAGCCAGCTCTCCATATGCCATCACAGTTGGTGCGACAGACAGACTAGATAATATTACATCAACCTCTAACTATGGTCCTTGTGTGGACCTGTTTGCTCCTGGAGAAGACATCCCTACAGCCAGCAACCAATGTGACTCATGTACTGAAGTTACAAGTGGCAGTACATTGTCTGCAGGAATCATGGCTGGCGTGGCTGCAACATACCTCTCCCAGTTACCTCACCTCACTCCTGCACAGATCAGGGACAAAATTCTGGGTCAATCAATTACCGATATCATCAACTTTTCCACTCTTTCTGAAGATCAGCAGTCTCAAACTCCCAATGTTCTACTGAATCTTAGTAAGTTAGTTTGTAAAAATTATTGACTCACAGAATTTATATGCAAACTTGTTTGTTTTTAGAGTGTGGAGGAAAAATTTCGGTGTCCCATGAACAACAAGGTACACTGCATTCTCCTGGTTTCCCCAGCAACTATCCCAGTAATATCAATTGTGAGTGGACACTTGTGGCAGAGAGTGCCAACGATAGTGTACACCTCAACTTCAAGTACATCAAACTGGAGAAGGATTATGATAAGCTGAGTGTGGGTGTTGAAGACGATATACTCACACTAACAGGTATTATCCTTAGGAGCTACAATTATTGATTATATAACATTGCCACTCTCTCTGTAGGTGATTATGGTGAAACTGATTGTGAATTGTGGTTTCCAGGCAATTGCCTGACAATCCAGCTGAGCACAGATGCTTTCACTGAGAGTGTAGGGTTTATAGCTATCTATGCTGCTCTACCTTCCACAACAGAGCAAGACGAAGAGAAGAGTAAGAAATTGCTCAAAAAATAATTTAACTGCTTTTGATCAGAAATTTATTATTCTACAGAATGTTCAGTAGATCATCCACTTGTCAAGACATCTATACAGCTGGACGTGTTCAGTGCCGGACTTCTGGTGGGAAATCGGTTTTCAATTGATAAAGACTGGAATGAAGTGTTTGCTGGCAGAAAGCGTGGCATTAATCTGGCCGTCTTTGATGAAGTGACTGGTTCTGTATTATCCACTGAAAACTTTGACACTCATGCTTCACAGCAGTCCTCAGACCAGCTGGCTCAGGCCGTTGAGAATATCCGACCAGGAAGAATTGTTTGTGCCGCTGTTAGTGAAGAGGGCACAAATCATTTGAACACACGAGCAAAACGCGCAATAAATTCACTGGGTTCAGACAAAATTAATCAACTCACTTATAAAGGATCATGGGCATTAATAGGAATTAAAGGTGCTCCATGTGGCAACGTTATTGAAAATTCTTTTCATTCTTCTCCAGTTGACTTGTCAGCACAAGTACGCCTCAAACCACACCACCAATATGGAATTGAAATAGACGCAGAAATACTTACTGGTAACTTTGCTGTAGTAAAGGTCAATGATGCTGTTGTAGATACACCATACACTGAGCAGAGTCATGGACTGAATGTGGTGATTATAAATGAAGAAACTGGTGAAGTATTGCATTCACAAGCATTCGATATGTTAAGTGAGAGTACAGTAGATACTTCAACTGAGTCGTTTGTGAATCTAACTATGTCACAGCCTGAGGGAAGAATAGTTGTTGTGACTGTACAGGAAGGGATAAGCTATATATCGGTAGCAGTGGCAGAAGCATTTGAAAGTATTGGAAGTGCACTGATTGAACAAGTACGTGATGGTGATTCCTGGACAATAATAGGTAGAAAAGGTGCAGTAAATGGGTCTGTACCAGAGTCTTCCAGTCGCAATGGACCTTGCAAGTCAACATTCTTTCTAAAACTGTCAAATGGAAATGATGTCTTGTGCCCAGTCACCATACAGTCTTCTGGCCACACAGGCATTGGTATGAGAATATCAGTTAATGAAACTCAAAACATCAGCCCTCTCCGTGATGGGATTACACTGGCTACTCTTCATGACTCTAATTGTTCTGTAGGAGGAGTTCGCAATTTCTCTTTTTCAGATTCAAATAATCTTTCAGAATTTATCCAATTGATTCCAGATGGTAAAACTGTACTAGTGAGCATAGCGGGAGATGGTGTACAAAATCTAAATGAGTCTGCTAGAGCTGCTCTGGAGGATCTTGGAAGTGCTATCATCAGAAATGTGGGGGACAGAGAAGCATGGGCAGCAATTGGAAGGAAAGGCGCTCCTAGAGGTTCGATATTGGAACAGTCACACCCATTCACCACAGCTGTTGCTGCAAGTGTTGTTCTAGACACTGCAGTCATCACTGCTGAGTCTGCTGGTTTTAATGTTGGAAATCGTGCCCAATTCACATTCAATGCCAACCGTATTCCTATTCTACCAAACTATCGTCGTGGACTTAATGTGATTGTGTTCGACAATAGAAGGAATGTAATTAAGAGGCAGTCCTTTGACACCCATACCAGTGCTCAGCAAATGCAGGAGTTTATAAATCTTATCAATTCCTTACCAAGTGGGACAGTGGTAGCTATTGCAGTCAGAGATACAGCAACAGGAAGATTAACAGACGAAGCAAAAACAGCCATTGAAGGGCTGGGTAGTAAGTACATCCGAGAGCTTGAACACAGAGGTTCATGGGCACTGATAGGGCGAAAAGGAGCACCACAAGGAACAGTTTTGGAAGCAGGCAGAAATACTGGCCCGGTAAAGATACGTACCTATGCTCTCCCAGTGAGTCCTATCACTGATGACGAAGAGTGCACAATTTTTGTAGAATCTGCAGGAGGTAGAACCTTCGGAGGAATACAGTTCAGTGTCAATGGGCAAGAAATTGGCTTGCCAGAGAATCGTGGCATAAGAATAGCTGTCATTGAGGAGAATTGTAGTTCAGCAGATATCAGTAGCTATGACACATACATAAGGAGTAGTGAACCATCTAATGAGCTAACTGAAAAAATCAATGCTCTACCAGCAGGAACTGTTGTTGTTGCATCCATTTATGATTCAGCTTCCAGGAGCCTTCGGGAAAATGCAAAGCAAGCTCTTGAGTCAATTGGAAGTGCTCTCATTCACAATGTTAACCACCATGATGGTTGGGCTATTATTGGCAGAAAAGGAGCCAGTCCTGGTTCAGTTCCAGAAGCACATGCCCGTCGTCGTAACAGCCGCTCAGCAGTAGCTGTAGGAGGCATTATGAAGCTAAAGCCAGGCACTGTGAATGAGCTCTATCCATTAGACTGCTGAGGTGATGTTGGTACATGTTGTATTACACCATACAATATATAACAGTACAAAAACAGACACTGCATTCCTTCAAGACCTGCATTATACTTCTAAAGGATGCATAATACCTATGCATACATGCTATAAATCCAAATCTCTGTATTTTCTACAGGCAGATGAATGCAAGTGCATGTGGACTATATAAAACTATACTCTACTAGCTAGTTAGGTTAGGTTGATTAGGTCAGTACGTACAATGGACTTGTGTGTCTGAATAACTATCGTCTACTTATAATATTATACATTACTTCAATTTATTTTGAACAAGCAAACTGCACATCTATACGACTGATTTAAAGTGTACAGTGGAACCTGTATACTGTACAAACATGGTATTTGTCTTATTTATCTCATTATCATTAACTAGAGGGGTTTCACTCCACTACTATAAGTATTGATATTCATATGCTTCTGACTAATACATCCAAAATCAGAGTATACCTAGAAACAAACACTGAAGGGTGTAGAAATGGCAGTGGCAAAAATTGGAGAAACAAGAGCGGTATGCAGCAAGACAGGCATGCAACAAAAATACCATGTGTAACCCCTGATCCATACGAAAATGTCTATATATATATATACCAATGCATAGTTTGTACCTTTAGATTGCACTAACATCCTGCCAAAAAATGTGCGCATGCGTCTATCTACCGTGACCTTTATACTCCAAACGCTCGTCTCCACGAGGATGTGGAGTTCTACGTCTGGGCGAGGTGGTAAGACGACCATGTTGCAGTCATTCTCTCAACAGGAGGTAGAGAGATGGAGAGAGTACGTACAGCAACAGTCGGATGAAGGTCTTTGCTATTTACATGGGTCTATACATGTAATGTATATAGATGTGAATTTTTCGTTTTAGTTTTTAGTTTGTTGGCAGCTGTATGGAGTGCTCCGAGAGTTCATGCCCAGATGGCTAGCGTGAAGAAGGTAATGTATGCAAACCTACAGTGATTGTAAAACATTTTCCTAATGTTTTGAGGCTACATGTAAAGACAAGGTGCAGTATGCAGGGTATGCAGGCAAGGAGAGGTGATTAAATGACAACATGCAAAGCAGGGGATGATTTGAGACAATAATAACGTGCATACCGCCCTACGAACACAAAGGTCTATAGGGACATATCAACTGGTGTTTACACATGCACCTCCAAGCCTAAGACCTTTGCAAGCTTTATAACTTATGAGATTTAATAAGTTTTACCAACCTAAAACTAAGATATGCACACATTGTTGCTGTGATCATGCACTGATAGTAGGTACCAATTGAACGATATGATCAGTCCATTTTAAAAGCCAAAGTATAGTCCCATAGTATCAATAAAAGTTGACATTTCAACATTGCATGGTGCATTGTGCAGTTGAGTTGTGAGATGACGAAGATGGCTGAGTGTGGCTCCCTCTTACCCTCACTGCTGCTAGTACTGGTGGAGATGTATGCTGTCTGTCTATCTCGACATCCACTACAGAGAGCTATTGCCAGGTGATAAAATGAGCATACATCTAACTAGATGATAGTGGTGATAGAACTAGTCAGCCTGCATCATATCATATACTGGTATTTGTCTTGTTTCCTTCTGCACAGTATATACATCAATAGAGTGTGTGGTATTTAGACGAGAAATTGTTCCATGCCAGACTGAGTTTTCTGTACTACTTTGTTCAATGTTGTGCATCAAAAGATGCTTGTATATCTACTGCATGCACAAAGTATGTATATTTACAGTTTGTTGCAGAGTCTACCTCAGCCACACTCACAGACAGTGACGGAGTATGTTCACTCCACAATAACTGCTGCCTTGAGAAGTGACTTATTGGCTGGTCACTTACAGCGACTCCAATACCTGGAGGCTTTGGGAGAGAACTTCAGTCGTGGAGAGCTTGCTCTCTGGAGACAGCTACCCCTAAGTGAGTACTATATATGTGTTCCATGCACGGCTCATGATCAGTCAACTGTTGCAGTTATCCAATATTGTGTGAGTGTCAGTGAAATGTGCTATAAAGAGAAAAGGTGAGTTCTGCCTCTGAATGGTTGGCACTAGCCCAGACCCCTGGCTCCATTGGTGTCCCTGTACATACAGTGTTATTTATTGATTAACTCACCTTTCACGTCATATGCACTTCCGCCGCCCCACCCACCAGCCGTCTCCACACATGGATCAACCCATGACCCATTGAAGACTTTGGCCAAGGACTGGGTCTGCACAAGGGAGTACCCAGGGAGACCCCCTTTAATTATGAAGGGGTGGAGCCTCCTCTCGAGGCTCCTCCCAGCCCCTAACCCAGTCTGATCACACCCCAGTTATGTGGCCCCACTCCTTAGACCTCTGCCCTGTGAAGTGCCAGGGTAGGTGGGTGGGGCATAAAAAACTTAGCCCTGCTTCCCCAGTTTAATAAATGCTGACTAACTCCCTCGTGCTCATTGCCCTACTGCGCTTGTGCGAGTTGTATCATGCCGGCCCGCACGACGCCTTCCAACTGGCTTGTTAACATCAGATTAACTCTCATTGACAGTTTTTTGTTTTCGGAATCTAGAGCAGGGACTGAAATTGGTACTACAAATGTTTTGTTGTTGGAAATAACATTGTATAGTGAAGAAGCTCTTGTTTTCCTTGCTTTTGTAGGCTCACAGATCCACTGTTCATTGCAGCACTGAAGACTTGCATGACTATCCTACACAAGACCCAGTCTGCAGTCAGTGACCTACTTTTGGGAGCGTTCTCTTTTCACTTTCAATCCACCAACACTGACAATCAATTCACATGGCCTGAAGGATACAAGAATCAGAGTACAGAGTTCAAGGGTCAGCGAGTGTTGGAATTACTGGAGAGAGCTGAGAGTGTGTGTGAAGTGCTCCTCAAAACTGGTCAGTGTCCTCGTACCCTCTAGTGTCACTGGGATGAAGCTACTCTTACTGTTCCATCAGGTGTTGGAGTTCCTCATGACCTGGCAGTGACAGCTGCCATGCTCTATGTGGTAGTAATCATGAGAACAAGTTCAGTTAGATGTAACCTGGAGAAGAGAGTGACTGCTATCACCACCGATTGGTTGTGTGGAGCAGAGTCTCCTCTCAGTGCATTTCCTCAGCTGTCCATGTGCCACGCCCTCCTCGCTAAATTACCACCTTTCTCGTTACTAGCCAATTCAGAGGGGAACTCCCTACTCTTAGATCTCTTTCCCATCATCAGCCGTCTCTTTAATAGGTATAGAGATCAGCGTAATATGTACAACTGGTTCTTGTAGTGTACGTGTATATGATGTATGTATACATGTTATACTTTTACAATACGTACATTTCAGCTTCACAGAGACCAGTGATAGATATATTGCTTCACGCACCTTAGCACTTTGGACCACAGTAGCCAAGTAAGTGATATCTACATAATGTGTACATGTAAATGGTGCACACAGTTATGTACATGTACATGTATGTGAATGTTACATGTGCAGAAGTTGCACTGTGTCATGTGTATTCTGGGAACTAGACCATAAGTAGCCCCTTTACCTGAGAGGTATGTAGGTAACATATCACCGTTTGTTGCCTGGTAGAGTAACAGATCAAAGGCTAAAGTGTGCCAACATATCATATGTGGCACACTTATTACATCACTAATCACATAAGGCTAATAAGGGAGTGGTTAGGGGCTGGGAAACCATAGAAATGGCAACAAATTAGTTGTTGCATGGGCCCTCGTGCTCACACAGGATATGTTGGCACAGTTATGATGTAATCCCTCGGGCCTGCGGCCCTCGGGCTGTACATCATAACTGTGCCAACATATCCTGTGTGGCACTCGGGCCCATGCAACAACTAATACATGTGTTACTATAGACAGTGTGCTGGGATGGCTACTGAGGGAAGTGGTGTGTATGAGGCTCTCCTACCATCAGGACATGTGATCAACTCAGTATTGCAGTATGTATGGGCTCTGTGGGAGGATCCTGTAGATGTGAGCACTTACCCTTTTCCTGCTCCATGTTTACCATTTTTTTCATGATCTGGCAAGAATGCACATCCACACTGGCACCTCTCGTTTCTCTCTCCCTCTCCCTCCCCCCCCCCCCCCCTTCATCTCTCCCTCTCTGCTTACTACTCCTCACTTCGTTGTTCTCTACTGGCATCTATAAAGGGTATTCGACACCAGTGCAGACTGATGTTTGAAAATGTCATAGGAATATGCCAGCAGCTTCAAAAGACAGGTATACACAGACTAGTTCTGCGGTAATGTGAGGACACTACTTGTACAATGTACACGTTACATTGTCATCCATGGAAAAACATGTATTATAGTACACTAGCTAGCTAAAGAAAGGGGAGAAAGGAAACCCACCCCAACAAGCCAAACAACACATACAACACATTCATGAGCAGGACACCATGTACATTGTACCTTCCGTTGTACCCCATCCATTTCTCTCAGATGAAGCACCCTCTACCTCTCCATTCCTTCTCTCCCTGGCTGACTCCCTACTATCTCTTTCTTCTCCCACACGGGGCAAGTACCAGCTGCTCTCCACCTTAACACATCATCTCCCTGTCACCACCCTCCTCCATGCTGCTCCCACTCTCCCCACTGAGCTGCTTAGTGTAATGGGACATCAGGCTCTTGCCTGTCATGTAAGATTTACTGTTTCACTAGCCTGTTGGTCAGACCAAAAAATGATGCTGTGAATGTTCTCATGTATGCATATACCATACAGGGGTAAACTTTGGCATTTGGTGAAACAGCCCCCAAAGGGTGTTGGTGAATTTATTTTGACAAATATGAATGCCCCATAACAATTAAAAGATGTAGTATTAGAGTGCTAATATGTTTTGGTGATACCAAATCTTCAAAGTGAAATCCTCACCATATTTTCACCACTACAGTGTATGATATTTCATGTATTTACATTATATGCATGTAGTCAGGAGAGCTGTGGTCTAGACTAGTACATCTGCACTGGGAGGTGGACGGTGGATCACAGGAACTCTGGGTTAAGGTATACTGCTCATGTGTACACATACCACACATAACAGGGGCAGTGGCAGAGGGGACGATTGCCCCCCCCCCCCCATATTTCAGTAGGGGGGCTTCACCCTCCAAATATAATAGGAGATATGACGACAGAATGTGTATTGCTGTTGCTGCATGCACTCGATCCGTTTCAAACGCGCAACTACTATATACGCACGTGCCGATAACATTGTAATGCATGTGCGTGTACGTATCTTGCCCCCCCAACTCCGAACTGCTGCCGTCCGTCACCTCTGCATAACAAAGCTGTAACCATGTATATTACATGAAGTCTGTTGTACATGTATATTATACTAGAAATGTATGTATACACGTTTGCCTTGTGCCGACCATGCTCACACATGCACAGCTGACTCAGTGGACTTGTACCTACATACAGTATATGCATTGGAAGAATATATAGATCCTGGATTATTTGCATCATTATAACATACTCAGTAATGAAATCAGTGCTAAGTATATACATGTACTTTTTTCTTATGCGTATAAAATGCATGCATATACAATGTACAATGTGCAATGTACAATGCATATGTACACACACATTTTGTAGACATGGGTGGATCCTCTGGTGAGGTTCATGACCTCGGCCTCTCAACTGTCTCGTCAACACACCATACAGGTTCATTCACATTGCTAATTGTTTAGTATGCAAACTGTCACAAAGTGGCCTCAATCAAAGCAATGACAAAATGAAATACCAGCTGTGTAGTAGGTATACTATTGCCCTTGGTTGGTGCAGAGTATTTGCAGGTTCATGGATGTAATGTACATGTATATTATTGATACATGTACACTGCTAGATACCATCTTCTTTCTACATGTGTATAGCACTGCTTGCCATCTCTGTTTGAATGCTGTCCAAATTGTATGGAACTGATTCAGGAATGCTTGAAGCAATTCAATTCAGGTAAATCAGTTGCTATATTCCTTCTGACCAATTATAACATATTTGTAACACTGCTTAATTTTTTCACTACATATTCAACTGTCGCAGATACCTGTAGCGTACTGACAACTGAGCTAGCATGCCTGCGCTCTGCCAAAAGTCAACTGAAGAATTTTTCATGGGAAAAGAGCCATGAAACTACATTCATTGCAGCTACTCACCACATCGATGAACAGGTGATGCCTTTTCATACAGTACTACTACATGTACATACATTACCAACACGACACAACACGACACAACACAATGCAACTCACCCAAGGCAGTCATTTAAAAAATGCACTGTATCTGGCGACATTCTGCATTTTAGGCAGATACTCAAACAACTGAGCAACTGAGGCAGCTGGCTAGGCCGAATCACGCATACAAGGCAATGCAACTCAAGGCAGAGTGTCCTAATCTGAAGACCAACTACTTAGTATATACAGTACATGTACATGTATTATACTGTACGTGTTGTCTGTGTGAACACAGTCAGTCTCAGTGTGTCATCTGGTTTTGTGAACAACTATTATTGAAAGATGTTTCTTACTCCCTTACTTTTTCATCCACCAGATACAGTTATCAGCACTGGGTATATTATGTGAGAGTCATCGCAGTACAGAGCCCCCTGTCCCCTCCTCACTGCCTCTGTTACTCACCTTTCTCTCCCTCAATGGCTGCACACAGTCCCCAAATTTCAGATACCCCATGATCACTGCTGTCAAGAAGGTGAAATTATCATATACAAAGCTCTGATTATCTCTAGTTCTATATACTGTACATAATATTGTACTCCTTTCAAATACTAGTTGAATGCTATGCGTTGATGGCGAGTGGAAGAGGCAAGGCTGGTTGCATTTGCGGGTAGTGTGCGGGCAGCCCTGGGGGCCAAAATGCATCGTCGGATACATATATATAGAAAGCCCGTACCAGCTGTACAACTAGGTGGGCTCGCTCTGCTCGCCAATTAATTAACTGACATCAGATTACAGCAGTTTCACTATTGATGATTGCCATCTTTGCCTTGATTGCCATTCTACATTGATGGTTGCTATCTCTTCATTACGTAGCTGCTAATAAGAATTCGTGATAGTTCCTATGCTATGAAGAAACTGCACAGCAAGAAAAGGGGATCTGATCCTCACTCCATTATCAAGTCTTATGTGGTACATACACACATTTCTAGCATACATGTACGTGTATGTAGGAAATAAGGTACACATCATCAAAAACGCAATATGTGAATGTGTTAACAGTTATAGAGTATATGCCATACCTCGTGCAGAGGGGAATACTTCCTTAGACAGTTGCAAAGCAGGCTGGGTTATACATGTATGTAGTTCTCAATGGCTATATAGATATTCTACTTCTCGATTCTTTATCAAACTATAACTCCAAGTGCTGCATAAGCAAAACATTGCAAATGTATATAGCCCTTAATTAGTCCAGAATGGCTTCCCATATAATAGAGTAACTGTTGTGAAGTAGAACCTTCTCAAACTTCGAGACTGTACCTCAGAAATGCCTGATTTCGCATTTACATGTATATATCCCACCCCATATACATACGTATATTGCCTCTTTTGTAGGAGTTTCTCCGGAGCCTCATGATTCAGCAGTTTGCCTGCCTCCATCCGTTCTCCTCCTATCAGAGACGGCATACAGCTCTGTCTGTGTTGCAGCTACTATCCAATGTTTTCCCCATGTCCTCCTCTGATCAATGTGACCACCACCAGTGTTGTGACACCTTCACCCACTCTCTCAGAACCTCTGGGAAGTCTACAGAACATTCTGCCTCACTTCTTGATAGTACCACTCCCACAGATAGTATCATCTCTCCTATATTTGAATTCCCCAGTGAAGTGTCAGTAGGCCAGGCTAGGTGGCTAGTGTACTGTCTGAGAGACTCCTATGATGCCAACCGAGAACTCGTTATTGATCTGCTGTCTCACTTGTCACTGGAGACAATTGGCTTGCATGTATGTGAATTGTCATAGAAAAGAGCCATACAGTATGCACATACACATGTAGATGTTCTCCAGGGTGTGTGCCTGCTGACAGCTAGCACAACGCAATATGTGTACATTGTATGTCTGTCCATTTTAGAAAGTACCTTACCAATGACCGTGTAATTTTGAACTCCCGATCCAGTTTCATATGCTAACCTACCAAATCTTGTTAGCGAGCTGGATGCACAAAGGCATGATATCCACCTATGTATGTATACATGTATGATTACATGTAATGCACCTCTCACCTTCAATTAGTGTGCAGTATATACATGTACATATGTGTACTACAGGAAGTTGGGTTTCTGAAGTCTATGACTGTGTCGTTCTATGAGTTGGTGTGTAGCCCAAAGGCTGTTGACTGCACTACTGCATCTTACTTCCTGAGACTGCTACTACGTAAAAGATGTGAAGAATTTAACCACTCTCTCAAGAATCTCTTTAGTATGGCATGTTAAATACTACACATAATGTATACCTAAATTTAGCTAGCACACGTTTCTACCAATGTGGGCTTATTTATGGCCACTATTTTTAAATGTTGTAGTTTGCAAGTTTTCCACTGTAATGATACAGCTGTTAGTGTTATGTTATGTCCACAGTGGATATGCATATACCCATGTTTTTTATAGCTATTGAGGAGTCTACATGTAGCTCTTCACTGGAATTGTTCCCGAAGTGTGGAGATACTCTACCTCCTCCTCAGTGGGTTACAGTGTCTCTGCTTCTCTCTATCTTGCGTGACCAGTTAGCAAAAGCCCAGGTCAATCTGCTAACAGCATCAGTACAGACTCCTCTCTATGGAGTGATGCAGAGTATTAGGACAACCTTGGAGGAAGCTAAAGACATGTGCGGGATGTGTGTGTGTGTGCGTGATGTGTGTGTGTGTGTGTGTGTGTGTGTGTGTGTGTGTGTGTGTGTGTGTGTGTGTGTGTGTGTGTGTGTGTGTGTGTGTGTGTGTGTGTGTGAGTGAGTGTGTGTAAGTGTGAGTGTGAGTGTGAGTGTGAGTGTGTGTGTGTGTGTGTGTGTGTGTGTGTGTGTGTGTGTGTGTGTGTGTGTGTGTGTGTGTGTGTTGTGTACTTTATTTCATTGTGTACCAGACATACTCCATCCAATATAGAACTATCTTGTTTTATTTATAATCCCCTCACTGCGGCACACCAGGTTTCCACAATCCTCTGTCGTGAAGGTTTGTCAGGAAGCAGTGACTGAGGTCATTATGCTCTGTGAAGAGGTGGCTTCTTTAGCATCATCTGTTGTGTGCAATAGCAGTCCTGAGGGATTTCTCCCTGGAACTGAAGTACGTAAATATAGTATTGTAAATTCAGCAAGAAAGCATGTTCCTCTGCTGCAAATACATGGTATTTATGATGTATCTTTTTATCAATATGAAGGGAGTGCCTGCTGGCTCAACTTCATCAGCTCCCTCAGTGTCTGGAGCCAGTGCGCAGTCTCTGCTGCTATGCTGTTGGCATGCTATGAAGGAAGTGTCCCTACTCATGGGCCTGGTGGTTGAGTGGGCACCTATTGGAGACAGCCCTGAAAGTCTTCTCACCCACAAACAAGTACATTTCCCTTGAATATAACAATGTATGTATGATATATACATGTGTATGTGGTGTCATCCATTGTGTTGTAAGCCTGTAAGTGTGATGTGTATCATGTTGTGGGAAGAGTAGCCACAGTGGTCGGATAGTGGATTAAAGGGTGCTAGCAAATTGACTTGCTGGCATTTCTACTGCTGGAAGACAATGTAAGGTATGGTGGTTACTTCATCTTGAGTAATGCAACTATTTTTGCTGCAGGTGGACTCAATAGCCAGCATCTTCATTCACCAGCTAACAGAGGCAAGACACAGAGGAGCCTTTGAGATGGCCTATTCTGGTTTCCAGAAGCTGTGCCAGAGTCTATGGACCAGTAGCTGCACAAAGTTTCAACAACTGCCTGGTCAGTGGGTGCAGGAACTATTGGACTCCCTCCAATCCAAGTCTATGACTCGACTTCTTAGTATCACCAGGCGTAGTGCTGGACTGCCGTTCTACTTGCAGGTACATGTATGTACATATATATTACTACATGTATATATTTTTCATCTACTGATATTTTTTCCTTGTAATGTAACCAAAAAACAACCTCGGGCCATGCATTTTAATGGGGAGTACTCCCTCCCATATCTGACTGATAAAAGCAACACTAAATGTGAAAGAATTGGTGTTATTGTAATTTTCTGTTTCAGTGTGTTTTACATGCTCTTCAAGTAGAGAACCACTCGTAGAGGCAGATATGTGTCTACAAAAGGCTTAAAACTGCAGTGTTAGGAGTTTTAAGCCATTTTGTTTGTTAACTAAGGGCTAATAGGCATGTCGGTGCTATCCCTAGGTAAAGAGGGTACCAACTCTCTGATAGTGTGATACCACTTACCTAGTGACTTGTTTCAGTAACGGGAACATCTGTAGTTGGGCCTGAGGAAGACATAAGCACCAAATATCACCCTTAGATATGTTGGGATTAGGGAGAGGGCACCATTTTTTACCATCACGATTTATTGCCCAGCTCATTACCTAGAGATGTAGTTCTAACTAACTTACTTCCAGGCAATGGAAGATAGTAAATGCAGGGATGAGAAGGATATCAAATTGGACTTTGAACTCTGGCTTTGATTGGCATTTGGAGTTTATCTTTGGATAACATGAAACCTCGGAGAGTAGATTCCTTCTTCCTCTACTTCTAGGCTCTTCTTTGCAGTGTTTTATGAACAAAAGGGTCCACACTATTCTGTGAAAATCTATATTCACAACAAGACATTAAATGCAACAAAAGTCGAAACAACCTTCGTTTTGCCATGTATTCCCATCCTCCACCCATCAGGCACTGTTTGACGGTAAACTGTTTTCAGTGCCTTTGCACTAAATCAAAAATTTTCCTCCTCATGCTCTTGCAAATTGATCATTGTTGTAAAGCATGTTTTCAGCAGAAATGTCATCTGAAGGTTGATCGGAATATATCACACGAGGAATCACTGAATAAATACAGAATGCTGCCTTTTTGATGAACTTCATTGTGTCTTTGCATGCGATACACAGAGAGCAGAAGTGAGTGGGATTGAACATGCCATATCTCTTGAAAGGTTCAATACGTAAATATATTTCCTCTTGCTTGTTGGTACTGATTCATTTGCTCTGAGTTCATTTTGTGGTCTCCTTTCAGAAAAGTTGGCCTGAGAGACTCAATATCGTCGTGACTCTCAAGATTGAGACAGTGTGGGATGATCACTTTGACAGACTTCAAAAATGAAAATCTTTCTGGTAATGTACACAGACCCAGAACACAGGAGACACAGGTCCGAGTCCTTCCGGTACTGAAATAGGCCATACACACTAATGTCGATGGTAACACCATAAGGAATGGCTCCTGTTGGAATTTCCAGGCAGAAGTCATTATGTTCATCATATAAACATCTACCATCTTGAGTACAATGTGATAGTGTAGCCACTGGAGTGAGCCTTTCAGGAACGTACTCTCTTGTGTACGTGTTGTCAATAGGAGGACCAGAGGTAGATAGCAAGATTTGAGTTTCACGACTGTTAGTGAAATCTTCAATCTGCTGCATATCTAGTTATGACAGGATAACTTGTGTTGAGTAATATTCTTAATTTCTTAAATTCTTAAATTCTAGGTTTGATGGTCATCTGTGTCAGGACATTCTGGAGTTGTAGAAGTGTGATATTGTACAGTAGTATGTCAGAGATTTGTCTATGATGTTGAGCACGTCGATTGTAAGGATGGACGGAAAAGATGAATCTTTTCTGGCAATTCTTACAAGAACATGCAGTTATAAGCCTTTTAGACACATAACCATGGCCTACGACTCTTTTTATACACAATAAAAGTCTCAAGTAGGTAAAATACACCACTACAATGACATACAGAAAATTGCCGATTTCTCCATCTTTTTTATCAAACGGCCTACCTCAAAATTGGCTACGTGCTCACCTTAGTTTTGCCTTCATTCTCTCCCGTGCATGAAGTTTGAGTTCACCTGTTCATCAGGTTGAGATGCTTCGTGATTTGTATGCAGGATTCGGCCCAGCCAGCTGAGCTGCCTCGGTAGCTCAGTTGGTAAGAGCATCACCTGGAGAGCTGATGGTCGTGGGTTCCGAGTCCCACCCGAGGCAGCCAATTTTTCTTTGAAAAATAACTGTTTCTGGCGAGTTGTGTTGTGTTGCTTTGCCTTTCTGTTGTGTTGTTGTTGTTGCCTTGCCTTGCCTTTCTCAGCATCTCTTAAAGGATTGTTCATGATCCTTGGTCATTGAAATCTTTCTAGGATCCCTTTCGAACGAGAACAGCAAGAGCCTATTAGCACTTCTGCATAGTTGGAACGCCTTTCCTCAATGCAATTATGTGCTCTTAGACAATTATGCCTGCGTCAGTGCGACAGAAGTTCACCAGACGCGCAAGAACTTAGTGATTTTAAGATTGTAAGCATGCTCCTCCAGGGTATCCCAGAAGTGGTCTAGCTTTGCTAGAGGCACCCCTGCTTTAAGAAAAGCAGTTACCACATTTATGCGGTATATGCGCTGCTCTTTTGAAAGAGTTTCACTTCTGGGGTGCTCTTGTTCATCTTAACTAGCTAGAGCCTCGGCAATGTCTTTTTGTCTGAGTTCTCATCACAGCACTAGGACTGAGTTCTCATCACAGCAATGACTTGCTATACCCAAATGACTCATAGCAATGACTCATCAGAGCAGTTACTTGACTCTACATGTATATCCTAAGGACTGATATCATCAGCAACAAGAACTAAAAAGCAGTGAAACAAGTGAAAAAGCATTTTCAGTTGGCTTGATGCTAGTATCGTGGCAGAAAATGAGGTGATATAGAGAAGGAAGTGCCAAAGTGTATGCAACAAGGCAGGGGATGACAGCATGCAAGAATAATTGCCGAGCGCCTTAGCACGAGGCTCATGATTGCAGACTAGGCTGTATATATATATATATATATATGTCTGTCACGCTTCTGCACATGTGCACCCATAATGAATTCATTTATGCTGTGCGCATGTGCAACAGTTTAATACTGCCACTGCGGGTCAACTGTACCAACAACTGTACCGACAAAATCATGGAGTGGACTGGATAGCGTGCTAGGCGAGTGACCATGCAGCGGGAACGAGCTCAGTGGTCTGCCTATATCATCTGTACAAGGCATCTGCATATACGTATATCTAGTAACTTGCGTAACTACCCTCTCTACATCTTCTTTACTTGTAAATAAGTATTCACGTCATGGTGTCTACCGCATCAGTTATGAGGGTGAATTTCTTCCTTGGTCCTGCGTTCTGTGAAGGGAAATTCGAGGCTGCAGGTGTAGAAGGATGTCAATATCGCGCGCTGCATCTCCCTTGAGGTCTTTGGCATTGAGATTGGCGCTCTCCATGCTCTGGCCAATCTCCTAAGCTCTCTTGATCATGAGGTCTGATTCAGTGAGCAATTTCTTCTGTAGTCCCCCACTTCTAACTTCACATGTGAATCGATCTCGTAGAGCCTGATCAAGAAAGTCGCCAAAGTCACAGTTGCTACTCAACCATCTCAGGTCTGCAATGAAGTCTGCTATTGACTCGCTGGCTTTCTGTGACCTCTGATAGAACCAAAATGTTCCCTAATCACTAAGGGCTTTGGATCATAGTGTTTCTGTAGTATGGACACCAATTCATCGTATGTCTTATCACGGGGCCTGGCAGGAGCCAGTGGCCTTCTCAGAGTGTGTACGTTTTCTGCCTGATCAATACTGCTACCTTCTGGTTATCTGCAACAGAGTTGGCCTCAAAGTCAGCTGCACACGCTCCACATAAGAGGAGATATTGTTCGTTGAGAGTCAAACTCCCCGATGTTTCCCAGTACTGATTGTGTTGACTGTGGCACTACAGCGGGAGCATTATCAGCCATGGCTATTCCTCACAGGTAGGATCACGGAGTAATCCCGGCCTTGTCGCCACTTTGTAATATCCTGCGGGGAGCTAGCGTGAGAGCATATATCGCCTAAAAATATATCTTCCACAGACAGAAAAAAACTAAGTAACGTGCACAATTCTTATACTACACATACAGGAAATGAATTCTAGAGCATGTGTACTGCACAATACAATAAATGAGTAAGGTAAGCAATGTAATATACCATACACTACAGTATAGTGTAGCTTGCCCATGTCTTTGATGTTGAATTCTCGAGAAAGAGATTCTTTTACATTTTTTATTCTCTCCAAGTTTTGACCCACTAGAATAATGTCGTCAACATCCACTCCAATAAAAATGGTATCTCCTCCTGCATCAACATATATACATGGATCGCTGGTTGACCCATATCTTTAAGCTTTTTGTTGTCGCTTCGCCCACAAAGATGAAGAACATCCAGTTTACAAGCTTAAAAGAGTATATATGGTCTCAAGCAATCTCCTTTCTGTACGGTTTCCACAAGCATTTGATTTTGTTTCTCCACTACACCATTTTGCTTGGGGGCCTTCAGCACTGTGCATTCATGATGCACACGCCCTATGCGTTGAGGTAATCTTCGAATTTAGTTGACATATACTCGCCACTATTATCAGTTCGAAGGACTTTAGTTTTCGTCTCAAAGACTTTTCCGATAGAGCCTACCATTTCCAGAAAGTGATCAAACACTTCATCCTTTTGGATAGACCCACACGTAATGTGTATGGTCGTCAAGGAATGAAAGGAAGTGCTCAGCCCCCACGAGAGATTCTGCACTCATTTTCCCACAAACATCAGTATGTACCAGTCCGAGTGGCTGTTTACAGCAACTGCTACTGGTAGGGAACTTACTTCTTTGGTGCTTACCGCCAATACGGGTTTTGCAAAGACCTATCTCCTTGGAAGAGTCATAATCAAAACCTTTGATGAGTATGCCCTTCGCTAATTTTGTCAGACTCTGCTCTCCAAGATGTCCATAGTGTCGGTGCCTTTGCTCTGCACTACAACATTACATTCCAGGTAGTACAGATTTCCAATTCTACTATCACAACGACTTTTGCATTATCGCTTATTGTCTTACAACCACTTTTATCAAACTTAATTGTCTTTCCAGCTTCTACTGCTTTCAATACACTGAGAAGGCTGTATGCGAGCTTTGGTATTGTGCAAAGTTACCCTTCCGTGTTTTTCCGTCAGGTAATTTTGTCTGAAGTTGTACAGTCCCTTCCCCAGTGGCTTCTAATACATGCCCGTTACCAAGAGTAACTTCTTGAACCTTTTTAAAATTGTTACACATGTTGCACCTGAATCCACAGTCTGGTTGCCATTACTTGAGCTTGTATTTTCTTTTTCTTTCCGAGCTGCAACTTTGTTCACTCCGTGGTCTCCTTTTCCCCTGTACCAGGTTTACCCTTCTCCTTATCAGCAGCCAGTTTTCGGCTGTTTCATTTGATACGGCCAGCTTTCCCACAGTAATGACAGGAAAACTTCCTTTTCTGACCTTGAGCAGTCATCGCTTTCAGTTTTGTTGATCTATGATCTTTCCTATCCTTCACTTTCCGCTTTTAATGTAGCTGACATTCCGTGACGGTCTCCATTTTCAGAACTTCAGTGTTTGCCTCAAGTCACCAAGGATTCAGGAAGACTGGCCAACAGATGCATGACCCAATCTTTTTCAGTTACAGGGTTGCCGATCACAGCTAGTGAATCGAAGATTTCCGTTATTTGCTGTACGGCCTCGCTGTCCTTTAGTTATAAAGTGTAGGGCTTCCAGCGAAGTTTGAGCTTGTTAGCCCATGTTTAAAGTGTCTGACAGTTTCTTCCACACTTTTTCGGGGTCGCCGATCAAATACAGTAGAGAAGGCTCCACTAACAGAACAATTAACGCAAGCGCACAGTCCCATCTGGATACAAATTTAGCACACTTTTCACATGAATCAGGAGCCTCTTCACTTCCACCAACAATCCCCCCACAGACCATCCTTCACGAGTGCCATTCGGCACTGCAGTTGCCAACTCGGATAATTAGTTTCATTCAGCGGAACAATCGAAACAGTTTTCATTTCGGACATTGCGAAAGACTGTGTCCAATCGATACACAAATCAATATTTGCAATACAACAAACTTCAAAGTACTCTGGCTAAAGTAATACCTCAGAACAATTTTCAGCGAACACTGGACCCATAACCTAGATCTAAGAGCTCACGCAGAGTATTATTCACTTCGTAGTTGAAAATATTTTTATCGATATCCAAAGTAAACAATTTGGCTTTATAACAAACAATGACTGACAAAATATAAGTGCATGCTGGGTTTAATAGTACAAAGACAGAGTGGGTTCCTACCCACAAAACAAAGACACATTGATAAAATAAGACCAAAGAACAAGCAGTGATACAAAAGAACAATACAACAAAGATGAGGCCAGCACACAGAGTAGCTAAAACCACATTGAAAAAATTGATTGTACAGCAAACATAATGCATACACTACAGTAAAGTGTTCTCTTCCATCAAAAATCTTGTTTCTGTTCCTTTTTATGCAATCCCTATATAACACTTCAAATTTCCTAAATTATATACAGTACTAAAATGTCCTGTGATATGGATGTTTTTATTGTTGCATGCCATCATGCCCCTGCCCTGTTTAATAAATATACACTTGTACGGAGTACTACCATACCTTGTGATAACCATTAACTTATCACTGACCATAGTCAGCTCTTAAATGGCAAAAGAAAACTTCCTGGATTCTTTCCACTTGCTGAAGGTGTCATTTAATGCTTGACTAATTAATAGGTCAAAATATATGCTCTCAGTAGGGCTGCACCGATTAGGCGAGCATAAAATGGAGCGTATTGAATAGTTACAAGCAGTGAGAATAATACGAACATAAACTCACTCTTAGAGCAGGTTGTGTGGCTTAATTTAACACCTTCATTGTGCAGCAAGTTATAACATTCGAAACTGAAAGTGCTGATTTTCAATGGGGATAGACCATAACGATGAGGGAGTAGATAGACTCTCTATGTAGTGATGGTGCCAACACACGCATTAGCTTTTACACACATTGGCTTTAACTAATATATGTAACAGCTCAAAACTCCCGAAGCAGCATTTATAATGAGTCTTTTTTCTTAATTCTTTATCTTCTGCCGCTGCTAGTCCCACTTCCTCTTTCAACCATTGTAATCCATACGACAATCATACCATGCGTATTTACTCCCTATATCTCTTTATTATGAAGTTACACATGTTTGCATGCCCATCCCCTGCCTTTGCCTTAATGCTGCTCCTTATTTCTCATGCCATCATCACTTCTTTTTCCTGGATATGCTATATTTTGTTCCTATGATGCTTTTGGCACTCATTCCTACATCCATCCAAAAAGCAGTTGTTTTGTAGAAAAGAAGTTGAGTACTTGTATCACTTTTGTGACGGTCTGTATAAATAGATGTGCTTTGCAGTTTTTAGCAATTATAATTGTAGTGGTGGTATTACTGTGTTATCAAGTATGAAAGGAGGTTATAGATCTAGTATTTGTTAAGGCTAATGGTACTATCCCTAAATAGAGTCTATCATACTTCACCATGAACAAGTACATACTGCTTCTTATTGTTCATTCATACATAGGCTATTTTAACATCTGAACCCAGTCACACTGGTCGACCCTGCCTGAAATTAGCCATGCGTGCTCTACTCTCTGTGGCTACCACCTGTACTCAGTCAGTCACTCCTATATCCACTCAACCTGACCCCTCCCAAAAGAACTGTGATAGCAGTACTACTACACAATATATTGGACCTGATGCTACTCAGCCCATTTCTGCTTCTGTGCATGCTTTGAATATTCTAAGGGCTCTGTACCGTGATTCAAGGCTAGGGGAATATGTGATACCATTCATTCCTGAAGGGTTGCAGATTGCCATACGTGGATTTTCAGCTTCTTTGTGGCCTGTGAGTTGAGTGTGATACTAGTGTAGTGTGTACATATTCGTACTTAATGTATGTATGTACATCAAAGTGTGTTTGTGGTGTTATTGTTTTTTAGGTTCGTAACTCCTCCACACTGCTCTTCTCAGCACTGGTGTTAAGGATATTTGGAGCCAAGCGAGTGCAGGATGAGCACTCCATTGAAAACAAGATGACATCTCGGGAGTTCTTTACTCGTTTTCCAACTCTTCACAGCTTCCTATTACAACAGCTGCAGAAAGCTGTTAGTGAGCTTGAAACTAGTAAAACAAGGTGTGTAGTGATGGAGAAAATCTATATAGTGAGTGCACTAATAATGCTGGATTACGTATCTCTACTGCAGTGGGCATAGCATGCTGTCTCTTCAACTCTCTCTGTTTCCTCTACTACTCATTCTCTCTCGTCTCTATCCAACTGCACTGGATGAACCTTGCTCCTCAACCTCCCTGCACTGCTTCTTGCCTCTCCTACTGCTGTAAGATTAGTATTTTCACCATATATATTGTCATTCACCTGCTTCATCCACTGAAGGTGCATGTCGTGTGCAGTTTGGAAGACACGTGTTCTCATATCACGTGCGGTGGTACCATTCATAACCTCTCACAATGCAGAGACCATCCTTCACAGTGTACTACAGCAAATGACTACACACAACCAGAATACACTGCATACTGGGCTATTAATTCTGCGCAGAATAGTGGTCGAAAGAGGAGATTTACTGGAATATGTGCTGCAAGCTGAAAATAACACAGAGCTGGGTTTGTGGCTGATGAAAGGCCTACTGAAAAGATATAGCCTTGGCTTAAAGTGAGATCACTTATACTTTGGTATTCATATTGGAGATACTCTAGATCAGCATGTATTTAAATGTACGTGTGTACACTTAGTCAATTGAATATGAAAGTGCATACACCAGCAGTACTGACATATTTTTCCTCCATCACTTCAACAGAGATAATCCCTGTGCAGTTACAAGGTGTGCCTACCTTGATCTAGTAACAGCTCTATTAGCTACCTTCCCTCAGGTAGCAAGTCGACAGCAGCTGTTTGCCATGCAAGAAACTATACTCCTACTGCATGAGACAAGAAGTATTTTAGACTTTAACAAAGATGGCTGGACTCAGTTGGAAGAAGATGTGGTTGTGAGCAGCTGTAAATTTCTCTTTACATGTGCCTCTAAAATCACAGAGGCTGCAAACACTGGTGTTAATCTTTCTCAAAGTGCTGACTTGTGCTGTCAATACCTGCAACACAACAGTCTAGCCGTCAGGCAGAATACATTGCAGTACATTAGTGATCACAGAGATGTGCTGTGTTGGGAGGAAGATGGTATTACCCAGTTAGTGGTCAATCTTGTATCCAGTGAAGTAGATGAAAATATTCTTGTAGTGTTATATCCAGTGCTGACAAAAGTAGTCAACATGCAGTGTCTCTGTAAGGGAAGTTGCAGTGAACTATATAGGAGAGCTATGCAGGTTGTGACTAGGAAACGTGTGAGGTAAGATACAATCTTCGGAGAATGTGTATTACAATACGAAATTTTGATGCATATGTATTAAAATAATATCCTTTTTAGGTATAAAATGTTAGTATTTTGTCATCATACATGTGGGCACAATGTTCTGGGCTTAGGGCTAAAGTATACCCTCAAGTATGTGTGTGTGTGTGTGTGTGTGTGTGTGTGTGTGTGTGTGTGTGTGTGTGTGTGTGTGAGGGGGGGGGGGGAAGAGTTCCCCAATGTTTCAGTCATGTAAGGCTTACAGGCAAGCCATTACTGATACTGTGTCTGTGGGAACATAGCTCTAAACTCCATTAGTGTACAGTCAGCCAAGCTACTCCTGCCCCAATATCTTAGCTTTACCTATCCTTAGTGAATACAACCTGTGATTATGGTACTGCATTTTGTTCCTCTACATGTTGATCTCTCTTCCAGACTGGAATTGCGAGTATCTGTGGTTTTATTTCTGTCTTCATTGCTGGAGAGGTCTCATGACAATGAAGTGAGTTCATGGTGCACTATATATCCATTGTGGAATCATGTGCCTACATGTGAATACATATTATATCAACACACTTCATGTTTTTGGTACAGCTTGTTGGAGAGTGGCTATCATTAGTGGAGCAGTACACTCACCCCACAGTTCCAGTGGAATTAAGACAAGCTGTGGCCACTGGGTTAGGACATCTCTGGAGAACACTTCTACAGGTATGCGTTGTCTATATTACACTTGTACTATCCTGGAATACTTATATATTGACTTACGAGAACAGTATCCTAGCTTTAGAGTTAGAGGGAGGGAATTACATGGACTTAACACATGCACTGTCTATTTTGCTAAAGCCTGAGCTCTCTGTGTTAGTGGAGACGTACTCCATGCTGGTTGTGGGTCTACTGCAGGATGGTGTAGAAGAGGTTCGGGAGGAGATGGCTACCTCTGTGGGTACCATTCTCTCCTCCCTCTCCCCCTCTGTTGGTATGAGAGTATTTTATTTGCATACACGTATGGAACACTTGAATATTTAACAGTTCATCTTCTGGAATCATACTCAGTGTGTGGTAACCTATGTATGCTGATCCTGATTTTTGCTGATTTTTTGCCTCTATCTCACAGAAAACCTTCAATCAGTGATTGCCAACCAAACACCAAGTGCTTGCTCCGCTCTTTGCTCATATATTGCATCCCTCCCTCTCATATTTCCCAATCACCCACATATAACTTTTACTCTTCTGTTGCAACTAGTGAATCTCAATGCAAGTGAGGCATCTCATGGAGGTGGGAATCTATTGTTTGAAGAAGACCCACTGAACAACTATATGGAGGAAATTGTTGTTTTGACAGAGACTTGTCGTGCCATGAAGACTCTCATTAGTGTTTACCACGAGCAGTTACACAAACCTCTTCTTGTTTTAACTGAGCAACTATGTAGCCTAGCTAACAGTTTGCAGATGAAACTTCCTGATGCTATAGATACTGCATTTCATAACTTGTCTGCTGAATTCTCACCGTGGGAGAAACAGGATGTCTTTTTAACTCTCTGTAAAGTGTGTCTTCTTGCTGGAGCTGTAGTGGATGGAGTGGTGGAAGCTGGGCACCCCGACAGTCATGTATTCACAGAACAATTGAGAGACCTTGCAGAGCTTAGGACTAAATTACTGTCTAAATAAAATGCAGCAGATTATTCAATACAAAACCCTGGAATTACAATACATGATGCATGCGTATCTGAATATGTGTATGTCATACTGAAAGTGTGTTCCTATATGTACATGATAGCATTTTAAAAATTGCCCATTATGGAGAGAGCATATATAGTAATGAGGATTGTACTGTCTTATGTATGAGTTGTTCACTTCCGGTTATATCATAGCCATATAATATCAGGAACATGTTTTAAAGTATTTTCAGTCTCTAATCAAGTCTATATGTCTATAGTTGCGCCCAGCTGAGAATTTCGTATCCATGCCAGGTCACGACAAGGATATGGAGCAAATTACATCTGAACTTCAGTGATTTAATCATACAGTCAGTAGACGATGTAGGGAATGACGCTGACACCTATTAATAGTCCCTGGTGCAAATTGCTTAAAAATTCCCTTTTATTGTGACATTCCTTCCCTATTTTTCTCAGTAGTGCTGCTTAGACTAAGGCCACAGCAGCTTGAGGGAATACTACCATCACGTATCTCCTAGATTGCTGTAGTCATAGCACATGCGGTACCCTGTTAGACTTCAACCTTCAATGGCTTAATTGCATGTTTGTGGGCCAAGTTGGAAATGTCACCTAAATTTCCCAACCAAGCTGCCTATTTTCTTGATTGCTCATACTTCCCTACATGGAGTAGATTGGCACAAGCCTAAGGTTAGCAAAACAACTGTGAGGCCCAGGCCAAAGAGCACCTTTGAAGGGAAGCTGGGTTGACCGGAGAAGATAGTTGGCAGAAGCTGCATGCATGCATGCAGTGCTCGACAGAGGATAAAAGGGAAGTAGAAGAACATGAGAAAGAGAGTCAGAAGACAACTGCAGATAGAAGGTTGCAAGGTTGATCACCCCATAATACTACTGATGAAGCACAGTCTTGAGCATGTTTCCTGGGCAGATGGATGTCAAATGCAAGCCAGTGTATATAGCATTCATCATTTTTTGAGACGCTTCATGCATCATAACACCTTGTAGCTTCAGATTCTAGTGGGTAGTAGACACAAAACAAACTGAAGCCTATGCTCCATCAATCTTATGGGTCTGTTTGAATTTGAACATCAACCCTGCGCATGCAGGACTGCTGAATGGCAAGCACTGTGCATGCAGCTTCTGCCAACTGCCTTCTCCAGTTAACCCTGTTCACAGGTTTTTTGTGAGCAAACAAAGTTGTCACATACACATATATAGTAACTTTTTCAGAGTCATCTGTTGGTTTTCCAAAAAGAAAATAACATTGTGCTAATCATTGCTTTTGTCTGCATAATTATTATAAAGGATGTAGGGACTTCAGTGCTAAAAGGCCTATAGGAAAAAGATGCAGTATAATAAATACTCCACAAGTTCTCGTATATATAGGTATAGGCGGCCCTATGCATCATACCAGCAGTTAAATTCAATGCTATTTGTATGAAGTGGACATTCATTCCAGGTTATTCAAAATATATAAGGGAGTAAAAACATTTCCATTAAAATGGTGAAGGATGTAGGGATGACAGTGCCAAAAAGTAGAGAAACAAGTGCAGTATATATGCAGCAAGACAGGGGATGAGTGCAATATATATGCAGCAAGACAGGGGATGAAGGCATGCAACAATAATAACATGCGTAATCCCATAATAAAAGAGATGTAGTGAGGGGTTACGCATGTTATTATTGTTGCATGCCCTCATCCCCTGTCTTGCTGCATATATATTGCCCTCATCCCCTGTCTTGCTGCATATATACTGCACTTGTTTCTCTACTTTTTGGCACTGTCATCCCTACATCCTTCACCATTTTAATGGAAATGTTTTTACTCCCTTGTTTCACTGGTTTTTCGTTGCATACTCGCTTGCAAATACAATGCTCTTTGCGTTTGTTCGAGCCCCACCCCATTTTGCTGCTCGTGGTCATGTGGTATGCACGTGTGTAATAACGAGGAAATGGCGTTCAACTACACGGAAGTGCTAGTAGATTCTTGCTGTTCTCGTTCAAGAAGGATCCTAGGAAGATTCTGATGGCCAAGGATCATGCACGGGAGAGAAATAAGCCGTTTTATGACAAAACTAAGGTGAACGCGTTTGCCATTTTTGAGGTAGGCCGTTTGATAAAGAAAAAGAAGAAGAAGAAGATGGAGAAATCGGCGGTTTAGCAATTTTCTGTAAGTCACTGGAGCGGTGTATTTTACCTACTTTAAGAGTTTTATTGTGTATAATAACACTCGTAGGCCATGTTATGTGTCTGAAAAGGCTATAACTGCCCCGTTCGAGAGATCTGAGCCGTTTCATTTGTTAAGGCTAATGGGCGTGTCGGTGCCATCCCTACATATAGAGTCTACCGACTCTATGATAATACAGAATGATTATGATTATGATGAGTAAGCAGTGTAGGGGCAGAGTTTACTCAATGTTTCAGATCATGTGCCTCTCCCCCCTGCCCCATATCTTAGCTTTAGTGAATATACAACCTGCGGTTATGGTATTGCATTTTGTTCCTCTACATGTTGATCTCTCTTCCAGACTGTGGTTTATTTCTGTCTTCATTGCTAGAGAAGTCTCACAACAATGAGGTGAGCTCATGGTGTACTATATATTCATTGTGGAATCATGTGCCTGAATTTGTACACGTACACGTGAATATATATTATACAAACACACTTCACGTCATTGGTATAGCTTGTTGGAGAGTGGCTATCATTAGTGGAGCAATACACTCACCCCACAGTTACAGTGAAGTAAGACAAGCTATCGCCACTGAGCTAGGGCATCTCTGGAGAACACTTCTACAGGTAATTATTACGTTGTCTATATTACACTCTGCATCTTTCCCTCTCATATTTCCCCATCACCCACATACTACTTTTACTCTTCTGTTGCAACTAGTGAGGCATCTCATGGAGGTGGGAACCTATTGTTTGAAGAAGACCCATGGAACAACTATATGGAGGAAATCGTTGTTTTGACAGAGACTTGTCATGCCATGAAGACTCTCATTGGTGTTCACCACGAGCAGTTACAAAAACCTTTTCTTGTTTTAACTAAGCAACTATGTAGCCTAGCTAGCTACAAGTTTGCAGAGGAAACTTCCTGATGCCACAGATACTGAGGGAGTTATTTCTGAAGCGTTTCATAACTTGCCTGAATTCTCACCATGGGAGAAACAGCATGTCTTTTAGCCCTCTGTAAGGTGTGTCTTGCTGGAGCTGTAGTGGATGAAGCTGGGCACTTGGACAGTCATGTATTCACAGAACAATTGAGAGACCTTGCCGAACTTAGGACTAATAAAATTACTGTCTAAATAAACAGCAGATAACTATTAAGAAACCTGCTTTTTTCTGCATAGTAATTATATACTGCATCTTGCTCATATGCTTTTTAGCACTGACGTCATCCCTACATCCTAGTTTTATATAGCACTTTGAAAATGCTAGGTAGGCTCTACGCATCCCACCAGCAGTGTAACATAACTTAAATTCATTGTAAGAGGAGGAATACATTCCAAAAACAAAATAGTACACAATGATAATGACAAGTATTAGTATTAGTACACAATGATAATGACAAGTATTAGTAAGCAGTGCAGTCTAGTACGTGTTAGATCTTCACAGTAAATCAACTAGAGTCACTAAAACAATGGCTATCACAATCGAACCCACTGTAATACCTGCAAATAAACACGCAAAGTTTGCCTAATTTCATAGATCTGCACACTCTTTCTACAGGTATATATGTGAATAATGCCTGCTATATCTTACCAACAGTCCTGCTCTTATTATTAGAGTTCCCTGCTGAGCTGTCAATATTAATATTGGGAGTTGTTATAGTTGTTATAGTGGGAAGAGTTGGTCCAGTTGGAGCACCACAGTCGTCTCTTGCATCAACACATGTACCATCTGGACACTTGTAGGTACATGTGATGGACCCATCTGACAAAACATATATTGAGGGTAGCAGCACCAAGGTAAGGTATATTATTTCACCACAAAGACACACATTACTGACCTCTAACACATGATGGTGAAAATCCAGACCAGGCACCATTCGCTTCGCATGTTCTTTGTTCCAGGCCAATCAGCACATACCCATCAAAACAACTATACGTAGCCACTGATGTGTATCTCAAACTAGTAACATTTACTGTTCCACGAGATGGAGAGCTTAGTCTAGGACATAGCACTGGGGTACAGATTGTTTGTAACCCAGTCCACGTTCCACCTGATAGACAGGTCCGTGTTTCTTGCCTAGAAAGACTGAATCCCTTATTACAGCTATAGCGAGCCTCTGGCTGGGAAGTAGAGATATTCACATGACCATTTGGAGGGGGTTGTAGTTCAGAGCATCCATCTGGGGTTATTACATAATTGGTGAAATACAATTCTCTGAAAGGTTAATTATTTACAAAAACAAGTACTCATATGACTCACGTGTGCTTTTATTGAGAGTACACTCTGCATAATGAGGTAAACATCATTTATAACACGTACAGTACTAAATGGTGTAGCCTATATTTACCTGGAGATCTGTTAATGTTAAGAGTCCATCTGTCAGCTCGATAGCTACCACTGAAAGAGGTGACAGGACCAAATCGTTGGACGAGGTATGCCAGTAGCTTAGCAGTACTACCTCCTCCAATGTCAGTACCATAACCGTAAAGTCGATTGGAAAGACCTAATGTCTCTACTAGTCCAATATTTCCTGAGGTTGCAGTTACTGTGCTGTTGTAGTAGCCACTCTGGTATAATAAACATGTACATGTACATATATTATAGGCTATATATTAGCAATCTGAGCTTACCAAAATTACCCTGTTGATCTGAACTCCACTGGGAACACTCAGTCTCCATCTCACTGGTTCATATGACACAAACACCAGTATTAGTGGTCTAGAGCTCTGCCCACTCACAGTCAAATAAACATATGTATCACCAGCTTGTCTTTGAATAAAGAATCCATGTTGTCCATTGCTACTCTCATAGTTTCCAATGACATGAACTTCATAATCACAGTTATCAGATGCTACACAACTGTAGGTGAACTCAGGGTCACCATCAGTTTTAGGTGTCCCAATGCTAGTACTAGAGTTCTTTTGTATCAAACAGCTGGAAACATGAGCTAGAAAAATGAATACATAAAATAATGGTTATATTGAAGCATTCTAGTTGTAGCAGTATGTGTGAGATGTAATTATTATAAAATACATGTAGAAAACAGAAGTGCAGGTTTTAGGGTGTGGTAGAACTGCCTTTGATCATACAATATACCAACATATGAGCTACCACAGGCAGTTTTGAGAACTCTCTGGTTGAGTGTCCAAATTATCAACAGCTCTCTATGGCCAAATTTGTCTAGAAATGACACTAATAATTAAGCTTTATTGTGACATGTTCTTACGTAGGCAGGTGCAGTGGTCATAGTAGTTACTATCTGGACATCTGCATTGGCCATCTTCACAAGATCCGTCATAGTAGCCTTCTGGTATTGACAGATGGTAGCAGTACCTGGATGTGTCACGACATTGTCTCGCTGATAGGGTAGAACAGACACCATCACCTGAAAAGTAAAGTGTTAAAATATGTGGATTCATACAACAATATTATCACATGGGATAGATTCGTACAGCAATATGCACTACAAAACACATTAACTTGAGCGTTCAAGATGATGTGCTTACTTCGAAGACATGATGGAGAAGATCCAGACCAGATACCACTATATTGACACGTCCTATTCTCCTGACCAACAAGTACATACCCTTCATCACAACTGTATGTAGCTGTAGTCAAGTAGCTGGAACGAGTAATGTTCACTTTTCCACCAACAGGAGGAGAAAGATTATGACAGTCTGTAGCAAGAAATTGTGTTTAAACAGACTTATCCACATGAGGTGATACAACATGCACTACATGTGATATCAATATCCATGACAGAGGTATGTGCATGTAAGTATACTCTAGAAAAGATTTTATGAACCAATCCATAGTAAAGAGTTGCAATAATAATTCTATTCACACACACACGCAGCATACATGCACACATACATACGCGTGCACACATAGAGTAAGTGAGCATACAGCATATAGACCATCCCACAAAAGTCTGATAAGACAGGTGTTCCCATAATAACAGTAAACTAAGCTCACGTGAACATAACTCTCCAGGTATGTACATACATAAAGTTAGTAAATATGATTACATGTACTCTACTACTAAGGGGCGACTAGAGCACCAATATATATGTCCAAGCATACTTATTTGCATGACTAAAAATATGTAACTGTAAAGCTACATGTAGAAAGACATCTGGACTCCAGAACAGGTGGAGTGGCCTCGCCCTATCAGGAGTGTACTGTGTGTTGGGAGTATAAAGAGGCTGAAACAAACACACATACACAAACACACACACATACACACAAATGTTGCCTACTACAAGATAGTGACCATCGCATACAAATACTTTATCACTGACTGCCTCTCCCAAAGGTACAGAGTAGCCATAACAGATGACTTACATGTATAATGAAAGCACTATAAAGTGCACACCCCACCCCCACCTCGTATAAACCTGTGCCATTGAAAGAACGGGCTCTGGATTGCTCAAATAGGCCTAGTGGCTTTTGTGGTAAGCAAATGATGCCATAACTTTTGAACAAAGCACCTATCACGAAATCCCTTCTTATAATAATCTGTACCGTGTTACCCCAAAGCCATCGGTACCTTCCTTTCAACGTGTAAGTTTACAGCGTCTGAGAAATGTGCGTCAGACAGAGACACACACACAAACCAAGTACAGTAACCCTCGCTGCACATGCACACAAAGAGTCAACACCCTGATAAGTTGTAATAGATCTCTTTTTTAAGAGGTACCACCTTATGTACATGAGTTTCCATCCCTGAGAATGCTAACCTGTTGCACACAATGGAGCATCTCCAGACCAGGTACCATTTTCCTGGCATACTCTCGTCTCCTGACCAACCAGTGTTTGTCTTACACCACAACTATATGTAGCAACAGATGAGTAGTTCAAACCATTACTAAAGTACACTTCTCCCCGAAATGGACGAAACAGTCTGTCACATAACACAGGAACACAAGTTGGCTGTGCTCCTGTCCATGTACCATCCGCAATACAAGTCTGCTTTGGATAACCAACTAGTCTAAATCCAACATCACAGCTGTAGTGAGCATCAATTCGCCCAGAAGTAGTGATATTCACTTGTCCATTCACAGGAGCCTGCAGCTCAGGGCACCTCCCTGTGTAATTACCTACGTACATTAATACTAAAATCCTAATAATCAGAGTTTAACAAACCTGTGTTATTATTCCATGTGCAATCTGGAAAGTGAATAGGAAGTTCAATGCAATAATCCAAACATGTAATAGAACTGTACCAGATCCTGAAGATCTGTTAATGTTAAGAGTCCATCTGTCAGCTCGATAGCTACCACTGAAAGAGGTGACAGGACCAAATCGTTGGACGAGGTATGCCAGTAGCTTAGCAGTACTCCCTCCTCCAATGTCAGTACCATAACCAGAAAGTCGATTGGAAAGACCTAATGTCTCTACTAGTCCAATATTTCCTGAGGTTGCAGTTACTGTGCTGTTGTAGTAGCCACTCTGGTATAATAAACATGTACATGTACATATATTATAGGCTATATATTAGCAATCTGAGCTTACCAAAATTACCCTGTTGATCTGAACTCCACTGGGAACACTCAGTCTCCATCTCACTGGTTCATATGACACAAACACCAGTATTAGTGGTCTAGAGCTCTGCCCACTCACAGTCAAATAAACATATGTATCACCAGCCTGTCTTTGAATATAGAATCCATGTCGTCCATTGCTACTCTCATAGTTTCCAATGACATGAACTTCATAATCACAGTTATCAGATGCTACACAACTGTAGGTGGACTCAGAGTCACCATCAGTTGTAGGTGTCCCAATGCTAGTACTAGAGTTCTTTTGTATCAAACAGCTGGAAACATGAGCTAGAAAAATGAATACATAAAATAATGGTTATATTGAAGCATTCTAGTTGTAGCAGTATGTGTGAGATGCATGTAGAAAACAGAAGTGTATGTTTCAGGGTGTGCTATCTATGGCCAAATTCGTCTAGAAATGACACTAATAATTGAGCTTTATGGTGACATGTTCTTACGTAGGCAGGTGCAGTGGTCATAGTAGTTACTATCTGGACATCTGCATTGGCCATCTTCACAAGATCCCTCATAGTAGCCTTCTGGTATTGACAGATGGTAGCAGTACCTGAATGTGTCATCACATTGTCTCTCAGATATGGTAGAACAGACACCATCACCTGAAAAATAAAGTGTTAAATACATGGAGTCATACAACAATATTATCACATGGGATAGATTCATATAACATGAATAGCACTAAAGTGCAAAACCCTCCGCACATTAATAATGAGCTATACATTGGAACCCCATCTAGCTCTGGAAAATAGCGAAGAACTTGCCCAGCCACAGAGAAGGCTTAAGAAGCACGCTGTATTACATTAGCCCATACTTCAGGTAGTCAGGTAGCGTTTAGTACCCCGTTAGGCTTTTGATCGGTACATCGGTAACACACTTTTCTCAAACGCATATTACTTTATTGTCTATTCCAAATGCACGTAGCCCTTTGCGCATGCTCACTGACGTAACAAAATGGCCGACTTTAGATACTGCATAAACGGGAAATAGCCGAAACTTTGGAATGAACTAAAAATGCCCTTTTTTAAAAATCTTTCCCATAGGGTGCTGATTCATATGGTGTCCCTTTTTGAGTTTTTTATTGGGCGGAATGCTCCTGAACATGCACCGAGGGTTAAATTCATACAGCAATATGTTAGTTAGATTCACACAGCAATATGTACTACAAAACACATTAAAATGAGTGTTCAAGATGACGTGCTTACTTCTAAGACATGATGGAGAAGATCCAGACCAGATACCACTATAATGACATGTCCTATTCTCCTGACCAACAAGTATGTACCCTTCATTACAACTGTATGTAGCTGTAGACAAGTAGCTGGAACTAGTAATGTTCACTTTTCCACCAACAGGAGGAGAAAGCTTACGACAGTCTGTAACAAGAAAATGTGTTTAAACAGACTTATCCACATGAGGTGATACAACATGCACTACATGTGATACCCATGACAGAGGTAAGAAAAGATTTTATGAAACAATCCATAGTAAAGTGTTGCAATTATTTTCTATCTTTCCATTCACACACATGCAGTACATGCGCGCACACACAGAGTAAATACATACCCACATACATATATGTACGTACCTATAGTACAAGCAAAGTACACACATACGTACACATAATATTTGTATATAGTACAAACAAGGTATACACATATTTCATATGCTGACAGAGACAAGGTTAATCAAATATCAATGCTCTGTAGGTGTATGGCATTCATACTATACAAGAGACCTTACAACAAGGCTTCTGATAACTTCATTTGTTTTGGTGTACACACACACACACACACACACACACACACACACACACACACAAATGTTGCCTACTACAAGATAGTGACCATCACATACAAATACTTTATCACTGACTGTCTCTCCCAAAGGCACAGAGTAGCCATAACAGATGACTTACATGTATAATGAAAGCACTATAAAGTGCAACACCAGTTAAATAAACTGTGTATAAATTCCAAGGGCTAACTGGAGATGATTCACAGGCGTATAATGTTTACATTAAAACTCGACAATGAAAGTACACGGAAAATAAAGAATATACTGGCCCAGCCACAGAAGGCTCGAAAAGTTAGCTGCACTACATTAACTCGTAACCTTGTTAGGCATATATAAACCTGTGCCATTGAAAGAACGAGCTATGGATCACTCAAATAGGCCTAGTTGCTTTCAAGGTAAGCAAATGACACCATACTTTTTTAATGAAGCATCTATCACTAAATCCCTTCTTATAATAATCTGTACCGTGTTGCATCAAAGCCATTGGTACCTTACTTTCCAATGTGTAAGTTTACTGCATCTGAGAAATGTGTGTCAGACAGACACACACACAAACCAAGTACAGTAACCCTCGCTGCACATGCCTACCGAGGGTTAACAACCTGATAAGTGGCAATAGCTCTCTTTAAGAGGTACAATGTTATGTACATGCATACGGTTGAGTTTCCATTCCTGAGGATGCTAACCTGTTGCACACAATGGAGCATCTCCAGACCAGGTACCATTTTCCTGGCATACTCTCATCTCCTGACCAACCAGTGTTTGTCTTACACCACAACTATATGTAGCAACAGATGAGTAGTTCAAACCATTACTAAAGTACACTTCTCCCCGAAATGGACGAAACAGTCTGTCACATAACACAGGAACACAAGTTGGCTGTGCTCCTGTCCATGTACCATCTGCAATACAAGTCTGCTTTGGATAACCAACTAGTCTAAATCCAACATCACAGCTGTAGTGAGCATCAATTCGCCCAGAAGTAGTGATATTCACTTGTCCATTCACAGGAGCCTGCAGCTCAGGGCACCTCCCTGTGTAATTACCTACGTACAGTAATACTAAAATCCTAATAATCAGAGTTTAACAAACCTGTGTCATTATTCCATGTGCAATCTGGAAAGTGAATAGGAAGTTCAATGCAATAATCCAAACATGTAATAGAACTGTACCAGATCCTGAAGATCTGTTAATGTTAAGAGTCCATCTGTCAGCTCTATAGCTACCACTGAAAGAGGTGACAGGACCAAATCGTTGGACGAGGTATGCCAGTAGCTTAGCAGTACTCCCTCCTCCAATGTCAGTACCATAACCAGAAAGTCGATTGGAAAGACCTAATGTCTCTACTAGTCCAATATTTCCTGAGGTTGCAGTTACTGTGCTGGTGTAGTAGCCACTCTGGTATAATAAACATGTACATGTACATATATTATAGGCTATATATTAGCAATCTGAGCTTACCACAATTACCCTGTTGATCTGAACTCCACTGGGAACACTCAGTCTCCATCTCACTGGTTCATATGACACAAACACCAGTATTAGTGGTCTAGAGCTCTGTCCACTCACAGTCAAATAAACATATGTATCACCAGCCTGTCTTTGAATAAAGAATCCATGTCGTCCGTTGCTACTCTCATAGTTTCCAATGACATGAACTTCATAATCACAGTTATCAGATGCTGCACAACTGTAGGTGGACTCAAGGTCACCATCAGTTGTAGGTGTCCCAATGCTAGTATTAGAGTCCTTTTGTATCAAACAGCTGGAAACATGAGCTAGAAAAATGAATACATAAAATAATGGTTATATTGAAGCATTCTAGTTGTAGCAGTATGTGTGAGATGCATGTAGAAAACAGAAGTGTATGTTTCAGGGTGTGCTATCTATGGCCAAATTCGTCTAGAAATGACACTAATAATTGAGCTTTATGGTGACATGTTCTTACGTAGGCAGGTGCAGTGGTCATAGTAGTTACTATCTGGACATCTGCATTGGCCATCTTCACAAGATCCCTCATAGTAGCCTTCTGGTATTGACAGATGGTAGCAGTACCTGAATGTGTCATCACATTGTCTCTCAGATATGGTAGAACAGACACCATCACCTGAAAAGTAAAGTGTTAAAATACGTGGATTCATACAACAGTATTATCACATGGGTTAGATTCGTACAGCAATATGCACTACAAAACACATTAACTTGAGCGTTCAAGATGACGTGCTTACTTCGAAGACATGATGGAGAAGATCCAGACCAGAAACCACTATAATGACATGTCCTATTCTCCTGACCAACAAGTACATACCCTTCATCACAACTGTATGTAGCTGTAGACAAGTAGCTGGAACTAGTAATGTTCACTTTTCCACCAACAGGAGGAGAAAGATTATGACAGTCTGTAATAAGAAAATGTGTTTAAACAGACTTATCCACATGAGGTGACACAACATGCACTACATGTGATACCCATGACAGAGGTAAGAAAAGATTTTATGAAACAATCCATAGTAAAGTGTTGCAATTATTCTCTATCTTTCCATTCACACACACGCAGTACATGCACGCACACACAGAGTAAATACATACCCACATACATATATGTACGTACCTATAGTACAAGCAAAGTACACACATACGTACACATAATATTTGTATATAATACAAACAAGGTATACACATATTTCATATGCTGACAGAGACAAGGTTAATCAAATATCAATGCTCTGTAGGTGTATGGCATTCATACTATACAAGAGACCTTACATCAAGGCTTCTGATAACTTCATTTGTTTTGGTGTACACACACACACACACACACACACACACACACACACACACACACACACACACACACACACACACACACACACACACACACACACACACACACACACACACACACACACACACACACACACACACACACACACACACACACACACAAATGTTGCCTACTACAAGATAGTGACCATCACATACAAATACTTTATCACTGACTGTCTCTCCCAAAGGCACAGAGTAGCCATAACAGATGACTTACATATATAATGAAAGCACTATAAAGTGCAACACCAGTTAAATAAATTGTGTATAAATTCCAAGGGCTAACTGGAGATGATTCACAGGCGTATAATGTTTACATTAAAACTCGATAATAATAAAAGTATACGAAAAATAAAGAATATACTGGCCCAGCTACAGAAGGCTCAAGAAGTTAGCTGCACTACATTAACTCGTAACCCTGTTAGGCATATATAAACCTGTACCATTGAAAGAACGAGCTCTGGATCACTCAAATAGGCTTAGTTGCTTTCAAGGTAAGCAAATGACGCCATAATTTTTTAATGAAGCATCTATCACGAAATTCCTTCTTATAATAGTCTGTACCATGTTGCATCAAAGCCATTGGTACCTTCCTTTCCAATGTGTAAGTTTACTGCGTCTGAGAAATGTGTGTCACACAGAGACACACACACAAACCAAGTACAGTAACCATCGCTGCACATGCATACCGAGGGTTAACAACCTGATAAGTGGCAATAGCTCTCTTCTTTAAGAGGTACAATGTTATGTACATGCATACGGTTGAGTTTCCATTCCTGAGGATGCTAACCTGTTGCACACAATGGAGCATCTCCAGACCAGGTACCATTTTCCTGGCATACTCTCGTCTCCTGACCAACCAGTGTTTGTCTTACACCACAACTATATGTAGCAACAGATGAGTAGTTCAAACCATTACTAAAGTACACTTCTCCTCGAAATGGACGAAACAGTCTGTCACATAACACAGGAACACAAGTTGGCTGTGCTCCTGTCCATGTACCATCTGCAATACAAGTCTGCTTCGGATAACCAACTAGTCTAAATCCAACATCACAGCTGTAGTGAGCATCAATTCGCCCAGAAGTAGTGATATTCACTTGTCCATTCACAGGAGCCTGCAGCTCAGGGCACCTCCCTGTGTAATTACCTACGTACAGTAATACTAAAATCCTAATAATCAGAGTTTAACAAACCTGTGTCATTATTCCATGTGCAATCTGGAAAGTGAATAGGAAGTTCAATGCAATAATCCAAACATGTAATAGAACTGTACCAGATCCTGAAGATCTGTTAATGTTAAGAGTCCATCTGTCAGCTCGATAGCTACCACTGAAAGAGGTGACAGGACCAAATCGTTGGACGAGGTATGCCAGTAGCTTAGCAGTACTCCCTCCTCCAATGTCAGTACCATAACCAGAAAGTCGATTGGAAAGGCTTAATGTCTCTACTAGTCCAATATTTCCTGAGGTTGCAGTTACTGTGCTGTTGTAGTAGCCACTCTGGTATAATAAACATGTACATGTACATATATTATTGGCTATATATTAGCAATCTGAGCTTACCACAATTACCCTGTTAATCTGAACTCCACTGGGAACACTCAGTCTCCATCTCACTGGTTCATATGACACAAACACCAGTATTAGTGGTCTAGAGCTCTGCCCACTCACAGTCAAATAAACATATGTATCACCAGTCTGTCTTTGAATATAGAATCTATGTCGTCCATTGCTACTCTCATAGTTTCCAATGACATGAACTTCATAATCACAGTTATCAGATGCTACACAACTGTAGGTGGACTCAAGGTCACCATCAGTTGTAGGTGTCCCAATGCTAGTATTAGAGTCCTTTTGTATCAAACAGCTGGAAACATGAGCTAGACAAATGAATACATAAAATAATGGTTATATTGAAGCATTCTAGTTGTAGCAGTATGTGTGAGATGCATGTAGAAAACAGAAGTGTATGTTTCAGGGTGTGCTATCTATGGCCAAATTCGTCTAGAAATGACACTAATAATTGAGCTTTATGGTGACATGTTCTTACGTAGGCAGGTGCAGTGGTCATAGTAGTTACTATCTGGACATCTGCATTGGCCATCTTCACAAGATCCCTCATAGTAGCCTTCTGGTATTGACAGACGGTAGCAGTACCTGAATGTGTCATCACATTGTCTCTCAGATATGGTAGAACAGACACCATCACCTGAAAAGTAAAGTGTTAAATACATGGAGTCATACAACAATATTATCACATGGGATAGATTCATATAACATGAATAGCACTAAAGTGCAAAACCCTCCGCACATTAATAATGAGCTATACATTGGAACCCCATCTAGCTATGGAAAATAGCGAAGAACTTGCCCAGCCACAGAGAAGGCTTAAGAAGCACGCTGTATTACAGTAGCCCATACTTCAGGTAGTCAGGTAGCGTTTAGTACCTCGTTAGGCTTTTGATCGGTACATCGGTAACACACTTTTCTCAAATGCATATTACTTTATTGTCTATTCCAAATGCACGTAGCCCTTTGCGCATGCTCACTGACGTAACAAAATGGCCGACTTTAGATACTGCATAAACGGGAAATAGCCGAAACTTTGGAATGAACTAAAAACGCCCTTTTTTAAAAATCTTTCCCATAGAGTGCTGATTCATATGGTATCCCTTTTTGAGTTTTTTATTGGGCGGAATGGCAGAAATCATACAAACAGACACACACACACACACACACACACACACACACACACACACACACACACACACACACAAACCAAGTACTGTAACCCTCCTGCACATGCACCGAGGGTTAAATTCATACAGCAATATGTACTACAAAACACATTAAAATGAGTGTTCAAGATGACGTGCTTACTTCTAAGACATGATGGAGAAGATCCAGACCAGAAACCACTATAATGACATGTCCTATTCTCCTGACCAACAAGTACATACCCTTCATCACAACTGTATGTAGCTGTAGACAAGTAGCTGGAACTAGTAATGTTCACTTTTCCACCAACAGGAGGAGAAAGCTTACGACAGTCTGTAACAAGAAAATGTGTTTAAAGAGACTTATCCACATGAGGTGATACAACATGCACTACATGTGATACCCATGACAGAGGTAAGAAAAGATTTTATGAAACAATCCATAGTAAAGTGTTGCAATTATTCTCTATCTTTCCATTCACACACACGCAGTACATGCGCGCGCACACACAGAGTAAATACATATCCACATACATATATGTACGTACCTATAGTACAAGCAAAGTACACACATACGTACACATAATATTTGTATATAGTACAACAAGGTATACACATATTTCATATGCTGACAGAGACAAGGTTAATCAAATATCAATGCTCTGTAGGTGTATGGCATTTATTAGAGAGTCGGTAGACTCTCTATGTAGTAGGGATGGCGCCGACAGGACACGCCCATTTTCCAAAATATAATGGCTCAGAACTCCCAAACGCGGCAGTTACAAACCCTTTTAGACACATACACGTACTCTACGACTGATTCTGTACCCGCTAAGATCCTCAAAGTAGGTAAAGTACACAGCTACAATGACTTACGGAATTTGCCACACACCCCTTTTTGGATTTTTTGTTCATCATCTTCTTCTAATTCAGTTGAACTGGCCTACCGCAAAAGTGGCACAAGTACTGTCCTTGGTTTTTACATGAAACGACTCCTTTCCCATGCGTGCGTCATCCTTGACCAAGAGAATCTTGGTAACTTTACTCAGAACTGTATAATCGCAAATTTTCCTTATTTGTCGGAAGCCATTTTATGTATGGTCACGTGCATTCAAGTTCCATAGAAAGGTGGGGCTCAAGCGCGCGCAGGTCCGCGGGAGTAGAAGTGGGTGGGGCTCGTGCGAACACAAGCAAGTAGGGATCACTTCACGTACAGAAATAGACACTCAAGAAAAACTAGTGAAACAAGTGTAAAAAACATTTCATTAAAATTTTAAAGGATGTAGGGGTGGTAGTGCCAAAAATTAAAGAAACAAGATTGTAATAACCCGAGTGGTGCACAGTGAACAACTGATTATGATATGACCATACACAACTTATGTATATAGTTTGGAGTTCAGAGTTCATGCTACCACAAAGATGAATTACAATTCATGTATGCAGACAAGGGATAATTGTATGCAACAATAACAACATGCGTAACCCCTCCCTACATTTTATTTTGTGGGTTGCGCATGTTGTTATTGTTGCATGCAATTATCCCTTGTCTGCATACATGAATTGTAATTCATCTTTGTGGTAGCATGAACTCTGAACTCCAAACTATATACATAAGTTGTGTATGGTCATATCATAATCAGTTGTTCACTGTGCACCACTCGGGTTATTACAATCTTGTTTCTTTAATTTTTGGCACTACCATCCTTACATCCTTTAACATTTTAATGAAATGTTTTTTACACTTTACTATACAAGAGACCTTACAAGAAGGCTTTTGATAACTTCATTTGTTTTGGTGTGCTTAAAAGGGAGGCTCTGTGAGCACCAACACCCATGCTGCTGCTTTCACTGTAGGCAATACCTAAGGTAAGCATGTAGTGTAGCTCTGAAATATCTAGGCATGCTTCAGCACTCTCATGCACCCCTTTGTACATCCTGTTTTACTGTATAAACACACACACACACACACACACACACACACACACACACACACACACACACACACACACACACACACACACACACACACACACACACACACACACACACAAATGTTGCCTACTACAAGATAGTGACCATCACATACAAATACTTTATCACTGACTGTCTCTCCCAAAGGCACAGAGTAGCCATAACAGATGACTTACATGTATAATGAAAGCACTATAAAGTGCAGCACCAGTTAAATAAATTGTGTATAAATTCCAAGGGCTAACTGGGAATGATTCACAGGCGTATAATGTTTACATTAAAACTCGATAATGAAAGTAATAAAGAATATACTGGCCCAGCTACAGAAGGCTCAAAAAGTTAGCTGCACTACATTAACTCGTAACCTTGTTAGGCATATATAAACCTGTACCATTGAAAGAACGAGCTCTGGATCACTCAAATAGGCCTAGTTGCTTTCAAGGTAAGCAAATGACGCCATAATTTTTTAATGAAGCATCTATCACGAAATCCCTTCTTATAATAATCTGTACCGTGTTGCATCAAAGCCATTGGTACCTTCCTTTCCAATGTGTAAGTTTACTGCGTCTGAGAAATGTGTGTCACACAGAGACACACACACAAACCAAGTACAGTAACCCTCGCTGCACATGCATACCGAGGGGTAACAACCTGATAAGTGGCAATAGCTCTCTTCTTTAAGAGGTACAATGTTATGTACATGCATACGGTTGAGTTTCCATTCCCTGAGGATGCTAACCTGTTGCACACAATGGAGCATCTCCAGACCAGGTACCATTTTCCTGGCATACTCTCGTCTCCTGACCAACCAGTGTTTGTCTTACACCACAACTATATGTAGCAACAGATGAGTAGTTCAAACCATTACTAAAGTACACTTCTCCTCGAAATGGACGAAACAGTCTGCCACATAACACAGGAACACAAGTTGGCTGTGCTCCTGTCCATGTACCATCTGCAATACAAGTCTGCTTTGGGTAACCAACTAGTCTAAATCCAACATCACAGCTGTAGTGAGCATCAATTCGCCCAGAAGTAGTGATATTCACTTGTCCATTCACAGGAGCCTGCAGCTCAGGGCACCTCCCTGTGTAATTACCTACGTACAGTCATACTAAAATCCTAATAATCAGAGTTTAACAAACCTGTGTCATTATTCCATGTGCAATCTGGAAAGTGAATAGGAAGTTCAATGCAATAATCCAAACATGTAATAGAACTGTACCAGATCCTGAAGATCTGTTAATGTTAAGAGTCCATCTGTCAGCTCTATAGCTACCACTGAAAGAGGTGACGGGACCAAATCGTTGGACGAGGTATGCCAGTAGCTTAGCAGTACTTCCTCCTCCAATGTCAGTACCATAACCAGAAAGTCGATTGGAAAGACCTAATGTCTCTACTAGTCCAATATTTCCTGAGGTTGCAGTTACTGTGCTGTTGTAGTAGCCACTCTGGTATAATAAACATGTACATGTACATATATTATAGGCTATATATTAGCAATCTGAGCTTACCACAATTACCCTGTTGATCTGAACTCCACTGGGAACACTCAGTCTCCATCTCACTGGTTCATATGACACAAACACCAGTATTAGTGGTCTAGAGCTCTGTCCACTCACAGTCAAATAAACATATGTATCACCAGCCTGTCTTTGAATAAAGAATCCATGTCGTCCATTGCTACTCTCATAGTTTCCAATGACATGAACTTCATAATCACAGTTATCAGATGCTACACAACTGTAGGTGGATTCAAGGTCACCATCAGTTGTAGGTGTCCCAATGCTAGTACTAGAGTCCTTTTGTATCAAACAGCTGGAAACATGAGCTAGAAAAATGAATACATAAAATAATGGTTATATTGAAGCATTCTAGTTGTAGCAATATGTGTGAGATGTAATTAATATAAAATACATGTAGAAAACAGAAGTGCAGGTTTCAGGGTGTGGTAGAACTGACTTTGATCATACAAATATGCCTACTTATGAGCTACCACAGGCAATACTGTCTGGTGGAGTGTCCAAATTTATCAACAGCTATTTATGGCCATATTCGTCTAGAAATGACACTAATAATTGAGCTTTATGGTGACATGTTCTTACGTAGGCAGGTGCAGTGGTCATAGTAGTTACTATCTGGACATCTGCACTGGCCATCTTCACAAGATCCCTCATAGTAGCCTTCTGGTATTGACAGATGGTAGCAGTACCTGAATGTGTCATCACATTGTCTTTCAGATATGGTAGAACAGACACCATCACCTGAAAGTGTTAAAATATGTGGATTTACACAACAATATGATCACACGGGTTAGATTCATACAACAATATTATCATTGAGTGTTCAAGATGATGTGCTTACTTCGAAGACATGATGGAGAAGATCCAGACCAGATACCACTATAATGACATGTCCTATTCTCCTGACCAACAAGTACGTACCCTTCATCACAACTGTATGTAGCTGTAGACAAGTAGCTGGAACTAGTAATGTTCACTTTTCCACCAACAGGAGGAGTAAGACTATGACAGTCTGTAACAAGAAATTGTGTTTAAATAGATGAGGTGATACAACATGCACTACATGTGATATCAATACACATGACAGAGGTATGTGCATGTAAGTATTTATAGAAAACATTTTATGAAACAATCCATAGTAAAGTGTTGCAATGATTTTCTATCTTTCTATTCACACGCACGCACACACACACACACACACACACACACACACACACACACACACACACACACACACACACACACACACACACACACACACACACACACACACACACACACACACACACACACACACACACACACACACACACACACACACACACAAATGTTGCCTACTACAAGATAGTGACCATCACATACAAATACTTTATCACTGACTGTCTCTCCCAAAGGTACAGAGTAGCCATAACAGATGACTTACATGTATAATGAAAGCACTATAAAATGCACACCCCACCCCCACCTTGTATAAACCTGTGCCATTGAAAGAACGGGCTCTGGATTGCTCAAATAGGCCTAGTGGCTTTTGTGGTAAGCAAATGATGCCATAACTTTTGAACAAAGCACCTATCACGAAATCCCTTCTTATAATAATCTGTACCGTGTTACGCCAAAGCCATCGGTACCTTCCTTTCAACGTGTAAGTTTACAGGGTCTGAGAAATGTGTGTCACACAGAGACACACACACAAACCAAGTACAGTAACCATCGCTGCACATGCACACAAAGAGTCAACACCCTGATAAGTTGTAATAGATCTCTTTTTTAAGAGGTACCACCTTATGTACATGAGTTTCCATCCCTGAGAATGCTAACCTGTTGCACACAATGGAGCATCTCCAGACCAGGTACCATTTTCCTGGCATACTCTCGTCTCCTGACCAACCAGTGTTTGTCTTACACCACAACTATATGTAGCAACAGATGAGTAGTTCAAACCATTACTAAAGTACACTTCTCCCCGAAATGGACGAAACAGTCTGCCACATAACACAGAAACACAAGTTGGCTGTGCTCCTGTCCATGTACCATCTGCAATACAAGTCTGCTTTGGATAACCAACTAGTCTAAATCCAACATCACAGCTGTAGTGAGCATCAATTCGCCCAGAAGTAGTGATATTCACTTGTCCATTCACAGGAGCCTGCAGCTCAGGGCACCTCCCTGTGTAATTACCTACGTACAGTCATACTAAAATCCTAATAATCAGAGTTTAACAAACCTGTGTCATTATTCCATGTGCAATCTGGAAAGTGAATAGGAAGTTTAATGCAATAATCCAAACATGTAATAGAACTGTACCAGATCCTGAAGATCTGTTAATGTTAAGAGTCCATCTGTCAGCTCTATAGCTACCACTGAAAGAGGTGACGGGACCAAATCGTTGGACGAGGTATGCCAGTAGCTTAGCAGTACTTCCTCCTCCAATGTCAGTACCATAACCAGAAAGTCGATTGGAAAGACCTAATGTCTCTACTAGTCCAATATTTCCTGAGGTTGCAGTTACTGTGCTGTTGTAGTAGCCACTCTGGTATAATAAACATGTACATGTACATATATTATAGGCTATATATTAGCAATCTGAGCTTACCACAATTACCCTGTTGATCTGAACTCCACTGGGAACACTCAGTCTCCATCTCACTGGTTCATATGACACAAACACCAGTATTAGTGGTCTAGAGCTCTGTCCACTCACAGTCAAATAAACATATGTATCACCAGCCTGTCTTTGAATATAAAATCCATGTCGTCCATTGCTACTCTCATAGTTTCCAATGACATGAACTTCATAATCACAGTTATCAGACGCCACACAACTGTATGTTGACTGGGGGTCACCATCAGTTGTAGGTGTCCCAATGCTAGTATTGGAGTCCTTCTGTATCAAACAGCTGGAAACATGAGCTAAGCAGTGGCATGAAAAAAGGGTAATTTGTTAGATATTTTGTGTGCCGAGTCCCTTACGTAAGCATGTGCAGTAGTCATAGTAGTTACTATCTGGACATCTGCATTGGCCATCTTCACAAGATCCCTCATAGTAGTCCTCTGGTTCTGGTAAACTGAAGCAATATCTGAATGGACTCCTACATTGGCGTTCAGATGCACTGGAGCAGACAGCATTACCTACAGAAAGACACTACATTACTTCCTCTTTTCTAACTAAATGTGGTACATACAGCCATATTTTATATATGTACATCTTATTCTTGACTTCTGTGTACATGATTAAAAGCATGGGGCACAGCAGAACATACAGAACACATGAGACACAGTGGAAACACACAGAACACATGGGACTCACAGGGACACACAAAACATGGCAGTGGCGGATCTAGGAATTTGGAAAGGGGGGTTCCAAGTTGGCGCGAAAATTTTGTTTGCCCACGCCTTCATTTTGTGAGGCCACGCCTATTTTGACCACCTACTTTCGTCCTAATTACGACCGCGTGAAGGGTCGGGGATCCGGAAAGGAGCATGCTTTAATTCGATCGTTGTGCGTGGCGCTGAGACTCGCGCGCACTACATAAAGTTCGCTAGAGTAGTTCGCTCCAATGAGTTAGTAAGTGGATCTGCTTGGATATATATCTTCATTCTGTAAGCTTACGCCAAAAAGGGGGCTAAATCCGCCACTGCATGAGGACACTGTGAAACACACAAAGCACACAGAACAAACCACCACAAATACAAAACACATAGAACACACACAGGACATAGTCTATTTACTTCATAATGATGCAATGTAAATACTTGTGCAACCAGGAGTAGCCGTGTACACTTACCAAGGCTGAGTGTAGAGAGGAGCATTAACAGGACACAGACCACAATCTAAAGGAATATAGACATACAGACATAATCTATTGAGCCGACTAAGTGACTGGGCATCCGCGCTTCTATACACGTACACATATTGAATACCTTGGTTGTAGTACGTTACCTACCTTGGGTAACTCTACGTTGCTCGGGCCATTCCAAGGTAGGGCCGACACGCTTGTAACACTGGCTTTTACTTTAGAAAGCATTGCTTCAATTCATGATCCACAAACAATCAGGAGCATTTAATAATCAGTGCTCTTACGTCATGCAAGTCTATAGGAAGAGTACTCAGATACGCGTCATTATTAGTGGAATTTCATTGTAATGTACAATCAGGAGCATCTTACGTCATGCAAGTCTAGAGGAAGCACTCAGAGATCAGCCGGATGCCCGGTTCCGCAGTGACTGATCGCGTCTAGGCTCAGGCACATTATGCTTTTTTTTTACGGTGGCCGAGAAGGGCTTTCGCTTTTGCCTTCGCGCAACGCGCCCTTCTCGGCAACCGTATAATAGGCTACAAAGTAAGAGAGGAAATAACTTCTGAAAGCAACGCCCACAGAAAGTTATGTAGCCTATTATGACATAGGTACATACTCAGCAACATCATCAGCATCAGCTGAGCATATTTTCAATCTTGGAAACATCATTTTCACCATCTAGACTATATTGAATGTTTACAGTATAACCATCATAAATAATTGTTATAAGTCAAATTAAATTGTATATTTGTAAGGAATAATAGAAAAGAATGGCAGAATAGCATAATCCGGAAAGATCTACCCCTAGGGGTATGAAATCACCCCGGGGGTACCAAATCTCCGTGGCGCAAATGTCATACGTGGTGATATGGTACCCCTGGGGGTATCAAATCACCGGCGATATGGTACCCCCGGGTACCATATCACTGGGGGGAACCAAATCCCCGTGGCGTAAATGTCATACGTGGTGATATGGTACCCCTGGGGGTATAAAATTACCGGTGATACGTATGTTACCCCGGGTACCATATCACCGGGGGTACCAAATCCCCGTGACACCGGTAGCAGTTGGATTTCTTAGCGCTGCCTTTAATAGATGTTATATGTGTTTTTGTATTGTTTTTGTGTTGTTTTTGAGAATAAAATAATACGCTGTTGCGATTCGCTTGTCAACGTCGTGTGAGTGGTGGCGTAATATTGAGGGGACAGTATTCGATACTGTCCCCCCCACCATAAAATTACCACGTTTGATATCTTCGAAGGCTTTCAGAGCTTTCTACGATGGGGGACATTATTCACTGAGGGGGGACATTATTCACTAGTGAATAATGTCCGGGGGGACAATATTCACTAGTCAATAATGTCCAGGGGGACAGTATTCACAGGGGAACAGTATTCACTCCGGCACCGGCATAATGCGAGCCTAATCGCGCCATAATTGTAATGTACACGTAATTGATTAGACCGGCATAATGTGCGCGAGCCTAATCGCGCCATAGTGGAATTTCATTGCAATGTACACGTAATTGATTAGCCTCGTTCCCAGGCCGTTTCTCCTCCCGGAAACGGCCTGGGAACGGGGCTGATCAGACCCTCGGCGTGCATGCGCAGCGAGGGTACCGTAACTTGGTGTGTGTGTGTGTGTGTGTGTGTGTGTGTGTGTGTGTGTGTGTGTGTGTGTGTGTGTGTGTGTGTGTGTGTGTGTGTGTGTGTGTGTGTGTGTGTGTGTGTGTGTGTGTGTGTGTGTGTGTGTGTGTGTGTGTGTGTGTGTGTGTGTGTGTGTGTGTGTGTGTGTGTGTGTGTGTGTGTGTGCAGGGCGTAGGAGCAGGTGCGGCAGATGCGGCGGCCGCCGGACCAAAGTTCGGCCAAAACCAGGCCGCCGATGGCGAAAGCGCATGACGCAATCATGGGCTTCAGCTGTCCACCCAGCGCCAAGGCTGAGTCGCGGGCCCTCGTCAAGCAGTTTGAAAGCATTTCGCTTTCCGAAACAGCAATTTGGATTAAAGAGCGAGGAGAGGAGTTTTTGCGCTGAGTGGTGTGATGCGCCTGGTTCTGGTCCTTCTTCTTTGTTGAGCAATTACGGCGTAGCAGAGCTAGTCTGTAACGAAATTATGCGAGTAGGCGTCAAGCACGAATAGCGTTATTTCACCCCAAAATTGCACCAGAAACGATCTCAGGTGGTCTAAAATGCAAAAATTTCCTGGGGGGCATGCCCCCAGGCTCCCTAGCGAGAACGCTTAGTGGGCGCCGGCGCGCTTTATTAGTCAGCACGACAGCCCCTCCTAACCAATTGAAATTTGCTAGCGAGAATAGCACACACAAACCAAGTACCGTAACCCTCGCTGCGCATGCACGCCGAGGGTTAATAAGAGCAGCATGAAGGCTAAGGTGAGGGATGGGCATACTCAACAATCATAACATACATAGGCATTAATAATAATAAAAAGATGTAGGGAGGGAGAAATGTCAATTGTTAAAGTCGGTGATGTTTTATGTAAGACAAATGAAGTGTGGTACATGTAAAGCAATCATGTGCACATGAGAAGCACAATTGGTGATAACATTTAGCTATATATTCTGGGCACTGAAGTGTCCATGTTTGTCTGTCTGGATCAGTCTGAATTCAGAGTCCTAATTTTGAATTGGGATAAACATAATATTTGCTGCACTGAATGATACATGCTAACTCCTCTATCACTCTCTTCCACTCTGAACGAAGGGAAGTAAAGGGTCCAGGATCCAAATTAGCTGGCTTAGTAAAAGAACAATTGTCTCTCTATCAGCCAAATGTTCAATGTTGGCCACAGACTCCTCCATGAGCAGCAGCAAGGGTCTTGATGATGGTGCATGTCTTAAAAACAGATGTGAAAACCATTCTTCTAACATGTCAGAATCAATGGTATAGTCATCACAAAAAGTGTGGGATTTCCCCCAACATCATTTTGTTGTTTGGGGACCTCCTCTTTCCTGCTGAGTTGTTAAACAGTAAGTAATATGGGTGGTAATGTGTGTCCAGCAGTGGCGGATCTAGGATTTTGCAAAGGGGGTAGCATGTCGCGCGAGTTTTGAAGCCACACCCAGTTAATTACATGCACGCGCGCACGAATGTGCAGAGTTGCGTCCGCGTGCGTACACCTAACCTTGTTGTCACCCCTGCCAAGTTTCAGTTATAGAGTAAAGGGTACTAAAGTTTGACATGTAATAAAGAGTTGAGAGATGGAAAGCCCTTGAACGTCAATATTCGCTGCGTATATAGGCGCTAGGCGTCCGTAAAATATTTATAGCGTGCTAGCGCTCGCGCGCGACGAACGCAGAAATCTAGAGTAAGGTAGCTGCCCGTGTTCGTGAGATGTGAGCTATTATACAGTCGCAGCAAAAGGGGGTTTCAGTGGAAACCTTGAAACCCCCCCTAGATCCGCCACTGTCCAGATGCACTACAGCAAGCTAAAAGCAGACATCTGGCCCATTCAGCACAAACTTTTCACACATAAAAATATTTGTTGGTTCATGTTTTAGATTGTGTCTGAGAAAGACGGCATTCATTGCTGCTCATGGAGTTAGTGTAGTTCATCTAAAAATACAAGCTATCAAGGGCTCACAATTACACAGAAAGATATCTACACTTACAGTGTCAGTTTGGGCTCTGGTACTAAAAGGTTGTCAGTCTTACACTGCTCAGTTTGTCCACCCTTGCCTCTGCCTCTTCCTAAATTAAAACAACACAATTACAGTCTCAGAATAATAAAGTACAAAAGAATCCCTTACTGGTCTGTTTAGGAGGTGGTGTCTGCTGAGGACTCTGGTAGAGTTCATCACAGGCTCTCAGGCTACTCAGTAGTCTACCCTTACCTCTGCCTCATGCGGCCTACAAAGAAACGATAAGTTAAGAAAAACAAGTAGCTAAACACGGTCGCTAGGTGGGGGGGGGCCTCCTAGGTTGAAAACCACTGTGACATTGTAGCGGTGTATTTTACATACTTTGATGGTCTCAGCAGGTACATAAATAGTTGTAGAGTACGTGCACATGTATGTGCCTAAAAGGGCTTGTAACTGCCACATATGGGAGTTGTTAAGGTGAATGGGCATGTCAGCATCATCCCTACATAAGGAGTCTACCAACTAACTTATATATATCATCACAGTATACGTATTTATAGCAACAAAATATTAATTCTAAATCTATAATGGTGTCCTAGCTATCATACTAGCTATTGCTATTACAGTGCTTCAGTAATGTGATAGTCTCTCATATTCCTCTCTGCTCAGACCTTGTCTGTCTCCTCTCATCTTACAATGCAGTCCATACCAACAGTGTGATAGAAATCTCCAAAACCTCAACCAGTAGAAAAACTGCACAATGATGTATATAAGGTAGAGGTAAAGTATGATGACACAAATCGGCATTATGCCGATGTCAGTTGTGTGAGAGTGATAAAACACCACATAAGAGGAGATATTGTTCGTTTGAGAGTCAAACTCCCCGATGTTTCCCAGTACCGATTGTGTTGACTGTGGCACTACAGCGGGAGCATTATCAGCCATGGCTATTCCTCACAGGTAGGATCACGGAGTAATCCCGGCCTTGTCGCCATTTTGTAATATCCTGCGGGGAGCTAGCGTGAGAGCATATATCGCCTAAAAATATATCTTCTACAGACAGAAAAAAACTAAGTAACGTGCACAATTCTTATACTACACATACAGGAAATGAATTCTAGAGCATGTGTACTGCACAATACAATAAAAGTGAGTAAGGTAAGCAATGTAATATACCATACACTACAATAGTGTAGCTTGCCCATGTCTTTGATGTTGAATTCTCGAGAAAGAGATTCTTTCACATTTTTTATTCTCTCCAAGTTTTGACCCACTAGAATAATGTCGTCAACATCCACTCCAATAAAAATGGTATCTCCTCCTGCATCAACATATATACATGGATCGCTGGTTGACCCATATCTTTAAGCTTTTTGTCGTCGCTTCGCCCACAAAGATGAAGAACATCTAGTTTACAAGCTTAAAAGAGTATATATGGTCTCAAGCAATCTCCTTTCTGTACGGTTTCCACAAGCATTTGATTTTGTTTCTCCACCACATCGTTTTGCTTGGGGGCCCTCAGCACTGTGCGTTCATGATGCACACACCCTATGCGTTGAGGTAATCTTCGAATTTAGTTGACATATACTCACCACCATTATCAGTTCGAAGGACTTTTAGTTTTCGTCTCAAAGACTTTTCCAATAGGAGCCTACCATTTCCAGAAAGTGATCAAACACTTCATCCTTTTGGATAGACCCACACGTAATGTGTATGGTCGTCAAGGAATGAAAGGAAGTACTCAGCCCCCACGAGAGATTCTGCACTCATTTTCCCACAAACATCAGTATGTACCAGTCCGAGTGGCTGTTTACAGCAACTGCTACTGGTAGGGAACTTACTTCTTTGATGCAGGTATACGTTGTCTATATTACACTTGTACTATCCTGGAATACTTATATATTGACTTACGAGAACAGTATCCTAGCTTTAGAGTTAGAGGGAGGGAATTACATGTACTAAACACATGCACTGTCTATTTCACTAAAGCCTGAGCTCTTGGTGTTAGTGGAGACGTACTCCATGCTGGTTGTGGGTCTACTGCAGGATGGTGTAGAAGAGGTTCGGGAGAAGATGGCTACCTCTGTGGGTACCATTCTCTTGTCCCTCTCCCCCTCTGTTGGTATGAGAGTATTTTATTTGCATACACGTATGGAACACTTGCATGTTTAACAGTTCATCTTCTGGAATCACACTCAGTGTGTGGTAACCTATGTATGCTGATCCTGATTTTTGCTGATTTTTTGCCTCTATCTCACAGAAAACCTTCAATCAGTGATTGCCAACCAAACACCAAGTGCTTGCTCCGCTCTTTGCTCATATATTGCATCCCTCCCTCTCGTATTTCCCAATCATCCACATACTACTTTTACTCTTCTGTTGCAACTAGTGAATCTCAATGCAAGTGAGGCATCTCATGGAGGTGGGAATCTATTGTTTGAAGAAGACCCACTGAACAACTATATGGAGGAAATTGTTGTTTTGACAGAGACTTGTCGTGCCATGAAGACTCTCATTAGTGTTTACCATGAGCAGTTACACAAACCTCTTCTTGTTGTAACTGAGCAACTATGTAGCCTAGCTAACAGTTTGCAGATGAAACTTCCTGACGCCGCAGATACTGAGAGAGTCAATTCAGAAGCGTTTCATAACTTGCCTGCTGAATTCTCACCATGGGAGAAACAGGATGTCTTTTTACCCCTTTATAAGGTGTGTCTTCTTGCTGGAGCTATAGTGGATGGAGTGGTGGAAGCTGGGCACTTGGACAGTCATGTATTCACAGAACAATTGAGAGACCTTGCAGAACTTAGGACTCAATTACTGTCTAAATAAAAGAATGCAGCAGATAAATATCAATAAGAAACCTGCTTTTTTTCTGCATAATTTTATACTGCATCTTTCTCCTAGCATGGATGTCATCCCTACATCCTAGCTTTATATAGCACTTTGAAAATGCTTTACTCTCATATAGGTAGCTATAGGCCCTACGTATCCCGCCAGCAATGTATAACACAACTTAAATTCAGTGGAGGACATACACTCAAAATAGTACACAATGTATTAGTAAGCAGTGCAGTCTAGTACGTAAGTGTTAGATCTTCACAGCAAATCATCTAAATATTAGCCTGTGCTGTATTAGCAGGGATGATGTTCTTAACAGCAGAGTAGGGTGGTGGAGGTTCAATGCTGGAAACCTCAGCTACTGTGGAGTATGGTGGTGGCTGGTCGAATGAGGAGAACTCTGTTTTCTGCTGCTCAGATTGTGAGTGTTGCGGTTGAGCTGGTGAAGGTCTCACAGGAATTTCATAAACATTTGCATGTTCATTTGGACGACTTGATTCATGATCATTTTGTGTTGTTGCTACTGTACTTGCCCTGCTAATGTGTAACAGTAGTCTTGCTATACCCAGCAGAACTGCAGTCACTAAAACAATGGCTGTCACAATCGAACCCACTGTAATACCTGCAAATAAACATGCAAAGTTTGCCTATTTTATAATGGTGTAGAGTTTATACAGGTATGTATCTGACTGAATAATGCCTACTATATCTTACCAACAGTCCTGCTCTTATTATTAGAGTTTCCTGCTGAGCTATCAATATTGGGAGTTGTTGTAGTGGGGTCAGTTGGAGCATCACAGTCGTCAACACATGTACCATCTTGACACTTGTAGGTACATGTGATGGACCCATCTGACAAAACATGGGTAGCAGGACCAAGATAGGGTACATTATTTCACCACAAAGACACACAGTCATCACTGACCTCTCACACATGACGGTGAAAATCCAGACCATGCACCATTCGCTTCGCATGTTCTTTGTTCCAGGCCAATCAGCACATACCCATCAAAACAACTATATGTAGCCACTGATGTGTATCTTAAACTAGTAACATTTACTGTTCCACGAAATGGAGACCTTAGTCTAGGACATAGCACTGGGGTACAGATTGGTTGTAACCCAGTCCACGTTCCACCTGGTAGACAGGTCCGTGTTTCTTGCCTAGAAAGACTGAATCCCTTATTACAGCTATAGTGAGCCTCTGGCTGGGAAGTAGAGATATTCACATGACCATTTGGAGGGGATTGTAGTTCAGAGCATCCATCTGGGGTTATTACATAATTGGTGAAATACAATTCTCTGAAAGGTTAATTATTTACAAAAACAAGTACTCATGTGACTCACGTGTGCTTTTATTGAGAGTACACACTGCATAATGAAGGAAACATCATTTATAACACGTACAGTACTAAATGGTGTAGCCTATATTTACCTGGAGATCTGTTAATGTTAAGAGTCCATCTGTCAGCTCTATAGCTACCACTGAAAGAGGTGACAGGACCAAATCGTTGGACGAGGTATGCCAGTAGCTTAGCAGAACTTCCTCCTCCAATGTCAGTACCATAACCATAAAGTCGATTGCCTAATGTCTCTACTGGTCCAACATTTCCTGAGGTTGCAGTTACTGTGCTGTTGTAGTAGCCACTCTGGTTGGTAATAGTTCAAATTTAACATGTTCAGTTTTATAGGCTATACATTAGCAATCTGAGCTTACCACAATTACCCTGTTGATCTGAACTCCACTGGGAACACTCAGTCTCCATCTCACTGGTTCATATGACACAAACACCAGTATTAGTGGTCTAGAGCTCTGCCCACTCACAGTCAAATAAACATATGTATCACCAGCCTGTCTTTGAATAAAGAATCCATGTCGTCCGTTGCTACTCTCATAGTTTCCAATGACATGAACTTCATAATCACAGTTATCAGACGCCACACAACTGTATGTTGACTGGGGGTCACCATCAGTTGTAGGTGTCCCAATGCTAGTACTAGAGTCCTTCTGTATCAAACAGCTGGAAACATGAGCTAGACAAAAGAATACATAAAATAATGGTTATATTGAAGCATTCTAGTTGTAGGAATATGTGTGAGATGCATGTAGAAAACAGAAGTGTAGGTTTCAGGATGTGGTAGAACTGCCTTTGATCATACAACATGCCTACATATGAGCTACCACAGGCAGTTTTGAGAACTCTCTGGTTGAGTGTCCAAATTATCAACAGCTATCTATGGCGAAATTCGTCTAGAAATGCAGGGCCGTTCCCAGGATTTTTATGGGGGGGGTTCTTATTGCAAAAATATGGACTCCTATGGGTGAATGCCTTTAGCATTAGCACCAGTACATGTGATTGTAGCTGTGCATGAACAATAATCATGGGCGATTCTTGAGATATTTTTGAGTAGTTTCTAGTTATGCATGTGCAAACCTAGGGGGGTCTGGGGGCATGCTCCCCCAGGAAAATTTTGATTTTTAGATGCTCTGAGACCACTTCTAGTGCATTTTCAGGCATGATGAACAGCATACGGGAAAAAATATATTATGCATATTCACAGAACAATATACAACACATTCTGACTTGTAAAGGCATTATGAATCCAAAACTCCGTACGACGTGGCTCATCTCCGTCAGATCTGCTATAATAATAGCTACGTAGACTAATACACCTGTCCACGTTGCATGTATGCTCCGCCCACTTAGTTTTGTGATCGATCGTGTAGTGCTAGTGATGCGACTCGAGGAAGGCAACCGTAATGGCGTTAGTAAAGTCTATAGATTTATCTACTACGGGAGTTTCAGGAACGCTTGAGACGCCTAGCTAGAAGCCCTAACCCTAGCCCCAGCCCGATTCTGACTAGTTTCTGGAAACCCGACTAGACACGCCATTGATGAGATGTATAACGCACGATTTATAATAATATGCTACGCTCACGTGGTCGCGTGTTTTACACAATTGCGCGATTAGAGAAGGTGTGGTCATGCGTGGACCCCACGGAGTGTGCGACTGTGATATACTACGATGAACGAATGTAAAAGCGGACCTTTACCTGTTGCGGGGGGGGGTCGTCCGAACCCTCCGAACCCCCCCTGGGTACGGCCATGAAATGACACTAATAATTAAGCTTTATGGTGACATGTTCTTACGTAGGCAGGTGCAGTGGTCATAGTAGTTACTATCTGGACATCTGCATTGGCCATCTTCACAAGATCCCTCATAGTAGCCTTCTGGTATTGACAGATGGTAGCAGTACCTGAATGTGTCATCACATCGTCTCTCAGATAGGGTAGAACAGACACCATCACCTGAAAAGTAAAGTGTTAAAATATGTGGATTCATACAACAATATTATCACATGGGATAGATTCGTACAGCAATATGCACTACAAAACACATTAACTTGAGCGTTCAAGATGACGTGCTTACTTCTAAGACATGATGGAGAAGATCCAGACCAGAAACCACCATATTGACATGTCCTATTCTCCTGGCCAACAAGTACATACCCTTCATCACAACTGTACATAGCTGTAGACAAGTAGCTGGAACTAGTAATGTTCACTTTTCCACCAACAGGAGGAGAGAGATTATGACAGTCTGTAACAAGAAATTGTGTTTAAACACATGAGGTGATACAACATGCACTACATGTGATATCAATATCCATGACAGAGGTATGTGCATGTAAGTATATTCCAGAAAAGATTTTATGAACCAATCCATAGTAAAGAGTTGCAATAATAATTCTATTCACACACACATGCAGCATACACACACATACATACGTGTGCACACACAGAGTAAACATACATACTCACCCACATATACATATATATACGTAAGCTAAGCACACACATACGTACACATTATATTTGTACAGATCTGTTACATGCATGTATACACACACACACACACGCACACGCACACGCACACGCACACACACACGCACACACACACACACACACACACACACACACACACACACACACACACACACACACACACACACACACAACATATAGACCATCCCACAAAAGTATGATAAGACAGGTGTTCCCATAATAACAGTAAACTAAGCTCGCGTGAACATAACTCTCCAGGTATGTACATATATAAACTGATCAGCTAGTAAATATGATTACATGTACTCTACTACTAAGGGGCGACTAGAGCACCAATATGCATACTTATTTGCATGACCAAAAATATGTATATGTCGCCCTATCAGGAGTGTACTGTGTGTTGGGAGTATAAAGAGGCTGAAACAAACACACACACACACACACACACACACACACACACACACACACACACACACACACACACACACACACACACACACACACACACACACACACACACACACACACACACACACACACACACACACACACACACACACACAAATGTTGCAAGATAGTGACTATCGCATACAAATACTTTAGCACTGACTGTCTCTCCCAAGAGTACCCATCAATGTGATATCAATACCCATGACAGAGGTATATATGTACATGTAAGTGTATTCTAGAAACAATCCGTAGTAAAGTGTTGCAATAATTCTCATTCACACACATGCACTCATGCACACGCGCACACACACAAGAGTAAATACCCACATACATATATGTAATGTATAAACCATGGCCAAGAGGTGTATATCTGAAAATATACACTGATTGGACATGGTTTATACGATATATACTATGTTGAATATTGATGAGGTGTATATGCAATATATAAACCTGCCGTTACCATAGCAACATAGTATATATATATATATGTACACATATCTACTTGTATATAGTACAAACAAGGTATACACATATGTAGTACAAATACCACATACATTTTTCATATGCTGACAGACACAAGGTTAATCAAAGATAAAAGTAATTGCTATGCTCCAGTACTTCTGTGGGCGTTATACTATACAAGAGATCTTACAACAAGGCTTCTGACAACTTCATTTGTTTGGATGTGCTTAAGACACAGGGCTCTGTGAGCACCAACACCTATACTGCTGCCTTCACTGTAGGCAATACCTAAGGTAAGCATGTAGTGTAGCTCTGAAATATCTAGGCATGTTTCAGCACTCTCATGCACCCCTTTGTACATCCTGTTTTAATGTATAAACATGACCAGTGGGTGTACACCCCCACTCCGCTACAGATCTGTTACATGCATGTGTACACACACGCACACAGACACACACACACACACACACACACACACGCACACGCACACGCACACGCACACGCGCACGCGCACGCGCACGCGCACGCGCACGCACACGCACACGCACACGCACACGCACACGCACACGCACACGCACACACACACACACACACACACACACACACACACACACACACACACACACACACACAAATGTTGCCTACTACAAGGCATACAAATACTTTATCACTAACTGTCCCTCCCAAAGGTACAGAGTAGCCATCACAGATGACAATGAAAGCACTATAAAGTGCACAGACCCCCCTCCCCCCCCCCCCCCCCCCCCCCGTTAAATAAATAATAGGGTTAACAACCTGATAAGTTGCAATAGCTCTCTTTTAAAGAGCTACCCCATGTTATGTACATGCATAGATTTCAGTTTGAGAATGCTAACCTGTTGCACACAATGGAGCATCTCCAGACCAGGTACCATTTTCCTGGCATACTCTCGTCTCCTGACCAACCAGTGTTTGTCCTACACCACAACTATATGTAGCAACAGATGAGTAGTTGAAACCATTACTAAAGTACACTTCTCCCCAAAATGGACGAAACAGTCTGTCACATAACACACGAACACAAGTTGGCTGTGCTCCTGTCCATGTACCATCTGCAATACAAGTCTGCTTTGGATAACCAACTAGTCTAAATCCCACATCACAGCTGTAGTGAGCATCAAGTTGCTCAGAAGTAGTGATATTCACTTGTCCATTCACTGGAGCCTGTAGCTCAGGGCACCTCCCTGTGTAATTACCTACAGTCATATTAAAATTCATAATACTCAGCACTTAACAAACCTGTGTCATTATTCCATGTGCAATCTGGAAAGTGAATAGGGAGTTAAATGCAATAATCCAAATATGTAATAGAACTGTACCAGGTCCTGAAGATCTGTTAATGTTAAGAGTCCATCTGTCAGCTCTATAGCTACCACTGAAAGAGGTGACAGGACCAAATCGTTGGACGAGGTATGCCAGTAGCTTAGCAGTACTTCCTCCTCCAATGTCAGTACCGTAACCATAAAGTCGATTGGAAAGACCTAATGTCTCTACTGGTCCAACATTTCCTGAGGTTGCAGTTACTGTGCTGTTGTAGTAGCCACTCTGGTATAATAAACATGTACATGTACATATATTATAGGCTATATATTAGCAATCTGAGCTTACCACAATTACCCTGTTGATCTGAACTCCACTGGGAACACTCAGTCTCCATCTCACTGGTTCATATGACACAAACACCAGTATTAGTGGTCTAGAGCTCTGTCCACTCACAGTCAAATAAACATATGTATCACCAGCCTGTCTTTGAATAAAGAATCCATGTCGTCCATTGCTACTCTCATAGTTTCCAATGACATGAACTTCATAATCACAGTTATCAGATGCTACACAACTGTAAGTGGACTCAGGGTCACCATCAGTTGTAGGTGTTCCAATGCTAGTACTAGAGTCCTTCTGTATCAAACAGCTGGAAACATGAGCTAAGCAGTGGCATGAAAAAAGGGTGATTTGTTAGATATTTTGTGTGCTGAGTCCCTTACGTAAGCATGTGCAGTAGTCATAGTAGTTACTCTCTGGACATCTGCATTGGCCATCTTCACAAGATCCCTCATAGTAGTCCTCTGGTTCTGGTAAACTGAAGCAATGCCTGAATGGATTCGTACATTGGTGTTCAGATGCACTGGAGCAGACAGCATTACCTAAAGAAAGACACTACATTACTTCCTCTTTTCTAAGCCTTTGTAGCTGTAAATAATTAAAGTGTAAAAACATTTTCATTAAAATGTTGAAGGATGTAGGGATTGAAGTGCTAAAAAGTATAGAAACAAGGTCAAAGTGCAGCATGCATGCAGACAAAGGGAGGGGATGATAGCATGCAACAATCATAACCCCTTTTAGTATTTACAGATGTAGGGATATGGGGTTACGCATGTTATGATTGTTGCATGCTATCATCCCCTCCCTTTGTCTGCATGCATGCTGCACTTTGACCTTGTTTCTATACTTTTTAGCACTTCAATCCCTACATCCTTCAACATTTTAATGAAAATGTTTTTACACTTGTTTCACTGGTTTTACTGTGTGTAGCAACACATATAAACCAACTGACTTTCGTGCAGAGTTCTACCTCCCTTGCATACCTATAAGCAGGATATCTAGCAATTGTCAGTGACTCCTACATCCTGTCTTGTACGAATATTGCCTACTGAGTACAACAGCGGGTCCAGTTGCCTGCAACAGTTAGTCGTTCAAAGAAACGGAGCAACGTAGCCAAAAAAGACAACACAATGCTCGAAACAGCGGCAGCTCGACGAACTGTGCACAAAGCTAACTTCACGTGTTCGGCACGTGAGCAAACAAGAAAATGGCGTCTAAACTAACACTTGTAAGGTTGCAGAGCTGGAGTTTGACGGCTTTGGGAGAAGGTATGAAGATTTTGTGCATCAAGGATCACGTACGCTCCTGTATAAATGATTTTCGTGAAAGAATTAGAGCGATTACTAACCCCAGTTTCGCGGTAGGCCGTTTGAACTGAAGAAGAAGAAGAAGAAGAAGAAGATGATGAACAATCTGGGTTTTTACAAATTTCCGAGATTCACTGTAGTTGTATATTTTACGTACTTTGAGAGTATTAAAGTGTATAGAAGCACTCGCAGAGCATGTAGCTTGTCTAAAAAGGCTTAAAACATCTGCGTTCGCGAGTTCTGAGCCGTTACTTTTGTTAATGCTTAATGGGCGTGTCGGTGCCATCCCTACATATAGAGTCTACCGACTCTATGATAGTGCTTTTATACTTTTACTTAATGTGGTACATATAGCCATATTTTATATATGTACATCTTATTCTTGACTTCTGGGCACATGATTAACAAAGCATGGGGCACAGCAGAACATACAGAACACATGGGACACAGTGGAACACACAAAACACAGAGAACACATGAGACTCACAGGGACACACAAAACATTGAGGACAGAGCAAACCACCACAAATACAAAACACATAGAACACACACAGGACATAGTATATTTACTTCATAATGATGCAATGTAAATACTTGTGCAACCAGAAGTAGCCATGTACACTTACCAAGGCTGAGTGTAGAGAGGAGCATTAACAGGACACAGACCACAATCTAAAGGAATAGACATAATCTATAGAGCCGACTAAGTGACTGGGCATCTTAAAACCGCGCTTCTATACACGTACACATATTGAATACCTTGGTTGTAGTTACCTACCTTGGGTAACTCTACGTTGTTCGAGCCATTCCAAGGTAGGGCCGACACGCTTGTAACACTGGCTTTTACTTTAGAAAGCATTGTATGATCCACAAACAATCAGGAGCATTTAATAATCAGTGCTCTTACGTCATGCAAGTCTATAGGAAGAGTACTCAGATACGCGTCATTATTAGTGGAATTTCATTGTAATGTACAATCAGGAGCATCTTACGTCATGCAAGTCTAGAGGAAGCACTCAGATGCCTGGTTCCGCAGTGACTGGTCGCGTCTAGGCTCAAGCACATTATGCTTTATTTTTTACGGTGGCCGAGAAGGGCTTTTCGCTTTTGCCTTCGCGCAACGCGCCCTTCTCGGCAACCGTATAATAGGCTACAAAGTAAGAGAGGAAATAACTTCTGAAAGCAACGCCCACAGAAAGTTATGTAGCCTATTATGACATAGGTACATACTCAGCAACATCATCAGCATCAGCTGAGCATATTTTCAATCTTGGAAACATCATTTTCACCATCTCAACAATGAAGACTATATTGAATGTTTACAGTATAACCATAGATACTATACCTTACGGTTCCGTAAGGTATAGTATCTATGGTATAACCAACTTGACTCCTCCATGAGCAGCAGCAAGGGTCTTGATGATGGTGCATGTCTTAAAAACAGATGTGAAAACCATTCTTCTAACACGTTGGAATAAATGGCATAGTCATCACAAAAAGTGTACAGTGTTCCTGGGATTTCACCCAACATCATTTTGTTGTTTGGGGACCTCCTCCTTCCTGCTGAGTTGTGAAACAGTAACATGGGTGGTAATGTGTATCCAGATGCACTACAACAAGCTAAAAGCAGACATCTGGCCCGTTCAGCACAAACTTTTCACACATAAAAATGTTTGTTGGTTCATGTTTCAGATTGTGTCTGACATTCAAGTTGGTGTAGTTCATCTAAAAATACAAGCTATCAAGGGCTCACAATTACACAGAAAGATATCTACCCTTACAGTGTCAGTTTGGGCTCTGGTACTAAAAGGTTGTCAGCCTTACGCTGCTCAGTATATCCACCCTTGCCTCTGCCTCTTCATAAATTAAAACAACACAATTACAGTCTCAGAATAATAAAGTACAAAAGAATCCCTTACTGGTCTGTTTATTCAAATGACCAGCAAGTTACCTCCCCCTTTCTGAGAAAAAGAGTTGAGTACATGAGTCATTGATAGAAATCTCCAAAACCTCAACCAGTAGAAAAACTGCACAATGATGTATATAAGGTAGAGGTAAAGTATGATGACACAAATCGGCATTATGCCGATGTCAGTTGTGTGAGAGTGATAAAACACCACATAAGAGGAGATATTGTTCGTTTGAGAGTCAAACTCCCCGATGTTTCCCAGTACCGAATCCAAACCAAATGACCAAACTACATTATCCATATAACAATGATCAGAAGGTGAAGGACCTACTCTATTATAAAACCATAAATCTTCCTTTCTCAAATGATACACCCTCTCAAAAGACATACTTTTCCAAAGTAAAACTCACGTTTTTTAAATGACAACTCCTTTACACAACTTCGGCAAAAGTACTTTTGAGATACCTTGCTCTTGAATTTATACTAAACACAAACCACAAAACAAACTTCCTTTTTGAATGGTTTTTTAGATAAATTCAAATGACCAGCAAGTTACCTCCCCCTTTCTGAGAAAAAGAGTTGAGTACATGAGTCATTGATAGAAATCTCCAAAACCTCAACCAGTAGAAAAACTGCACAATGATGTATATAAGGTAGAGGTAAAGTATGATGACACAAATCGGCATTATGCCGATGTCAGTTGTGTGAGAGTGATAAAACACCACATAAGAGGAGATATTGTTCGTTTGAGAGTCAAACTCCCCGATGTTTCCCAGTACCGATTGTGTTGACTGTGGCACTACAGCGGGAGCATTATCAGCCATGGCTATTCCTCACAGGTAGGATCACGGAGTAATCCCGGCCTTGTCACCATTTTGTAATTTTAAAATGTTTGTTGGTTCATGTTTTAGATTGTGTCTGAGAAAGACGGCATTCATTGCTGCTCATGGAGTTAGTGTAGTTCATCTAAAAATACAAGCTATCAAGGGCTCACAATTACACAGAAGGATATCTACCCTTACAGTGTCAGTTTGGGCTCTGGTACTAAAAGGTTGTCAGCCTTACGCTGCTCAGTATATCCACCCTTGCCTCTGCCTCTTCCTAAATTAAAACAACACAATTACAGTCTCAGAATAATAAAGTACAAAAGAATCCCTTACTGGTCTGTTTAGGAGGTGGTGTCTGCTGAGGACTCTGGTAGAGTTTGTCACAGGCTCTCAGGCTACTCAGTAGTCTACCCTCACCTCTGCCTTGTGCGACCTACAAAGAAACGATAAACTAAGAAAAACAAGTAGCCAAACACGGTCGCTAGGCGGGGGGGGGGGGGGGGGGGGCTGGTAGGGTGCCCCTCCCCCCCCTCCAGCCTAGGTTAGGTGGTTGGCTATATATGCCTAATCCCAATATCTACAGACAGAAGCAGAGAACCTGGGGCAGGGGGGGGGGGGCTTGAGCCCCCCCACTTTTGATAAGGGGGGGGCTGAGCTCCCCCCCCCAAAATTGGAGGTTGTCATGAAAAATGTATTAAATACGAATAGCCTATGCCGGATGTATCCATGTATATAATAATAACCCTCAATTTCATGAACGCCGAGCCCCCCACTTTTGACATGCTGTCTCTACCTCTAACAGAGGTATAGGGGTGTCCAATTTTTGGACCATTTTCGTATGACATTGTAGTAGTTTATTATACATACTTTGAGGGTCTCAGCGGGTACATAAAGAGTTGTAGAGTATGTGTATGTGCCTGAAAGGGCTTGTAACTGCCACATATGGGAGTTCTTATCCATTCTATATGTTAAGGTGAATGGGCATGTTGGCACCATCCCTACATAGAGAGTCTACCAACTTACTTATCATCACGTATTTATAGCAACAAAATATCAATTCTAAATCTATAATGGTGTCCTAGCTATCATACTAGCTATTGCTATTACAGTGCTTCAGTAATGTGATAGTCTCTCATATTCCTCTCTGCTCAGACCTTGTCTGTCACTTCTCATCTTGCAATGCAGTCCATACCAACAGTGTGAGAGAAATCTCCAAAACCTCAACCAGTAGAAAAACTGCACAGTGATGTATATAAGGAAGAGGGAAAATATGGCAACACAAATCGGCATTAAGCCAATGTCAGTTGTGTGAGAGTGATAAAATACCATTGGTAACAGTGTTGCATAGAGCATGGTTAATAGAATTATCAGGGAAGCATCAGTAAAGTTGTGGTAGTAGTTTTTGTATGGTTGAGCTAGTGCCACACTGACAGCTGCCACAGCAATGACACTAGTGGTATAGGCATAACTAGCTATCCGGTAAGTCACCACAGTAGAGGTATACACTACAACTCTGAGGAGGAGGTAGAGTCCAGAAAAGAATCGGAGGTCACGTGTGCCATTGGTACCATCTTTGTAGTTGCCCTGGAAGGTGTCCATGAAGATGTGTAGGGACTGGCATCTGCAGCCAGTGCGGTTGAGGCAGACCTGGAAACAGGAGCAGGGGTAGAGGAAGAGCAGCAGCATTGGCAGCAGTGTGAAGGTGAGGAGAAAGAAGAGAGCCAAACAGGCATAGGGCAGGTGTTGACTGCCAAAGAAGGCCACATCTCCCTGGTGTCTGCTGAGGACTCTGGTAGAGTTTGTCACAGGCTCTCAGGCTACTCAGTAGTCTACCCTCACCTCTGCCTTGTGCGACCTACAAAGAAACGATAAACTAAGAAAAACAAGTAGCTAAACACGGTCGCTAGGTGGGGGGGGGGGCCTCCTAGGTTGAAAACCACTGTGACATTGTAGCGGTGTATTTTACATACTTTGATGGTCTTAGCAGGTACATAAATAGTTGTAGAGTACGTGCACATGTATGTGCCTAAAAGGGCTTGTAACTGCCACATATGGGAGTTGTTAAGGTGAATGGGCATGTCAGCATCATCCCTACATAAGGAGTCTACCAACTAACTTATATATATCATCACAGTATATGTATTTATAGCAACAAAATATTAATTCTAAATCTATAATGGTGTCCTAGCTATCATACTAGCTATTGCTATTACAGTGCTTCAGTAATGTGATAGTCTCTCATATTCCTCTCTGCTCAGACCTTGTCTCTCTCCTCTCATCTTATAATGCAGTCCATACCAACAGTGTGATAGAAATCTCCAAAACCTCAACCAGTAGAAAAACTGCACAATGATGTATATAAGGTAGAGGTAAAGTATGACGACACAAATCGGCATTATGCCGATGTCAGTTGTGTGAGAGTGATAAAACACCACATAAGAGGAGATATTGTTCGTTTGAGAGTCAAACTCCCCGATGTTTCCCAGTACCGATTGTGTTGACTGTGGCACTACAGCGGGAGCATTATCAGCCATGGCTATTCCTCACAGGTAGGATCACGGAGTAATCCCGGCCTTGTCGCCATTTTGTAATATCCTGCGGGGAGCTAGCGTGAGAGCATATATCGCCTAAAAATATATCTTCTACAGACAGAAAAAAACTAAGTAACGTGCACAATTCTTATACTACACATACAGGAAATGAATTCTAGAGCATGTGTACTGCACAATACAATAAAAGTGAGTAAGGTAAGCAATGTAATATACCATACACTACAATAGTGTAGCTTGCCCATGTCTTTGATGTTGAATTCTCGAGAAAGAGATTCTTTCACATTTTTTATTCTCTCCAAGTTTTGACCCACTAGAATAATGTCGTCAACATCCACTCCAATAAAAATGGTATCTCCTCCTGCATCAACATATATACATGGATCGCTGGTTGACCCATATCTTTAAGCTTTTTGTCGTCGCTTCGCCCACAAAGATGAAGAACATCTAGTTTACAAGCTTAAAAGAGTATATATGGTCTCAAGCAATCTCCTTTCTGTACGGTTTCCACAAGCATTTGATTTTGTTTCTCCACCACATCGTTTTGCTTGGGGGCCCTCAGCACTGTGCGTTCATGATGCACACACCCTATGCGTTGAGGTAATCTTCGAATTTAGTTGACATATACTCACCACCATTATCAGTTCGAAGGACTTTTAGTTTTCGTCTCAAAGACTTTTCCAATAGGAGCCTACCATTTCCAGAAAGTGATCAAACACTTCATCCTTTTGGATAGACCCACACGTAATGTGTATGGTCGTCAAGGAATGAAAGGAAGTACTCAGCCCCCACGAGAGATTCTGCACTCATTTTCCCACAAACATCAGTATGTACCAGTCCGAGTGGCTGTTTACAGCAACTGCTACTGGTAGGGAACTTACTTCTTTGATGCAGGTATACGTTGTCTATATTACACTTGTACTATCCTGGAATACTTATATATTGACTTACGAGAACAGTATCCTAGCTTTAGAGTTAGAGGGAGGGAATTACATGTACTAAACACATGCACTGTCTATTTCACTAAAGCCTGAGCTCTTGGTGTTAGTGGAGACGTACTCCATGCTGGTTGTGGGTCTACTGCAGGATGGTGTAGAAGAGGTTCGGGAGAAGATGGCTACCTCTGTGGGTACCATTCTCTTGTCCCTCTCCCCCTCTGTTGGTATGAGAGTATTTTATTTGCATACACGTATGGAACACTTGCATGTTTAACAGTTCATCTTCTGGAATCACACTCAGTGTGTGGTAACCTATGTATGCTGATCCTGATTTTTGCTGATTTTTTGCCTCTATCTCACAGAAAACCTTCAATCAGTGATTGCCAACCAAACACCAAGTGCTTGCTCCGCTCTTTGCTCATATATTGCATCCCTCCCTCTCGTATTTCCCAATCATCCACATACTACTTTTACTCTTCTGTTGCAACTAGTGAATCTCAATGCAAGTGAGGCATCTCATGGAGGTGGGAATCTATTGTTTGAAGAAGACCCACTGAACAACTATATGGAGGAAATTGTTGTTTTGACAGAGACTTGTCGTGCCATGAAGACTCTCATTAGTGTTTACCATGAGCAGTTACACAAACCTCTTCTTGTTGTAACTGAGCAACTATGTAGCCTAGCTAACAGTTTGCAGATGAAACTTCCTGACGCCGCAGATACTGAGAGAGTCAATTCAGAAGCGTTTCATAACTTGCCTGCTGAATTCTCACCATGGGAGAAACAGGATGTCTTTTTACCCCTTTATAAGGTGTGTCTTCTTGCTGGAGCTATAGTGGATGGAGTGGTGGAAGCTGGGCACTTGGACAGTCATGTATTCACAGAACAATTGAGAGACCTTGCAGAACTTAGGACTCAATTACTGTCTAAATAAAAGAATGCAGCAGATAAATATCAATAAGAAACCTGCTTTTTTTCTGCATAATTTTATACTGCATCTTCCTCCTAGCATGGATGTCATCCCTATATCCTAGCTTTATATAGCACTTTGAAAATGCTTTACTCTCATATAGGTAGCTATAGGCCCTACGTATCCCACCAGCAGTGTATAACACAACTTAAATTCAGTGGAGGACATACACTCAAAATAGTACACAATGTATTAGTAAGCAGTGCAGTCTAGTACGTAAGTGTTAGATCTTCACAGCAAATCATCTAAATATTAGCCTGTGCTGTATTAGCAGGGACAATGTTCTTAACAGCAGAGTAGGGTGGTGGAGGTTCAACGCTGGATACCTCAGCTACTGTGGAGTATGGTGGTGGTGGCTGGTCGAACGAGGAGAACTGTGTTTTCTGCTGCTCAGATTGTGAGTGTTGCGGTTGAGCTGGTGAAGGTCTCACAGGAATTTCATAAACATTTGCATGTTCATTCGGACGACTTGATTCATGATCATTTTGTGTTGTTGCTACTGTACTTGCCCTGCTAATGTGTAACAGTAGTCTTGCTATACCCAGCAGAACTGCAGTCACTAAAACAATGGCTGTCACAATCGAACCCACTGTAATACCTGCAAATAAACATGCAAAGTTTGCCTATTTTATAATGGTGTAGAGTTTATACAGGTATGTATCTGACTGAATAATGCTATATCTTACCAACAGTCCTGCTCTTATTATTAGAGTTTCCTGCTGTGCTATCAATATTGGGAGTTGTTGTAGTGGGGTCAGTTGGAGCATCACAGTCGTCAACACATGTACCATCTTGACACTTGTAGGTACATCTGATGGACCCATCTAACAAAACATGGGTAGCAGGACCAAGATAGGGTATATTATTTCACCACAAAGACACACAGTCATCACTGACCTCTCACACATGACGGTGAAAATCCAGACCATGCACCATTCGCTTCGCATGTTCTTTGTTCCAGGCCAATCAGCACATACCCATCAAAACAACTATATGTAGCCACTGATGTATATCTCAAACTAGTAACATTTACTGTTCCACGAGATGGAGAGCTTAGTCTAGGACATAGCACTGGGGTACAGATTGGTTGTAACCCAGTCCACGTTCCACCTGGTAGACAGGTCCGTGTTTCTTGCCTAGAAAGACTGAATCCCTTATTACAGCTATAGCGAGCCTCTGGCTGGGAAGTAGAGATATTCACATGACCATTTGGAGGGGATTGTAGTTCAGAGCATCCATCTGGGGATATTACATAATTGGTGAAATACAATTCTCTGAAGGTTAATTATTTACAAAAACAACTACTCATGTGACTCACGTGTGCTTTTATTGAGAGTACACTCTGCATAATGAGGTAAACATCATTTATAACACGTACAGTACTGAACAGTGTAGCCTATATTTACCTGGAGATCTGTTAATGTTAAGAGTCCATCTGTCAGCTCTATAGCTACCACTGAAAGAGGTGACAGGACCAAATCGTTGGACGAGGTATGCCAGTAGCTTAGCAGTACTTCCTCCTCCAATGTCAGTACCATAACCATAAAGTCGGTTGACTAATGTCTCTACTAGTCCAACATTTCCTGAGGTTGCAGTTACTGTGCTGTTGTAGTAGCCACTCTGGTAATAGTTCAAATTTAACATGTTCAGTTTTATAGGCTATACATTAGCAATCTGAGCTTACCACAATTACCCTGTTGATCTGAACTCCACTGGGAACACTCAGTCTCCATCTCACTGGTTCATATGACACAAACACCAGTATTAGTGGTCTAGAGCTCTGTCCACTCACAGTCAAATAAACATATGTATCACCAGCCTGTCTTTGAATAAAGAAGCCATGTCGTCCGTTGCTACTCTCATAGTTTCCAATGACGTGAACTTCATAATCACAGTTATCAGATGCTACACAACTGTAGGTGGACTGGGGGTCACCATCAGTTGTAGGTGTCCCAATGCTAGTACTAGAGTCCTTTTGTATCAAACAGCTGGAAACATGAGCTAGACAAAAGAATACATAAAATAATGGTTATATTGAAGCATTCTAGTTGTAGCAATATGTGTGAGATGTAATTAATATAAAATACATGTAGAAAACAGAAGTGCAGGTTTCAGGGTGTGGTAGAACTGACTTTGATCATACAAATATGCCTACATATGAGCTACCACAGGCAGTTTTGAGAACTGTCCGGTTGAGTGTCCAAATTTATCAACAGCTATTTATGGCCATATTCGTCTTGAAATGACACTAATAATTAAGCTTTATGGTGACATGTTCTTACGTAGGCAGGTGCAGTGGTCATAGTAGTTACTATCTGGACATCTGCATTGGCCATCTTCACAAGATCCCTCATAGTAGCCTTCTGGTATTGACAGATGGTAGCAGTACCTGAATGTGTCATCACATTGTCTCTCAGATATGGTAGAACAGACACCATCACCTGAAAAGTAAAGTGTTAAAATATGTGGATTCATACAACAGTATTATCACATGGGATAGATTCATACAGCAATATGCACTACAAAACCCATTAACTTGAGCGTTCAAGATGACGTGCTTACTTCTAAGACATGATGGAGAAGATCCAGACCAGATACCACTATATTGACATGTCCTATTCTCCTGACCAACAAGTACATACCCTTCATCACAACTGTATGTGGCTGTAGACAAGTAGCTGGAACTAGTAATGTTCACTTTTCCACCAACAGGAGGAGTAAGACTATGACAGTCTGTAGCAAGAAATTGTGTTTAAATAGATGAGGTGATACATGATACATGATACATGGACTACATGTGATATCAATACACATGACAGAGGTATGTGCATGTAAGTATTTATAGAAAAAAGTTTAAGAAACAATCCATAGTAAAGTGTTGCAATGATTTTTCTATTCACAATGCACGCACACGCACACACACACACACACACACACACACACACACACACACACACACACACACACACACACACACACACACACACACACACACACACACACACACACACACACAAATGTTGCCTACTACAAGATAGTGACCATCACATACAAATACTTTATCACTGACTGTCTCTCCCAAAAGTACAGAGTAGCCATAACAGATGACTTACATGTATAATGAAAGCACTATAAAGTGCACACCCCACCCCCACCTCGTATAAACCTGTGCCATTGAAAGAACGAGCTCTGGATTGCTCAAATAGGCCTAGTGGCTTTTGTGGTAAGCAAATGATGCCACAACTTTTGAACAAAGCACCTATCACGAAATCCCTTCTTATAACAATCTGTACCGTGTTACACCAAAGCCATCGGTACATTCCTTTCAACGTATAAGTTTACAGCGTCTGAGGAATGTGTGTCAGACAGAGACACACACACAAACCAAGTACAGTAACCCTCGCTGCACATGCATACCGAGGGTTACCAACCTGATAAGTGGCAATAGCTCTCTTTAAGAGGTACAATGTTATGTACATGCATACGGTTGAGTTTCCATTCCTGAGGATGCTAACCTGTTGCACACAATGGAGCATCTCCAGACCAGGTACCATTTTCCTGGCATACTCTCGTCTCCTGACCAACCAGTGTTTGTCTTACACCACAACTATATGTAGCAACAGATGAGTAGTTCAAACCATTACTAAAGTACACTTCTCCCCGAAATGGACGAAACAGTCTGTCACATAACACAGGAACACAAGTTGGCTGTGCTCCTGTCCATGTACCATCTGCAATACAAGTCTGCTTTGGGTAACCAACTAGTCTAAATCCAACATCACAGCTGTAGTGAGCATCAAGTTGCTCAGAAGTAGTGATATTCACTTGTCCATTCACTGGAGCCTGTAGCTCAGGGCACCTCCCTGTGTAATTACCTACAGTCATATTAAAATTCATAGTACTCAGCACTTAACAAACCTGTGTCATTATTCCATGTGCAATCTGGAAAGTGAATAGGGAGTTAAATGCAATAATCCAAATATGTAATAGAACTGTACCAGGTCCTGAAGATCTGTTAATGTTAAGAGTCCATCTGTCAGCTCGATAGCTACCACTGAAAGAGGTGACAGGACCAAATCGTTGGACGAGGTATGCCAGTAGCTTAGCAGTACTCCCTCCTCCAATGTCAGTACCATAACCATAAAGTCGATTGGAAAGACCTAATGTCTCTACTAGTCCAATATTTCCTGAGGTTGCAGTTACTGTGCTGTTGTAGTAGCCACTCTGGTATAATAAACATGTACATGTACATAATTATAGGCTATATATTAGCAATCTGAGCTTACCACAATTACCCTGTTGATCTGAACTCCACTGGGAACACTCAGTCTCCATCTCACTGGTTCATATGACACAAACACCAGTATTAGTGGCCTAGAGCTCTGTCCACTCACAGTCAAATAAACATATGTATCACCAGCCTGTCTTTGAATAAAGAATCCATGTCGTCCGTTGCTACTCTCATAGTTTCCAATGACATGAACTTCATAATCACAGTTATCAGATGTTACACAACTGTATGTGGACTCAAGGTCACCATCAGTTGTAGGTGTCCCAATGCTAGTATTGGAGTCCTTCTGTATCAAACAGCTGGAAACATGAGCTAAGCAGTGGCATGAAAAACGGGTAATTTGTTAGATATTTTGTGTGCCGAGTCCCTTACGTAAGCATGTGCAGTAGTCATAGTAGTTACTATCTGGACATCTGCATTGGCCATCTTCACAAGATCCTTCATAGTAGTCCTCTGGTTCTGGTAAACTGAAGCAATACCTGAATGGACTCCTATGTGTTGTTTCTAAAGTTCTAGAGCGCCTTGTATACAACCACTTGTTGGACTTTGTCTCAACATCTCTTTCTCCTCATCAGTTTGGATTTAGACAGAAACATTCAACACTGCAGCAAATGCTCACATTCCTTCAGAAAATTTACACTTCCGTTGACCTTAATACTCAAACAGATGTAGTATATCTCGATTTCAAAAAGGCTTTTGATAGAGTTGCTCACAATGAACTGTTGTTCAAATTACATTCCATAGGTATTGGTGGTACTGTTTGGAGTTGGCTAAAGTCCTATCTTACTCAAAGACATCAGTGTGTCTCAATAAACGGCAGTGTGTCTACTGCATTACCTGTTGTGTCAGGTGTACCACAAGGGAGTATTTTAGGTCCTCTACTCTTTTTGATCTTCATTAATGATCTCCCTACATCTGTGTCCACATCAACTTTACTGCTGTTTGCTGACGATACCAAGTGTGTACATCCAGTTTCTGTTCCTTCTGACTGTTTGTCTCTTCAGTATGATATAAATCAATTGTCCTCATGGTGTGACAAATGGAACCTTCATTTTAATGAGGATAAATGTGTAGTCATGCATCTCACTACCTCCAGACATGTTCCTATTATCTCAGACTACCATCTGAACAATACTACACTGGGTACTAAAGTATTTCATCGTGATCTCGGCATTATTATATCTGAAGATCTCACTTGGAAAGAACACCACAATCATATCATAATAAAGGCCTACAAGATCCTAGGATTACTGCGAAGAACATTTTGCAATGTTTATTGTGTCCAGGCAAAAAAGCTCCTGTACTTGTCTCTAGTGCGATCACAATTCATGTATTGCTCACCAGTTTGGCGTCCACACTTCATTAAAGACATACTATTTATTGAGACTGTCCAGCGTAGAGCAACAAAATATATTCTGAATGACTTCAGCTCTGATTACAAGTCTCGTCTCACCAAGTTAAATCTTCTACCATTAATGATGCAGCTTGAAATTAATGATATAATTTTTTTAATCAAGAATCTTAAAGAACCATCTAGTTCATTTGATATTAGGTCCTTTGTACATTTTTGTTCAAACACTACAAGATCATCTACATATCTTAAACTTAAGCATGCATCTGCAAAACTAAATTGTGTGAGACACTTCTACTTCAACAGATTACCTAGACTGTGGAACTCTCTTCCATGTATTGACATTGATAAGTCTCTGCCAGTTATCAAAAAAGACCTCCATTCTATATTTTGGGAAAACTTCATTGCTACCTTTAATCCAGTCATACCATGTACATTTCACTATGTATGCCCATGTGCTAAATGCGTGCTCTTACCTGTAACATTTAATTTTTCTCACTCATATTCTTAGTCTATATTCAGTTTTTTGGTATTCATTTCGGTTGTTAGTCTTCTAACAAACCATCAGTACAGGCCTTTCCTCCATATTTTGGTCATTCCTTATTGTTTGTACTGTGAAGCTCAATAATAATAATAATAATAATACATTGGCGTTCAGATGCACTGGAGCAGACAGCATTACCTACAGAAAGACACTACATTACTTCCTCTTTTCTAAGCCTTTGTAGCTGTAAATAATTATAGTGCTTTATACTTTTACTTAATATGGTACATATAGCCATATTTTATATATGTACATCTTATTCTTGACTTCTGTGTACATGATTAACAAAGCATGGGGCACAGCAGAACATACAGAACACATGGGACACAGTGGAACACACAAAACACACAGAACACATGAGACTCACAGGGACACACAAAACATTGAGGACAGAGCAAACCACCACAAATACAAAACACATAGAACACACCCAGGACATAGTCTATTTACTTCATAATGATGCAATGTAAATACTTGTGCAACCAGGAGTAGCCATGTACACTTACCAAGGCTGAGTGTAGAGAGGAGCATTAACAGGACACAGACCACAATCTAAAGGAATATAGACATACAGACATAATCTATTGAGCCGACTAAGTGACTGGGCATCTTAAAACCGCGCTTCTATACATATTGAATACCTTGGTTGTAGTTACCTACCTTGGGTAACTCTACGTTGTTGGAGCCATTCCAAGGTAGGGCCGACACGCTTGTAACACTGGCTTTTACTTTAGAAAGCATTGCTTCAATTCATGATCCACAAACAATCAGGAGCATTTAATAATCAGTGCTCTTACGTCATGCAAGTCTATAGGAAGAGTACTCAGATACGCGTCATTATTAGTGGAATTTCATTGTAATGTACAATCAGGAGCATCTTACGTCATGCAAGTCTAGAGGAAGCACTCAGAGATCAGCCGGATGCCCGGTTCCGCAGTGACTGATTGCGTCTAGGCTCAGGCGCATTATGCTTTATTTTTTACGGTGGCCGAGAAGGGCTTTTCGCTTTTGCCTTCGCGCAACGCGCCCTTCTCGGCCACCGTATAATAGGCTACAAAGTAAGAGAGGAAATAACTTCTGAAAGCAACGCCCACAGAAAGTTATGTAGCCTATTATGACATAGGTACATACTCAGCAACATCATCAGCATCAGCTGAACATATTTTCACTCTTGGAAACATCATTTTCACCATCTCAACAATGAAGACTATATTGAATGTTTACAGTATAACCATCATAAATAATTGTTATAAATCAAATTAAATTGTATATTTGTAAGGAATAATAGAAAAGAATGGCAGAATAGAATAATCCGGAAAGATCTACCCCTAGGGGTATGAAATCACCCCGGGGGTACCAAATCTCCGTGGCGCAAATGTCATACGTGGTGATATGGTACCCCTGGGGGTATCAAATCACCGGCGATATGGTACCCCGGGTACCATATCACTGGGGGTACCAAATCCCCGTGGCGTAAATGTCATACGTGGCGATATGGTACCCCTGTGGGTATCAAATCACCGGCGATATGGTACCCCGGGTACCATATCACTGGGGGTACCAAATCCCCGTGGCGTAAATGTCATACGTGGCGATATGGTACCGCTTGGAGGTATCAAATCACCCGTGATATGTTACCCCGGGTACCATATCACCGAGGGTACCAAATCCCCGTGACACCGGTAGCAGTTGGATTTCTTAGCGCTGCCTTTAATAGATGTTATATGTGTTTTTGTATTGTTTTTGAGAATAATACGCTGTTGCGATTCGCTTGTCAACGTCGTGTGAGTGGTGGCGTAATATTGAGGGGACAGTATTCGATACTGTCCCCCCCACCATAAAATTACCACGTTTGATATCTTCGAAGGCTTTCAGAGCTTTCTACGATGGGGGACATTATTCACTGAGGAGGGACATTATTCACTAGTGAATAATGTCCGGGGGGACAATATTCACTAGTGAATAATGTCCGGGGGGACAATATTCACTAGTCAATAATGTCCAGGGGGACAGTATTCACAGGGGGACAGTATTCACTCCGGCACCGGCATAATGTGCGCGAGCCTAATCGCGCCATTATTGTAATGTACACGTAATTGATTAGACCGGCATAATGTGCATTGCAATGTACACGTAATTGATTAGCCTCGTTCCTAGGCCGTTTCTCCTCCCGGAAACGGCCTGGGAACGGGGCTGATCAGACCCTCGGCGTGCATGCGCAGCGAGGGTACCGTAACTTGGTGTGTATGTGTGTGTGTGTGTGTGTGTGTGTGTGTGGGGGGGGGGGGGGGGGGGGGTTGTCAGTCAGCGCCTCCACGTGGTGACCCCTGGTAACAGTAGCGCAGTATTGCGTCAACTGGCTAAACGCTGACTACAGGCTTGGATTCATATGGTGGCATAGAGCCAAGAAACGGCGAAAGCACTCACGGTGGAATTATCATGAATCATGAGTGCAAGCCATACTCGGCTCCCCCCCTCCGGGGGGCAGCGTGGCCACATAGTGGCAGCTTGAAGACAGGACAGGTGTGTGTGTGTGTGTGTGTGTGTGTGTGTGTGTGTGTGTTGTGTGTGTGTGTGTGCAGGGCGTAGGAGCAGGTGCGGCAGATGCGGCGGCCGCCGGACCAAAGTTCGGCCAAAAACAGGCCGCCGATGGCGAAAGCGCATGACGCAATCATGGGCCTCAGCTGTCCACCCAGCGCCAAGGCTGAGTCGCGGGCCCTCGTCAAGCAGTTTGAAAGCATTTCGCTTTCCGAAACAGCAATTTGGATTAAAGAGCGAGGAGAGGAGTTTTTGCGCTGAGTGGTGTGATGCGCCTGGTTCTGGTCCTTCTTCTTTGTTGAGCAATTACGGCGTAGCAGAGCTAGTCTGTAACGAAATTATGCGAGTAGGCGTCAAGCACGAATAGCGTTATTTCACCCCAAAATTGCACCAGAAACGATCTCAGGTGGTCTAAAATGCAAAAATTTCCTGGGGGGCATGCCCCCAGGCTCCCTAGCGACAACGCTTAGTGGGCGCCGGCGCGCTTTATTAGTCAGCACGACAGCCCCTCCTAACCAATTGAAATTTGCTAGCGAGAATAGCACACACACACACACACAAACCAAGTACCGTAACCCTCGCTGCACATGCGCGCCGAGGGTTAATAAGAGCAGCATGAAGGCTAAGGTGAGGGATGGGCATACTCAACAATCATAACATACATAGGCATTAATAATAATAAAAAGATGTAGGGAGGGAGAAATGTCAATTGGTAAAGTCGGTGATGTTTTATGTAAGACAAATGAAGTGTGGTACATGTAAAGCACTCATGTGCACATGAGAAGCACAATTGGTGATAACATTTAGCTATATATGCTGGGCTCTGAAGTGTCCATGTTTGTCTGTCTGGATCAGTCTGAATTCAGAGTCCTAATTTTGAATTGGGATAAACATAATATTTACTGCACTGAATGATACATGCTAACTCCTCTATCACTCTCTTCCACTTTGAACGAAGGGAAGTAAAGGATCCAGGATCCAAATTAGCTGGCTTAGTAAAAAAACAATTGTCTCTCTATCTTCAATGTTGGCCACAGACTCCTCCATGAGCAGCAGCAAGGGTCTTGATGATGGTGCATGTCTTAAAAACAGATGTGAAAACCATTCTTCTAACACGTTGGAATAAATGGTATAGTCATAACAAAAAGTGATCATTTTGTTGTTTAGGGACCTCCTCCTTCCTGCTGAGTTGTTAAACAGTAAGTAACATGGGTGGTAATGTGTGTCCAGATGCACTACAGCAAGCTAAAAGCAGACATCTGGCCCATTCAGCACAAACTTTTCACACATAAAAATGTTTGTTGGTTCATGTTTTAGATTGTGTCTGAGAAAGACGGCATTCATTGCTGCTCATGGAGTTAGTGTAGTTCATCTAAAAATACAAGCTATCAAGGGCTCACAATTACACAGAAGGATATCTACCCTTACAGTGTCAGTTTGGGCTCTGGTACTAAAAGGTTGTCAGCCTTACGCTGCTCAGTATATCCACCCTTGCCTCTGCCTCTTCCTAAATTAAAACAACACAATTACAGTCTCAGAATAATAAAGTACAAAAGAATCCCTTACTGGTCTGTTTAGGAGGTGGTGTCTGCTGAGGACTCTGGTAGAGTTCGTCACAGGCTCTCAGGCTACTCAGTAGTCTACCCTTACCTCTGCCTCATGCGGCCTACAAAGAAACGATAAGTTAAGAAAAACAAGTAGCTAAACACGGTCACTAGGTAGGGGGGGGGGGCCTCCCCCCCAGCCTAGGTTGAAAACCACTGTGATGATTTTACATACTTTGATGGTCTCAGCAGGTACATAAATAGTTGTAGAGTACGTGCACATGTATGTGCCTAAAAGGGCTTGTAACTGCCACATATGGGAGTTGTTAAGGTGAATGGGCATGTCAGCATCATCCCTACATAAGGAGTCTACCAACTAACTTATATATATCATCACAGTATATGTATTTATAGCAACAAAATATTAATTCTAAATCTATAATGGTGTCCTAGCTATCATACTAGCTATTGCTATTACAGTGCTTCAGTAATGTGATAGTCTCTCATATTCCTCTCTGCTCAGACCTTGTCTCTCTCCTCTCATCTTATAATGCAGTCCATACCAACAGTGTGATAGAAATCTCCAAAACCTCAACCAGTAGAAAAACTGCACAATGATGTATATAAGGTAGAGGTAAAGTATGACGACACAAATCGGCATTATGCCGATGTCAGTTGTGTGAGAGTGATAAAACACCACATAAGAGGAGATATTGTTCGTTTGAGAGTCAAACTCCCCGATGTTTCCCAGTACCGATTGTGTTGACTGTGGCACTACAGCGGGAGCATTATCAGCCATGGCTATTCCTCACAGGTAGGATCACGGAGTAATCCCGACCTTGTCGCCACTTTGTAATATGCTGTGGGGAGCTAGCGTGAGAGCATATATCGCCTAAAAATATAACTTCCACAGACAGAAAAAAACTAAGTAACGTGCACAATTCTTATACTACACATACAGGAAATGAATTCTAGAGCATGTGTACTGCACAATACAATAAATGAGTAAGGTAAGCAATGTAATATACCATACACTACAGTATAGTGTAGCTTGCCCATGTCTTTGATGTTGAATTCTCGAGAAAGAGATTCTTTCACATTTTTTATTCTCTCCAAGTTTTGACCCACTAGAACAATGTCGTCAACATCCACTCCAATAAAAATGGTATCTCCTCCTGCATCAACATATATACATGGATCGCTGATTGACTTTAAGCTTTTTGTCGTCGCTTCACCCACAAAGGTGAAGAACATCTAGTTTACAAGCTTAAAAGAGTATATATGGTCTCAAGCAATCTCCTTGCTGTACGGTTTCCACAAGCATTTGATTTTGTTTCTCCACCACATCGTTTTGCTTGGGGGCCTTCAGCACTGTGCGTTCATGATGCACACGCCCTATGCGTTGAGGTAATCTTCGAATTTAGTTGACATATACTCGCCACCATTATCAGTTCGAAGGACTTTTAGTTTTCGTCTCAAAGACTTTTCCAATAGAGCCTACCATTTCCAGAAAGTGATCAAACACTTCATCCTTTTGGATAGACCCACACGTAATGTGTATGGTCGTCAAGGAATGAAAGGAAGTACTCAGCCCCCACGAGAGATTCTGCACTCATTTTCCCACAAACATCAGTATGTACCAGTCCGAGTGGCTGTTTACAGCAACTGCTACTGGTAGGGAACTTACTTCTTTGGTGCTTACCGCCAATACGGGTTTTGCAAAGACCTATCTCCTTGGAAGAGTCATAATCAAAACCTTTGATGAGTATGCCCTTCGCTAATTTTGTCAGACTCTGCTCTCCAAGATGTCCATAGTGTCGGTGCCTTTGCTCTGCACTACAACATTACATTCCAGGTAGTACAGATTTCCAACTCTTTACTATCACAACGACTTTTGCATTATCGCTTATTGTCTTACAACCACTTTTATCAAACTTAATTGCCTTTCCAGCTTCTACTGCTTTCAATACACTGAGAAGGCTGTATGCGAGCTTTGGTATTGTGCAAAGTTACCCTTCCGTGTTTTTCCGTCAGGTAATTTTGTCTGAAGTTGTACAGTCCCTTCCCCAGAGGCTTCTAATACATGCCCGTTATCAAGAGTAACTTCTTGAACCTTTTTAAAATTGTTACACATGTTGCACCTGAATCCATAGTCTGGTTGCCATTACTTGAGCTTGTATTTTCTTTTTCTTTCCGAGCTGCAACTTTGTTCACTCCGTGGTCTCCTTTTCCCCTGTACCAGGTTTACCCTTCTCCTTATCAGCAGCCAGTCTTCGGCAGTTTCATTTGATACGGCCAGGTTTCCCACAGTAATGACAGGAAAACTTCCTTTTCTGATCTTGAGCAGTCATCGCTTTCAGTTTTGTTGGTCTATGATCTTCCCTATCCTTCACTTTCCGCTTTTAATGTAGCAGACATTCCGTGACGGTCTCCATTTTCAGAACTTCAGTGTTTGCCTCAAGTCACCAAGGATTCAGGAAGACTGGCCAACAGATGCATGACCCAATCTTTTTCAGTTACAGGGTCGCCGATCACAGCTAGTGAATCGAAGATTTCCGTTATTTGCTGTACGGCCTCGCTGTCCTTTAGTTATAAAGTGTAGGGCTTCCATCGAAGTTTGAGCTTGTTAGCCCATGTTTAAAGTGTCTGACAGTTTCTTCCACACTTTTTCGGGGTCGCCGATCAAATACAGTAGAGAAGGCTCCACTAACAGAACGATTAACGCAAGCGCACAGTCCCATCTGGATACAAATTTAGCACACTTTTCACAAGGATCAGGAGCCTCTTCACTTCCACCAACAATCCCCCCACAGACCATCCTTCACGAGTGCCATTCGGCACTGCAGTTGCCAACTCGGATAATTAGTTCCATTCAGCGGAACAATCGAAACAGTTTTCATTTCGGACATTGCGAAAGACTGTGTCCAATCGATACACAAATCAATATTTGCAATACAACAAACTTCAAAGTACTCTGGCTAAAGTAATACCTCAGAACAATGTTCAGCGAACACTGGACCCATAACCTAGATCTAAGAGCTCACGCAGAGTGTTATTCACTTAGTAGTTGAAAATATTATTATCGATATCCGAAGTAAACAATTTGGCTTTATAACAAACAATGACTGACAAAATATAAGTGCATGCTGGGTTTAATAGTACAAAGACAGAGTGGGTTCCTACTCACAAAACAAAGACACATTGATAAAATAAGACCAAAGAACAAGCAGTGATACAAAAGAACAATACAACAAAGATGAGGCCAGCACACAGAGTAGCTAAAACCACATTGACAAAATTGATTGTACAGCAAACATAATGCATACACTACATTAAAGTGTTCTCTTCCATCAAAAATCTTGTTTCTGTTCCTTTTTATGCAATCCCTATATAACACTTCAAATTTCCTAAATTATATACAGTACTACAATACCCTGTGATATGGATGTTTTTATTGTTGCATGCCATCATGCCCCTGCCCTGTTTAATAAATGTACACTTGTATGTACAGTACTACCGTACCTTGTGATAATCATTAACTTATCACTGACCATAGTGAGTCAGCTCTTAAATGGCAAAAGAAAACTTCCTGGATTCTTTCCTACCACTTGCTGAGGGTGTCATTTAATGCTTGACTAATTAATAGGTCAAAATATATGCTCTCAGTAGGGCTGCACCGATTAGGTGAGCATAAAATGGAGCGTATTGAATAGTTACAAGCAGTGAGAATAATACGAACATAAACTCACTCTTAGAGCAGGTTGTGTGGCTTAATTTAACACCTTCATTGTGCATCAAGTTATGACATTCGAAACTGAAAGTGCTGATTTTCAATGGGGATAGACCGTAACGATGAGGGAGTAGATAGACTCTCTATGTAGTGATGGTGCCAACACACGGATTAGCTTTTACACACATTAGCTTTAACTAATATATGTAACAGCTCAGAACTCCCGAAGCAGCATTTATAATGAGTCTTTTTTCTTAATTCTTTATCTTCTGCCGCTGCTAGTCCCACTTCCTCTTTCAACCATTGTAATCCATACGACGATCATACCATGCGTATTTACTCCCTATATCTCTTTATTATGAAGTTACACATGTTTGCATGCCCATCCCCTGCCTTTGCCTTAATGCTGCTCCTTATTTCTCATGCCATCATCACTTCTTTTTCTTGGATATGCTATATTTTGTTCCTATGATGCTTTTGGCACTGTCATTCCTACATCCATTCAAAAAGCAGTTGTTTTGTAGAAAAGAAGTTGAGTACTTGTATCACTTTTGTGACGGTCTGTATAAATAGATGTGCTTTGCAATTTTTAATTGTAGTGGTGGTATTACTGTGTTATCAAGTATGAAAGGACTCATAGCACAGGTTATAGATCTAGTATTTGTTAAGGCTAATGGTACTATCCCTAAATAGAGTCTATCATACTTCACCATGAACAAGTACATACTGCTTCTTATTGTTCATTCATACATAGGCTATTTTAACATCTGAACCCAGTCACACTGGTCGACCCTGCCTGAAATTAGCCATGCGTGCTCTACTCTCTGTGGCTACCACCTGTACTCAGTCAGTCACTCCTATATCCACTCAACCTGACCCCTCCCAAAAGAACTGTGATAGCAGTACTACTACACAATATATTGGACCTGATGCTACTCAGCCCATTTCTGCTTCTGTGCATGCTTTGAATATTCTAAGGGCTCTGTATCGTGATTCAAGGCTAGGGGAATATGTGATACCATTCATTCCTGAAGGGTTGCAGATTGCCATACGTGGATTTTCAGCTTCTTTGTGGCCTGTGAGTTGAGCGTGATACTAGTGTACTTAATGTATGTATGTACATCAAAGTGTGTTTGTGGTGTTATTGTTTTTTAGGTTCGTAACTCCTCCACACTGCTCTTCTCAGCACTGGTGTTAAGGATATTTGGAGCCAAGCGAGTGCAGGATGAGCACTCATTTGAAAACAAGATGACATCTCGGGAGTTCTTTACTCGTTTTCCAACTCTTCACAGCTTCCTATTACAACAACTGCAGCTGTAAATTTCTCTTTACATGTGCCTCTCAAGTCACAGAGGCTGCAAACACTGGTGTTAATCTCCCTCAAACTGCTGACTTGTGCTATCAATACCTGCAACACAGCAGTCTAGCAGTCAGACAGCATACATTGCAGTACATTAGTGATCACAGAGATTTGCTGTGTTGGGAGGAAGATGGTATTACCCAGTTAGTGATCAATCTTGTATCCAGTGAAGTAGATGAAAATATTCTTGTAGTGTTATATCCAGTGCTGACAAAAGTAGTCAACATGCAGTGTCTCTGTAAGGGAAGTTGCAGTGAACTATATAGCAGAGCTATGCAGGTTGTGACTAGGAAACATGTGATGTAAGATACAATCTTCAGAGAATGTGTATTACAATACGAAATTTTGATGCATATATATTAAAATAATATCCTTTTAGGTATAAAATGGTATTATTTTGTCATCATATGTGTGGGCACAATGTTCTGGGCTTAGGGCTAAAGTATAAAGGGGGGAGTTCCCCAATGTTTCAGTCATGTAAGGCTTACAGGCAAGCCATTACTGATACTGTGTCTGTGGGAACATAGCTCAAAACTCCATTAGTGTACAGTCAGCCAAGCTACCCCTGCCCCAATATCTTAGCTTTACCTATCCTTAGTGAATACAACCTGTGATTATGGTACTGCATTTTGTTCCTCTACATGTTGATCTCTCTTCCAGACTGGAATTGCGAGTATCTGTGGTTTTATTTCTGTCTTCATTGCTGGAGAGGTCTCATGACGATGAAGTGAGTTCATGGTGCACTATATATCCATTGTGGAATCATGTGCCTGTACTTGTACACATGTGAATACATATTATATCAACACACTTCATGTTTTTGGTACAGCTTGTTGGAGAGTGGCTATCATTAGTGGAGCAGTACACTCACCCCACAGTTCCAGTGGAATTAAGACAAGCTGTGGCCACTGGGTTAGGACATCTCTGGAGAACACTTCTACAGGTATACGTTGTCTATATTACACTTGTACTATCCTGGAATACTTATATATTGACTTACGAGAACAGTATCCTAGCTTTAGAGTTAGAGGGAGGGAATTACGTGGACTTAACACATGCACTGTCTATTTCACTAAAGCCTGAGCTCTCTGTGTTAGTGGAGACGTACTCCATGCTGGTTGTGGGTCTACTGCAGGATGGTGTAGAAGAGGTTCGGGAGGAGATGGCTACCTCTGTGGGTACCATTCTCTCCTCCCTCTCCCCCTCTGTTGGTATGAGAGTATTTTATTTGCATACACGTATGGAACACTTGCATGTTTAACAGTTCATCTTCTGGAATCACACTCAGTGTGTGGTAACCTATGTATGCTGATCCTGATTTTTGCTGATTTTTTGCCTCTATCTCACAGAAAACCTTCAATCAGTGATTGCCAACCAAACACCAAGTGCTTGCTCCGCTCTTTGCTCATATATTGCATCTCTCCCTCTCATATTTCCCAATCACCCACATACTACTTTTACTCTTCTGTTGCAACTAGTGAATCTCAATGCAAGTGAGGCATCTCATGGAGGTGGGAATCTATTGTTTGAAGAAGACCCACTGAACAACTATATGGAGGAAATTGTTGTTTTGACAGAGATCTGTCATGCCATGAAGACTCTCATTAGTGTTTACCACGAGCAGTTACACAAACCTCTTCTTGTTGTAACTGAGCAACTATGTAGCCTAGCTAACAGTTTGCAGATGAAACTTCCTGATGCCGCAGATACTGAGAGAGTCAATTCAGAAGCGTTTCATAACTTGCCTGCTGAATTCTCACCATGGGAGAAACAGGATGTCTTTTTAGCCCTTTGTAAGGTGTGTCTTCTTGCTGGAGCTATAGTGGATGGAGTGGTGGAAGCTGGGCACTTGGACAGTCATGTATTCACAGAACAATTGAGAGACCTTGCAGAACTTAGGACTCAATTACTCTCTAAATAAAAGAATGCAGCAGATAAATAAATATTATCAATAAGAAACCTGCTTTTTTCTGCATAATTTTATACTGCATCTTTCTCCTAGCATGGATGTCATCCCTACATCCTAAGGGCTTTATATAGCACTTTGAAAATGCTTTACTCTCATATAGGTAGCTATAGGCCCTACGTATCCCACCAGCAGTGTATAACACAACTTAAATTCAGTGGAGGACATACACTCAAAATAGTACACAATGTATTATTAGTAAGCAGTGCAGTTTAGTACGTAAGTGTTAGATCTTCACAGCAAATCATCTAAATATTAGCCTGTGCTGTATTAGCAGGGACAATGTTCTTAACAGCAGAGTAGGGTGGTGGAGGTTCAATGCTGGAAACCTCAGCTACTGTGGAGTATGGTGGTGGCTGGTCGAATGAGGAGAACTGTGTTTTCTGCTGCTCAGATTGTGAGTGTTGCGGTTGAGCTGGTGAAGGTCTCACAGGAATTTCATAAACATTTGCATGTTCATTTGGACGACTTGATTCATGATCATTTTGTGTTGTTGCTACTGTACTTGCCCTGCTAATGTGTAACAGTAGTCTTGCTATACCCAGCAGAACTGCAGTCACTAAAACAATGGCTGTCACAATCGAACCCACTGTAATACCTGCAAATAAACATGCAAAGTTTGCCTATTTTATAATGGTGTAGAGTTTATACAGGTATGTATCTGACTGAATAATGCCTACTATATCTTACCAACAGTCCTGCTCTTATTATTAGAGTTTCCTGCTGAGCTATCAATATTGGGAGTTGTTGTAGTGGGGTCAGTTGGAGCACCACAGTCGTCAACACATGTACCATCTTGACACTTGTAGGTACATGTGATGGACCCATCTGACAAAACATGGGTAGCAGGACCAAGATAGGGTACATTATTTCACCACAAAGACACACAGTCATCACTGACCTCTCACACATGACGGTGAAAATCCAGACCATGCACCATTCGCTTCGCATGTTCTTTGTTCCAGGCCAATCAGCACATACCCATTTAAACAACTATATGTAGCCACTGATGTGTATCTCAAACTAGTAACATTTACTGTTCCACGAGATGGAGAGCTTAGTCTAGGACATAGCACTGGGGTACAGATTGGTTGTAACCCAGTCCACGTTCCACCTGGTAGACAGGTCCGTGTTTCTTGCCTAGAAAGACTGAATCCCTTATTACAGCTATAGCGAGCCTCTGGCTGGGAAGTAGAGATATTCACATGACCATTTGGAGGGGATTGTAGTTCAGAGCATCCATCTGGGGATATTACATAATTGGTGAAATACAATTCTCTGAAAGGTTAATTATTTACAAAAACAAGTACTCATGTGACTCACGTGTGCTTGTATTGAGAGTACACTCTGCATAATGAAGGAAACATCATTTATAACACGTACAGTACTAAATGGTGTAGCCTATATTTACCTGGAGATCTGTTAATGTTAAGAGTCCATCTGTCAGCTCTATAGCTACCACTGAAAGAGGTGACAGGACCAAATCGTTGGACGAGGTATGCCAGTAGCTTAGCAGTACTTCCTCCTCCAATGTCAGTACCATAACCAGAAAGTCGATTGCCTAATGTCTCTACTAGTCCAACATTTCCTGAGGTTGCAGTTACTGTGCTGTTGTAGTAGCCACTCTGATAATAGTTCAAATTTAACATGTTCAGTTTTATAGGCTATATATTAGCACTCTTAGCTTACCACAATTACCCTGTTGATCTGAACTCCACTGGGAATACTCAGTCTCCATCTCACTGGTTCATATGACACAAACACCAGTATTAGTGGTCTAGAGCTCTGTCCACTCACAGTCAAATAAACGTATGTATCACCAGCCTGTCTTTGAACAAAGAATCCATGTCGTCCGTTGCTACTCTCATAGTTTCCAATGACATGAACTTCATAATCACAGTTATCAGACGCCACACAACTGTAAGTGGACTCAGGGTCACCATCAGTTGTAGGTGTCCCAATGCTAGTACTAGAGTCCTTCTGTATCAAACAGCTGGAAACATGAGCTAGACAAAAGAATACATAAAGTAATGGTTATATTGAAGCATTCTAGTTGTAGCAGTATGTGTGAGATGTGATTAATATAAAAATACATGTAGAAAACAGAAGTGCAGGTTTCAGGGTGTGGTAGAACTGCCTTTGATCATACAAATATG